>CM076570.1:471498827-471887988 GCA_034641835.2 Pinus albicaulis | reverse complement strand
AATTAGTTTTTTTAATAAATTAAAGATGGTATGAAATACTCAGAAGGCGATGAAATCAATCCACAATTAATAACTTACAAGAATATACCAACATATATCTAGAAGCATTAGATAGCTAAAACTATTTGAAACATACAAGGTCAAACTTTATTTTTAAATATAGTAAGAAAATTTAAATGCCAACCCTATACATAGTCTTTTTATAATAATAAAAAGACCATGCCAAATATATATCATCTCAAAAGACAAACAAATGGATTATAACCTGCATTACACTAGATTACAACATACATCTTTGAGAAATCACATGACAACACATTCACACACTTAAAAAAAGCTTCATTTAAGATTGTTAACCAACCTATGACAAAACCTTAATTGTTACAACAACATTTCAAAAAAGTCAAGTGATAATTGTTGCTAGAGGTGCTTTAGTGTAGTTGTAATGGAAGAAAATATGCAAACATTTTTTACATGTCGATTCAACTAAATAAACAGAAAAATTTAAAAGTAATACAAAGCTCAATATAAAGCATATGTTATAGCTTAGTAAAATGTTACAAGTAATAAACATAATAAAATTTAATTTATTATATTGTATTTGTTTTTTAATAAAATTAATAATAATTTTTTAAATGAAAGAAAATCATAATATAGATATCACTTTAAAATATATAAGTACTAGTAGTCATAAAATAAGATTCATTTTATGTTATAAACTAAAATAATAATTTTGTAATTATATTTAAATTTAATTAATAAGCACATAAAAACTTTAATACTTGCATAGGCTTACAATATAATAATTTTATTAACCTTAAATATTTACATCCACTTTACCATAGATATTATTAACTTATAAATAGGTTATGTTACAATGCTATTGCTCATCATTACCACAAGTTAACATAACATATCTCATTTTACAATCAAAATATTTTATAAATATTTTATTTGAATTCAATTTTATAACATTGTTTTGATAAAAAAAAAAATTATAATTAATTTTGAGAGATATCTAACTGTATTTAAATTTCATTAATAAGTATATAAAAAAATAATACTTACAATATAACAAGATTTTAATGATGAAAATTCACCCCTATTTTACTATATAAATATTATTAATTTGTAGATACCTTTTGTCATAATACCATGTTGTAATGTAGTGTTATGTTATCTAAACATTTTTACTTGGTCAAATTACATTAAAAAATTGATATTAATATTAATTAAAATAAAAAAATAAAAATTAAATTAAAAAAATTATTAATTATTAATATTTAAATCAATCTAGATTCAAATTAATTTTAAATCAATATTTGAGAAAGATCAAAGGTACAAAATTTCACTAATACATATCATTTATATTATAAAGTTTCATCTCAATATTTAACTCATCTAAGAAAAAAAATTAAACTATTACTAGTTTAGCTTTGGTAAGGCCACTCATATATTATTGCAAGGTAAAAGGTGTAATATCCCTTAGCGAGTGCAATATATTTATTTTATTTGTTAGACTAATCTATGGCGGAAATTCATGAAGTACATTGAAATGTTTATGTAAATAAATAATTTTATTAATAAATAAATAGATGGGTTGAAAGTACTTGGGAATGAAACACTTGAGTAGGTGATTCTTGCTAAAGAGAGAAAACAAACAAAATATCATTGAGATAACTCTTCCATGATAAATATTCTATATAAAGTTTGATGGATAAGAGAGAAAATCCATTATATCGGATAACCAAAGAAAGACGCTAAGTCTAGGAAAAAAACATAAAGTGCCATAGGAGAGAAAAACTGACTTTAAAGAAAAACCTAGGCCAATGGTGTTGAAAACCATAAAAACGGGACGCCTCTGAAGGAAAAAAAGATCATGGAAAAATATCTAAATAACTATTGAAGGGATAAAAAGGGTTGTTGATTCCTTGGCAAGTGAAATTAGGCCAGGGGGAACTGGTAGTTCAGTATAGTGTTTCATCTCAAGTGCATTTTTACTTTGGTTAAGCTATTTTGGTAAAGCTTATTTTTGATACGTTACAATGATGACTCATGATTACTTTAATTAAGTTATCGGGTTTTAATAGATTATCTGGCTGCAATTAAAGTGTATTTATTCTAGGCTGTAAGGAAACTAGATCTTAAAGAAAAAAAACATGTTTATTGTAATAAGGATTATATGAGAAGTAATAGTTGCTTGAAGGGAATAGATCTAGTAAGAGTATATTTATAGTCCAATCTGACTTTGTTAGGATGATACATATCAATAACATCTTGAATGAAATCTATACTGATATGATTTGGGTGAAAATGTGAAGTTGGGTTACACTTTTTCTTTTTTTTTTAGAAAAAAATATCATTTTTTTCTGTTCTTCAACTTTTTGTAAGCCAAAACAAATTTTTTGTTTAGAATTTCATTTTACAATAACAAAAAAGTTGTCAGAAATTTTATTAGCTTTCTAATACTTATTTTTTGGAATCTTTTTATACACATTTGATATGGTCAACTTAACATTTCTTTGAGTGTGTGTTCTTTAAAAATCAAAGGATTCATAAAAATTCATTATAAAATACGTTGGTGTATTCTTTGAAAACTTTATGTTTTTGAGAAACAAAATGTGTTACAACAATCTAGAGTCTACTTTAGTTTTGTTATATTTAAGAAACCAACTGATGCCAAGATTCTGGGTTAAATCAGATCCTAGCATATAAACCAGTGTGTTTCCATCAGCATGAAAACACTCATCTAATTCTTCATTAAGAAAACAATTTGTAGCTTAAAATATACATACAGGAAAGGAGAGAGAGCCATCCAAACAAAATTGCCGGCATAATAATAAATATAATGAGATTTACAAACTCAACATTTGGCCGAATATTAAAATGAATGGCCTTTTGGCTCTTAGCCCTTTACAAAAAGCTCTCAACCCATTTCTCACTCTCACTGTGTTCCTCACTTTCCTCACCTCTCTCAGCTGTCTTTCATCCTCACAAAACCCTCCTATTTATACATAAATAATGGATTTATTTCACTCCATAAATTCCTCCACACAAATCTCAACTAAAATCTAATTTAGATTTATCTTTTTTTGGACTCAACTAAGTCCCGTTTATGAAATTCCTCATCCCTAGATTATCTACCTAATTCACTCCACTCATATCCTTAATTATTTAAGGAATATTTACAATAATCCTCACATTTATAATTTCTCTCCTAATTTATTAAAAATGAGCAAATTAATCAATAAAATAATTAAAATATCTCACCCCCTTAATTACACAATTGAATAATGAAAATTTAGCTGTGATGCTCCTGCATCACCAAATCATGCATATCATAATTACTATAATTTTTTGAACTGATCCAATATGAAAAAACTACATATTTTGAATATGTTTTGGCTCGCACAAAATTTCTCAACATATAAGTTATAAACTAAAAATCTAAAAACTACTCATTACACACGACGAACCAATGTAATGCACCATAATTTTTTCAATTTTTTTTACAGTGTATTTTGGAAGATTCAAAATATTGATTTCACTGAATCATATTGTCCTTTAGAATTTTTTTGCACCCATTTTATTACAAAATTAATTAAAATTAGTAAATATTTATGAAATTCCATAAAATTTATATTTCTTTAAAGTAGATTGAATTCTGCAAATGCTTTTCTTGGTTCAACTAGTTAATTTATAAAGTTTCATGGAGTTTAATCAGTCCAAAGTTGAAGAAATGTGTTAAAAGCTGAGCTGTTGCATAATTGCAGACGTGTTAGTTCGGCCGAATTATTTTTTGTCTCGACGGCCCGTCAATTCTAACGACACAAAAGTTCGGTTGACCTTTTACTTGAATTTACGTCGACCAAAAAATTCGATGAAGCCCCTCCAAAAAAACATTTTGCGTCTATATAAATAGCTGAAAACAGAATCATTATTTTTGCATAATTTCACAAATTTCTTCATTTGGGCTGATTTTGCAAAGGATTTTTTTTGGGCTTAATTTTCAAAGGAATCTTTTTGGCTTAATATTCGAAGGACATTTTTTGGAGGTATGTGATATTTTGTTCGATGCTTTTTGGGCTTAATTTTCAATGGAAATTTTTTTGGTGGTATTTCGTTTTAGAGATTTTTGGGCTTAATTTTCAAAAGACATTTTTTGGACCTTTTTTGGGCTTAATTTCCGAAGGACTCTTTTTAGGCTTAATAATCAAACATGACATTTTTTGGAGGTATTTTTTAAAGTGATATTTTTTTAGAGGCTTTTTGGGCTTAATTTTCGAAGGACATTGTTTGGAGGTATTTTGTTTTTAGAGACATATTTTAGAGGTTTTTGGGCTTAATTTTCAAAGGAAATTTTTTGGAGGTATTTTTTAAAGTGACATTTTTTAAGAGGTTGGGCTTAATTTTCAATGGACATTTTTTGGAGGTATTTTTTGAAGTGACATTTTTTTAGAGTACGTGTTTTGGGTTGAATTAAATCTTTTATAATGATTTTTTGACTAACTTTTTAAATGAATTTTTTTTGCAAGACTTAGAAGGAAATATTTTGAGCTTCATTTCATTTTTAGAAGACATTTTTTTCTCGGATTTTTAAAGTGTTTTGGATTGAAGTATGTATTTTGTGCAAAATTATTTAAAATCACACACACACACACACACACACATAAAACATATTTTGTGATGTTTTTTTTTTAATTGAGTTTTTATCTAAATTTTTGAAGGAAAATTTGTGAGCTTCATACTCAATTATCATGGGAAATCGAAGGAATTGCAAGAGAAAATATGATCGAACAAGAGACCCTCAGGAACGTAGAGAACAAGGGAGAGAATATCGCAAAAAATAGAGAGAAGAACGCTCAAATATTGAAAGGGAAAATCAACCTCAACTAGAAGTTGAAGCAGGTATGTAAATGTAAATATTATAAATTTGATATTTAAAATTTCACTAGTGTAAATTGTGAAACTTAATTTTTATTTGATGAACTAATTTGAAAAATATTTTGCAATGTAAAGAGAGAGAGAGATATTCCTCAAAAAATTGATGATGAGATACAAAATTTTGAAAGAGAAAGTGAAAGAGATATTGAACCAATGATTGTAGACGGTGAAAATGTTGAAAGAAATTCAAGTGAAGAAATTGAATCACCATGTATGTATATATATGTTGAACACATGTGTATTATTGAAATTATACATATTTATTAATTTATTTATTTATTGAATATGTAAACTTATTATGTACATTTAATTTAATATGTACATATGAAATCAATATCGATGATGAGATGTTAGAAAATGTTGACACTCACACATATGGAGATAAAAAAGTTGACGATGTTACACGATATCGTGTTTATCACATTATTGATTCGTTATTCAAAAGTGAATCTGTGACAGTTCAAGCCCAATTGTTGAAAAGTCTCTTAACATCAAGGAAATTAAAAGAAGCTACTCGACTTTATTGGGTATTCAAAAATCAACAAAAGATAAAAAAATGAAGGACAATGTGATACAAAATATAAATAGTGCTCTAAATTCAATTATAATATCTAGAAAGAAAAGTGTTTCAGATTCACATAGAGAAATACATATGGCAGTGGTTTCATCAAGTACTAAAGAGAATCTCTTGGTAAAATCTATGGCACGAGCATTAGGAACCTCACAAAAACTTTTGCACAAACACCAGAAATTTCAGTTGCAAATAGATGTAAATGATGAACTCGCTTGTTGGACAACTATTTGTAGGAAACGATACAAAGATAGACTTGGAGAAAATGTTTAAAAAATAATATATGAATATTGGATGAAATATTCACATGTTTCACCAAAAGCAAGGGATGTGATGCAAAGAAGAATCACACGAAATCAATACGAAGAACATGCAAAACATTTATTGGACACCACTCAGATAAAGTTGTTCAACAAGTTCAAAGAAGAGAACCATGAAATTGATGTCTCTATTAGTGCTTTTGTGCAACAAAAACCATGGTATAACCTATCACTCTATGCGACACTTGTTTTTGTCTTTATCATGTGGAATTTCAGTTATATTATGACACATTCCTTAATTTTGGTAAAACATTTTGGAAATATTCACCTCCTCCTTCCACTATCCATGATTTCGTATCTCAAATTCTATGTGGAAGAGAAAACCATGAATTATTTTATTAAAAGAAATGTCTATGCAAACATGATAAAAACAAGAATATTTTTTTTATCCAATAAAAACACATTTTTGGACGGCTTTGTTTTAATTGAATGAAATTTTCGAGTCCCTTTTATTGTTTCAACGTCATCTCCAATCGATCTATCTACATCTTGGACCCCAGTTTGCCAAAAAACCTATATGGAAAATTCAAACAAAAATATAAATATGTTATCAAAATACCATCAAAGATAATCATTGTGCTAAATATTGTTTAGAATTAGGAATCCAATAAAAATTAAATCATGTACCTTCGTACTTCCCTTGATCGGTTAGTCTGATGGCTTAGTGCAGCGATGCACCATTGAATAACTTGTTCAACTGAGACAAGCCAGTTTTCAGAGTGGTCCATTTGATATCTTCAAAGTGCTCATTTTATACATGCCCCTGCACCATCATGTCCTCCTTTTCCATGACCAGTATCAAAGAAATTCCAACAATGTTTAATGCATGTTTTCATATGAAGACGACACAACCAAAAGAATGATCGTGAAGATTTGAATTGACTTGTGCATCCATCTGAACATATCCAATGTTCATTGAATTTTATTTCACGAATTTTCAAGGAGTCATAAATCTTTTTAAAACAATTTTGTACAAAATATGTATCATGTGTATGATCGTCACTGATATAAAAGTGATATTCTTTAATAACATGCCGATTTTCACTGGTGCTTTCTATATGATCAACATTTTGTTTAGCATGTCTTTAAAGAATATGGACAAGCATGGATACTTGGTCAGAATGATAGTATTCAATCTGTATTTCTTTTTGTGGAACAAATGTGTAGTTTTCTGCAAAATCGACTATTGACAAAATGGTCCCTGGTGGAAAAACTTCACGGGATTTTTGAATTGCAAGTCCTGCCATCAAGCTCTATGGGAATGCTTGGTGTATTTATAAAATTATGCCTCAAATTTTCTCAAAAATCAACTAATCGATGTATGGATATATTCATATCTCTTCCATTTCACTTTTATGTTGGACAATGATTGATCATTTATATCAGTACAATATTTGTTTTGAAATTTAGTCAAATTTCCACAATCATTGCATTTTTTACCACCAACACATTTCTTTTGGTAAAATAATTCATGGCTTTCTCTTCCACATAGAATTTGAGATATGAAATCATGGATAGTGGAAGGATGAGGCGAATCTTTCCAAAATGTTTTACCAAAATTAAGGAATGTGTCATAATATAACTGTAATTCCACATGATAACGACAACAACAAGTGTCGCGTACAGTGATAGGTTTAACATACCATGGTTTTTTTTGCACAAAAGAATTAATTGAAACATCAATTTCAAGATTCTCTTCTTTGAACTTGTTGAACAACTCTATCTGAGTGGTGTCCAAGAAATGTTTTGCATGTTCTTCGTACTGATTTTGTGCTATTATTCTTTGCATCACATCCCTTGCTTTTGGTGAAACAAGAGAATTTTTCATCCAATATTCATATATTATTTTTTTAACATTCTCTCCAAGTCTATCTTTGTATGGTTTCCTACAAATAGTTGTCCAACAAGTGAGTTCATCATTTACATCTTTTTTCAATCGAAATTTCCGATGTTTGTGCAAAGTTTTTCGTGAGGTTACTAATGCTTGTGCCATAGATTTTACCAAGAGATTATCTTTAGTACTTGATGAAACCACTGCCATTTGTATTTCTCTATGTGCATCTGAATCACTTTTCTTTTTGGTTCTTAGAATTGACTTTAGAGCACTATTTATATTTTGTATCACATTTTCCTTCTTCTTTTTTTATCTTTTGTTTATTTTCGAATACCCAATAAAGTCGTAGCTTCTTTTAATTTCCTTGATGTTAAGAGACTTTTCAACATCTGAGCTTGAACTGCAACAATTTCATCTTTGAAGAACGAATCAATAATGTGATTAACATGATATCGTATAACATGGTCATCTTTTTTATCTCCATATGTGTGAGTGGCAACATTTTCTAACATCTCATCATCGATATTGATTTCATATGTACATATTAGAATTAAATGTACATAATAAGTTTACATATTCAATAAATAATTAAAGTAATAAATATGCATAATTTCAATTATGGACATTCAACATACATAAATACATACCTTGTGATTCAATTTTTTCACTTGAATTTCTTTCAACATTTTCACCATCTTCAATCATTGGTTCAATATCTATTTCACTTTCTCTTTAAAAATTTTGTATGTCATCATCAATGTTTTGAGGAATATCTCTCTCTGTTTACATTGAAAAATATTTTTCAAATTAGTTCATCAAATAAAAATTAAGTTTCAAAATACACTAGTCAAATTTTAAATATCAAATTTATAATATTTATATTTACATACCTACTTCAACTTCTAGTTGAGGTTAATTTTTCCTTTCAATATTTGAGCGTTCATCTCTCTTTCTTTGCAATATTCTCTCCCATGTTCTCTATGTTCCTTAGGGTCTCTTGTTTGATCATATTTTCTCTTGCAATTCCTTCGATTTCCAATGATAATTGAGTATGAAGCTAGAAACATTTCCTTCAAAAATTTAGACAAAAACTCAATTAAAAAAGCATTACAAAAGATTTAATTTAAAAAAAAAACTCATTTTAAAAATTTTGCATAAAACACATACTTCAACCCAAAACACTTACTTTAAAAATTCCACCAAAAAAATGTCTTTTAAAAATGAAATGAAGCTGAGAATACTTCTTTCCAAGTCCTTCAAAAAAAATTCATTTAAAAAGTTAGACAAAAACTCACTTTAAAAAATCATTATAAAATATTTACTTCAACCCAAAACACTTACTCTAAAAAAATGTCACTTTAAAAAATAGCTCCAAAAAATTTCCTTTGAAATCTAAGCCCAACCTCTTAAAAAATGTCTCCAAAAAATGTCCTTTGAAAATTAAGCCCAAAAAACCTCTAAAAAATGTCTCTTAAACAAATACCTCCAAAAATTTTCCTTTGAAAATTAAGTCCAAAAAGCCTCTAAATAAATATCACTTTAAAAAATGCGTCCAAAAATTGTCCTTTGAATATTAACCCCAAAAAGAGTCATTTGAAAATTAAGCCTAAAAAAATTCCTTTGAAAAATCATCCCAAATGAAGAAATGTGTGAAATTATGCGAAAATAATGCTTTCGTTTTTGGCTATTTATATTGCCGTGAAATGTTTTTTTGGAGGGGCTTCATTGAATTTTCTGGCCAACGTAATTTCGATTAAAAGTTCAGTCGAATTTCTGTAAAAAAATTGGCCGAACTTTTGTGTCGTTAGAATTAATGGGCCTAAGGGGCAAAAAACAATTCGACCGAACTAACATGTCTGCAACTACACAACAACTCGGCTCTAAACAAATTTCTTCAACTTTGGAATGATTAAACTCCATCAAACTTTATGAACTAACTATCGGAACTAAGACAAGCATTTGCAGAATTCAATCTACTTTCAGGAAATATAATTTTTATGGAATTCCATAAATATTTGCTAATTTTAATTAATTTTGTAATAAAATGGGTGCAAACAATTTCTGAAGGTCATTATGATTCAGTGAAATCAAAATTTTGTATTTCCCAAAATACACTGTAAAATAAATTGAAAAAATTATGGTGCATTACATTGGTCCGTCGTCTGTAATGGGTAGTTTTTAGATTTTTAGTTTATAACTAATATGTTGAGAAATTTTGTGCGAGCCGAAACATATTCAAAATATGTAGTTTTTTTTACATTGAATGAGTTCAAAAAATTCTAGTAATTATGATATGCATAAGTTGGTTTAGTAAATATAATGAAACCAAAGTAGACTTTGTCTAGATTGTTGTAACACATTTTTTTTTTCTCAAAAACACAATGCTTTCAAATAATACACCAACACGTTTGAACATGAATTTTTATGAATCCTTTGATTTTTAAAGGACACACACTCAAAGAAATGTTAAGTTGACATATCATATGTGAATAAAAAAAATCCAAAAAATAAGTAATAGAAAGTTAATAAAATTTCCGACAAATTTTTTTTTTTTTTTTTTTTAATCGTAAAATGAAATTCTAAACATAAAAATTGTTTTGGCTTGCAGAAAATTTAAGAACAGAAAAAATGATATTTTTTTCTCACAAAAGGGCAAAACGTGTAACCCAAATTCACATTTTCACCCATGCAGAAAAGTGGAAACACCATAATCATCTTTAATTATATCCCAAAACATGTGCACATAAAATTTAAAACACATAAATATTTTGCAGGTGGCATTCAACCAGTGCGGAATTGTCTATTTTAGGAGGCTCAGAAAAATCTCATAGCTTAGAACTAAACCTTGGCTAACAACTACTAAGAAATTAAAATGTAAAACTACATAATGAACTTATCTATTGTATATTAGCAACAAATTTGAACTATATTTGACCAAATAAAGCATTTTCAAAGGAAAGTGAGTTATATCCTCGTCAAGTTTGATAGCATATTTGAGATCACACTAACAAGTGGCCTGTAGTCTACACTTTTTAAGATTAAATCACTTTGTATTCTGCACATGCTACAGGAAATAAAATTAACAAAACATATAACATGAAATTAAAGATTATTTACATACCAAACTATGTTGAGCATGATTCATCATCATTGATTTGGAAAAGGACAAGGATTTTCATACATGGCTTCTCTTTGTCTTTAGCTAACACCATTTATATTGTTGCTTGAAACAAAGAAATTTTCTTTATATATATTCATCTCTAGGATACAAAAACATAACAAATCTGTGTTGCATTAATCCGAGATTCTATTGCCTCCTTGCATCCACTTGAATATCAAAGTTTCAACCCAATTTTTTCTTAGCTCTGACATATGCAAAACACAAATCTACAACTCAAGTTTCACAGAATTGATGAACTAGGTTTTTCTTGCGATAGCTTTAACTCAGCCCAAACATTTTACATTATCAGTTTGGTGCAAATATTTTGTAGATTTGATGAATCTCTTCATTAGAATTTAGACACACATTAGAAAATTATGAGATGTATTTTATTTGTATGGGAATGCAAGTAATAAGGGTTTGAGGGGCCTTCTCCTGAAAACCCATGTCACCCATTGCATGATCAATGGTGGCATTTTCTTTATGGTGGAAAATATTAGTCATGTGATCAACTATGTAGAAGACTCAAGTATTTTTTTTATTATTAGGGTTAGATTTTACTATGTTGCATAGAGCTAATTACATTTCCTCCAATCTTTTCTTATCAGTATAAACTAATTGGCTATACCACATAATTAATAAAAGAAATAACTTTTTTGTTTGATTAAGATTTTGATATGGTTCAAAATTTGAATAGGGGATCAAATGCATGTTTCATTGGAATTTTGGAAACACCATTACATATTTTTGTGTTAATTTATGGAAATTTTCAACTATGCAAATATAAGATTTTTCTTTTAATCAATGAAATTTTCATAGTCTCTTACAATATCCATAACAAAAAAATGATAGTTGAAAATTTATGTAACAAATTTACAATTAGATTCATGTGTGAAATTCCAATTTGATAATCTCTAATATCCTATTCTTAACATTGCTCCACTTACTTGGAAGTCATGTGCACAAAAGGACATAATCATTTGTGCAATATCAATGGTAGAAGTGTCTTCCTCTATCCATGTGCTCAATGTAGTAAAAAATATGAAATTCAAAACGAAGCCAAAACTCAAGGGAGTCCAATTATATATATGGCCATGGTCACTATTTGATTTTCAAGTCCATTCAATAGATTCGCTTCACTACAACATTACTAGATTGCAACGTGCCAAAGATGAGCACTTCACTAACATATTTCTTGTGGCCTATATTATATCATTCACATATTATAATGCCGAGTTATTTTTTCTCTATAGAAAAGTCTACGAGAATAACAAAATTCCTACGGCTGAAGTTCAACACATGTGATAAATAAGAAGAATTGATATCCAACATGAGATAATAGTGAGTGAAGAGATAATCAAATTTATCTTACATATTTTCATAATATATATAAAAAATGCGAAACATTTTGTCAAATTTTGATTCTACGATTCTTATATAAGACAGCTATGGAAACGATTCATATTACAATTTAGAAACCCCAGTTCTTCTAGCTGCATAAAACATAGAATATAAGTTGTTTATTACCCCCACCGCCATACACATACATATATATAACACAACTCTTCTAAATTTTTTCTCTCCGAAGAGAAACACAAGAAATGATACTCCCCCAAGAAACCCAAGTGACGCTCCTCCACCGGGCGAAGACTACACTTTTGCTGGAGGTCGTTCCTGGATACAGCAGGCTGGAGACACCATGAAGCATTAAACCCTAGTATTTTTAACTAAAAACGCATGAGGAAACAAAACACATGCATTAAACCACTTATAGTAATGAAATTTCCACTGTTTGGGACATCGAATCGATGATAGTTATTGGAAATTATAGTAATTGTTGACGATGGTTGTTGGAGAGGTAAATCCCCTCTGCAGACAGAGGTGATCCCTACTAGCCCAGATCAGGTCTAGCAACAATCAGGTCATGCAGTGACGCAGGTCCCTAGTTACAAAATGACAAAAACATAACAAATTGCCTACCTCAAATCCTACGCAGTGGTCGTTGAAGAAAGGATGACGCTTCCCGTCCCTCGCTTGGCAGATCACAATCCTTCCACTCGACGTGTCCGAACACCTGCACACATGCAAGGAAACAACGACATACAGCGTAAAATCTAAAACATGTAAGCTTACATCAGTCAGAGAGGATGTAATTCATTGCATAAAGAAATAAACACATGAATGGAACCATAATCAAAGTTGCTTATATTAAAATAACAAAGGAAAGATACAACCCAAGGCTCTGACGCTTGATATTCCTTTGGCAGGGATGACAACGGAGCACGTATTAGCAAAGCATGTCAGAAACGGGAGGAAGCTATCTCTCTTCGGCTTGGCTCTCAACAGCTGTCTAGCTATAGTTTCCTTCCTACAAGTTCAGCTATTCAGCTCTTCAACCTTTTCAACCAGCACATCAATGGAAGATGGCTATATTTATAGAGGAGAGGAGGAGGTTGGGATCACTACAATAGTCGAAGGGAGGCCTTATCCCTTGGGAGGTTTCCCCATAAGGTGGAAACAAGAGGCCAAAGGAGGAAGGCCATGGTTATTCAGTTGAACCACTCCCTATGATTCATCCATGAAGTTGTTGTGATCGAAACTTCGCCTATTTTTTTTTTTAAATTTCCATAAACAGATTGGTGCAGGTGCTTAACTGGGATAGAGTGCCAACTGGCGTAGGCTCAGTGTTAATTTTCCTCATTAGCGTGAGGGCATAATGGGCTACCAGCGCCAAGGCAAAAATGGGTGTTTTTAGTGGTCTGCTTAGGAAATGGTCAACATAAAGATTGTTGTACTCATGGCAAGGGATGAAATGATGGCATTTGCAAGTCATGACACTTCTAATTAGTCACAGAAACGACCCTCCAATGTGCGAGATGGGGATTGTAGGGACGGTGACAAATTACTGTGTAACAGATGCCCCCTAAAGCATGAGGTCCGAGAGAGAGGGAGGGGTGAAATGCTTTATGAGAACATACCCAACTAAAAAAAATTCCATCAGAAGGCCTGCAAATACAAGTACGACTGATATCTCTGATACATGATATGTGGTATGGGTGCAACCATCCATAATAGAGAGTACAAAAATCGAGATCCAAGGTATGGACACAACCATCTAGTAAATAAGGATCAACAAGTAGACTCAGGTATGGTCACAACCATCCAATCGAATGAGTCATGTAATACATGATAATAATCCACAAATAATCCGCAGTCTGGATTTATATCAAACAAAATCCAGGGTCTTGCGCTCCATCTCGACCCGAACAGACTACAGGTTTTAGCATGTGAATAAGTGAGATGAAGTCAAACATGCAAGAACATCGTCTAATTGCCAACCAATAATGAAAGCTGTTAACAGATGCGAGAGGAACCACCAATAATGAGGATGGCCCTCAAGGTACTATAGGTACAATCCACGGAATGTGAACAGTGAGCTACCGTCGAACACCTGCAGAATCATCCGATCGAAGGTCAATAATGAAAACCTTGTGTCAAATGCGAAGAACCTGCCATTGCGGCATGCAGGCTCCAAGGTACTTGAAGGGAGTCTCTAGATCAGCTTCCTGGATAATGAGCTGAAGTTGACAGGAAGTGACCTTGATCAAAGGTGGACCATAGTGTTTCCCACATCATCGATGCGAGACAGAGGAACATGATGTTTGAGAATCAAGATCAGTAGAGAATCAGAGGGAGGTTGAAAACTGCAGAGGCCAACTTCTCTTGAACATATTGGTGGCATGACACTGGATTTGGTAGTATTTGACATCAAAGGATCTGAGGTCATGATGACGAGGAAAAGAGAAGATGAGCGGTCAAAAAAAATTACCCGAACCCACGGGGGCAAGCAGAGAACAAGATGAGATGTCCCCAACTTAACACGAATGCAGACAAGTGCCATGTTCAAGAGCGACATACTGCTGACATGACGGTGATACTGGTTCCATTTTTCCCCACCATTTCTGGTGATTATCTCTTTATTTTTACACAAGCTTGAAGAGGATAGCATATGCTTTCGATATAAGTTCGCCCTTCGGACAAATCCAACCTAGTACATTTAACGAGCCCTAGGAAGAAGGAACTTGAGTAACGTCATTACGATGGAGACCAATGTCATTAGTTTTTAATGAGTCTAACAAAGGAAGAAATCAGCGTCTTTTCATGTTTAGAGATTCTAAAAAGAAGGCAGAAAAGAAAACTCTAGTAGTCCCTTTTCGTAGGTAGTCTCACAGATCTGAAAAGGTAGAAAACTATGTCTGAGAGAACCTCCTAGTCGCGATAGGCTAGGGTATTCCTTTTTCATAAATAATCTATCCCAGCTCAAAAAAGGGGCAAATGTATACTGGGTAGATGTCGTTTCGCAACCAATTTAATGAGCTCAAAACAATAAGCGACTTGACAATATTTTCAATTTTAGAGAGTTAGAAAAGAGCTGAAAGATGACTCCTCTTGGAGGAACGAATGGTATAAAGGGTAGCAACCGGTTCTAGTAATGGTGGAACTACTCAGAACACGATAAAGATCAAGAGGTTGGCTAAAAAGACCACTCACTGTAGCAGTTCCTTAGGAACAGGTAAAACAACCAAGTGAAGGTGTATGACCGGCCAAGCAAATGGGGACGATGGAATGAGAAAACCAAGGCTCATCTGGCAATCACGAGAGGTAAAATGGGAAATTTTTCATTTTTACACAAGCTTGAAATCAAAAAACTCTGCTTGAAGTTGGTTTCATTTTTACACAAGCTTGAAACAAAGATAAACTATGCTTGAAACCGGTTTCATTTTTACACAAGCTTGAAATGGAAACAAACTATGCTTGACAAAGTAAGCATGCCCCCATCATGGTGACTCAATTCGAGGTACATGCCCCCCAAGCTTCAATCAATATGAAAGGAAAATGGAGTGAAGGTTCAAATTACGAGATCAAGAGAAAGACTCGATTGGGATTTTATGAGATCTTATCAAAGAATCGAATTGAACGGGAACATGTTTCACTATTTTAACGAGGTTGACACATTAAAAGAACTATCCTCAGAACATCTTGTTTCATTTTTTAGGGAGCTTGACACAAGGAAATGAACTGTGCTCCAAAGAGCTTGTTTCATTTTTTAAGGAGCTTGACGCAAGAAAACGAACTATGCTCCGGACACCTTATCATGATGAATAAGAAGTCATCGCTTCCAAGACTTTCCCATCTGATGGAAGGAAAACATCTTGGAAGTCTGGACCCAATGCCCCCAGCATATGATGTACAATGGCACTATCACTGGATATGGGCACAGGACAGGTAGCCACATAATTGACATGCGGCGGGGATGACACAACCTGCGGATAAAGATTCGACAGGGATGATGGTGGGCTAGCTGCCATAGTAGGACCAAAGAATGCAAACTGGTTGATTGTCACAATCCGAACGTGGTGCGGAAAACATATCACACGAAAGAGGGAGGAGACAAGTGCTCCCATGGAAAAAGTATAATCGCGACCTAGGAGTAAATTAAAGTCCAAGGGGCCAGGAACAACCATCACGTCCATATGGACATTTTTCCCTCCTAAAGTAACAGACAACTTTGGAAGGATCCCTAACGGTTGACTAGTTCCTCTGTTAAATGCCAACAGATTCTGCGTAACATGCACAAGTGGAGGCGAACCAAATGCTTGCCAAGTAGCTGAGGATAGAATACTAACAGATGTGCATTCATGTATAAAGGTGCTGGGTACGACCATATGAGAGGCATGTACTGTGATCTCAAAGGGCACATAGGAAGGAAGGCAATAGCCTACGAATCGATTCCAATTGAAGGAAGCGACGAAACTACTTGGAGGGGCTACCATTGAACCGGGATGGTCTTCCCCTGGTGTTATAGAAGAAGAAAGAGCATCCTCCACGACCTCCATCACGGAGTCGGGAGGGGTATCCTTTGGGACCTCCATCACGGGAGGCAGAGGAGCAGCTTCCTGAGGTATAAGGAAAGGAGAATCTTGCTCCAAGTCCGAGGAATATGAAGAAACAAGAAGAACCAGAGGGATGTGAGATCCACTCTCAACGGAAAAGACCTGGTGCATCGCAAACAGGGCCAGCTCAACCGATCCCACGACCAATGGTTGGTCAGGGATGGATTCATGATGGTGAATTTTCGGGGGAGTGGGATCAAGCAAGGATGAATCTTGACTGATCATTAAATCAACTGGTGAAGGACTCAAAGAAAGCTATTTATAACTAGCCAGAAGGCAAGGTGCAGAAACAGTCGAGTTGTCCAAAACTCTCTTGGCTTCATCCATATACGGACAAAGGTGAATGGCATGGTTCCCTTCACACAACTTACAGGGATTGATGAGCTTACCCTGAATCTTAGGAGCTTTACTAGCACTAGCTGAAGACGTGCCCCCAACCTGACTCCAGGAAGCCAAAGGCAACATCAAACGACTATTGGACCATACTTTGAGCACCTTGGGAATACCAGGGAAATCTTGAAGAAGATGGTTTCCATGGCACAACATGCAAGGGAACTTAACTTTCCGTGGAGGGTTGGAAGGTTTATCGATGGATGGTTTCTTAGGCGCAATAGCTGCAGAGTTGGCCTCTCCTTTATCTGGCTTCTTCTTCTTCGTCTTCTTCTTCTTCTTCTTAGCCACCTGGGTACTAGAATCCAAAATTTCACCAAGTGAAGTAGAAGAGGAGGATGCAAAAACAGGTGAAGAAGGGGAGATGTCCACCTTGGAATCAACATGATGTTGTTCAGGCGGAGGAACTGTTTGAACAGTAGCCGGGACATTCGGGACCACCGAGGTTGAAAACAACCAAACAGGAAACCTAACATTTAACCCAGGAAGGGACAACGTTGCCATATAAGGAGCACCAACATTTCCAAATGCAGGAAAAGGACCAGGATTCCCATCAGAGGGGATTCCTTGGTTGACAAACTCCGGAAAAGTTTCCATCGAAGACGACCCAAAACAACACCCTAAGGAAACTAACTTTAACCAGGAATATTTCGTGGGAAGTTAATTTTTAAAACATTGAAACAAAATTCTACCGTTTCATATTTTAAGAGTCAAGAAACTAGCAAAAGGTGACTCTATCACTTTCAGGTTGGAAACGAGCATGAAAGGACAAGTGCTTGATGATATTTTAAAATTTAGGGAGTCAGTAAAGATCAAACTGACTGCTCTGGTAATCTAGGTAAGAGCTGTACCAAGTTTCCGTGAACTACAATATACACCTTGGTGATCAAATGAAAGAGAAATGACCAAGGACTTTCCATACGTGCAGGTAGTCTTGAATGTTGTGTTCGGTGTATCATGGTTACAAGGTAGCAGACTCGACTTCCTACGGATAAAGGAGAGAAACCTAATGGGGTCTCCCTTTATATACGCGATGGTACGGGGAGCACAAGTCCATACTAGTGCTATCTAAATCTAGATGGCGAACGACAGCTACTAGGTTTAACAACCCCGGAACACGTCACTAGCCTAGACCTCTAGATATTTCGTTAATGTTTCAGTGTTGCCTTAGGTTGATTGAATAAATTTTAAATTTGATATTCAATTATGTCCCGGTTTCAAGGCCCTACCATATGTCATCTGACAATCTCCTATATGCAGCTATATGAGAAAAGAAATCTTTCAATTCGATGAATGCTATCTAGTTAAGGGAAGAGTTCCAAACAGTGATGAAACAAACAACAATACTGAAAATGGAACTTTTTCCAAACTATATGACTTTCACTATCCAAAATTAGTCTAAAACATTCAATGATGCGAATAATACAATGTAATCTATGCAAAATCCTCTTTTTTGAAAACTATGCAATTGCAATCTATGCACAATTTCCTTTTTCTTTTGAAAGAATAAGAATGCACTCAATGCAATTTTCGATGAAATGAGAATCTACTTAATGCATGATTTGAATGAAAGAGAATGCACTCAATGCGATTTTTAGCTACTTAATGCATGATTTGAATGAAAGAGAATGCACTCAATGCGATTTTTAGCTTTTAATCATTAAACGATGTAATCTAAGTTCAATGATGGATCTCAAAAAATACTTTTCAATGCAATGTGATCTAATGCATTTTAACGAAAATCAAACTATGAGATGAAAACTACATGAACGCAAATTGCCTTAATGAAAGGATGAATGCAAAAGGGATGCAAACAAACACTAAGAATGCAATCATTGTTTTAAACACTTTGTAACAAAATTCCTCAAAAGGCTACAAGACATATGAGGTCAAATACAAAAAGGAATTCCAAAGCATGATATCAAAACAAGGCATTCATTCCCTTTTACATCAAGCAATCATGGAAAGAAGACATTCCAACTGATCAATGAGTGATGTAATCTATGCTCATACAGAGAAAAGACCGGAAGGGAAAGACACACTAGTGAAGGATTTAGGGAAAAAATCGCAATTTTCACACACCCTGAAATTGGCACAACTTTTGTGGGTGAAACTAGTGCCAACTGGCGTGACTTGCTCACTAACAACTAGCGCCAATGGCCAATTGGCACGGGTTGCTAACTGACAATAAGCGCCAATGCTTGAAAATGAAAAAACAAAGAATTTATCCCAACGAAGACCAGACTCACCACTTCAAGCAAAATATAAAACTAACCCAGAAGCAAAAGTACTGACCAAAAAAAAAAAAACTCCTGAACAAGGGAAAACCTTAGCACCTACAGGAAATGGCGCGACTGTCTGGCTGTAATCCGCGCCAGACAGGGGATGGCGCGGGTGATGAACTGGAAACTTGCACCAATGGGCGCGACTGTCAGGGTGGAAATCGCGCCAATTAAGCCAACCATGAAAAGATGAAAATTTCGGAAAAGCAGAGGTCAGATCTGATCCTCTGGGGCTGAACAAGGGTCTAAGACCAAGGAGGGTGAACCAGAAGAGCAAATAAATCAATCAAAAGCCAAAAAAAACCAAAAGAGGAAGGACTAACTCCAACTTAGTCCCCAGTGGAGTCTCCAGTTTGTTGGAGAGGTAAATCCCCTCTGTAGACATAGGCGATCCCTACTAACCCAGATCGGGTCTAGCAACAGTCAGGCCACGCAGTGACGCAGGTCCCTAGTTACAAAACGAAAAAAACATAACGAATTGCCTACCTCAAATCCTACGCAATGGTCATTAGAGAAAGGATGATGCTTCCCATCCCTCGCTTGGCAGATCACGATCCTTTCGCTCGACACGTCCAAACACCTGCACACATGCAAGGAAACAACGACATACAACGTAAAATCTAAAACATGTAACCATACATCAGTCAAAGGGGATGTAATTCCTTGCATAAATAAATAAACACATGAATGGAACCATAATCAAAGTCGCTTATATTAAAATAACAAAGGAAAGATACAACCCAAAGCTCTGACGCTTGATCTTCCTTCGGCGGGGCTAACAACGGAGCATGTCTCAACAAAGCCCGTCGGAAACGGGATGAAGCTCTCTCTCGTCGGCCTGGCTCTCAACGGCTGTTTGGCTATAGTTTCCTTCCTACAAGTTCAGCTATTCAGCTCTTCAGCCTGTTCAACCAGCACATCAATGGAAGATGGCTATATTTATAGAGGAGAGGAGGAGGTTGGGATCCCTACAATAGTGGAAGGGAGGCCTTATCCCTTGGGAGGTTTCCCCATAAGGTGGAAACAAGAGGCCAAGGGAGGAAGGCCGTGGTTATTCAGTCGAGCCACTCCCTATGACTCATCCACGAAGTTGTTGTGATCAAAACTTCACCTCTTTTTTTAAAAAACTTTTCATAAACAGATTGGCGCGGGTGCTTAACTGGGACAGAGCGCCAACTAGCATGGGCTCAGTTTTAATTTTCCTCATTGGCGCGAGGGCATAACGGGCTACCAGCACCAAGGCAAAAATAGGTGTTTTTAGTGGTTTGCTCAGGAAATGGTCAACATAAGGATTGTTGTACTCATGGCAAGGGATGAAATGATGGTATTTTCAAGGCATGACACTTCTAATTAGTCACAGAAACAACCCTCCAATGTGTGAGATGGGGATTGCAAGGACGGTGACAAATTACTGTGTAAAAATGGTGATTCTGGATCTATCACTAGAGAGTTGTTTTTGGGAAGAAGTTGATATATAAACACTAATCTTCTAATTTTTTCTCTCCAAAGAGAAACCCAGGTGATGATCCTCGTTAGGGCATAGACTGCATTTTTGTTGAAGGTTGCTCCTGGATACATAAGGAGACACCATGAACCAAAAAAAAGCATTAAACCCTAGTTTTTAAGACTAAAAACGTAAGATAAAACAAAACACATGTAGTAAACCACTTACAATAATGAAGTTTCCACAGTTTGGGACATTGACCCGATGATAGTTATTGGAAATTTTAGCCATCGTTGACGATAGTGATTTTGGATTTATTACTAAAGAGTTGTTTTTGGGAAGAAGTTGAGTAGTTTTAGGGTTTTTTTTTGTGGCATGAGCTATTGGAGGGTGAGATGAGCTGAAAAGGTAATCCTAAGAGCTATGCCTGCCACCATTGCTAATACCACAAAATAATGAGAAGAATTGATTTGTATCTGCACTCATTTCTCAAACGACGGATGAATGAATGGATTGGACGATACAGATGGGTAAATTCTTTGTAACGTGGTGCTGGCTATTGAAACATAATCGACACGATCCAGGAAAATGGAAACACTTCGACTAGGGTGCTTCAATTACTTATTATAAATTAAAAAATAATTCAATTTAAACTCCCATGCTTTGAGCTCCCAAACACCACAACTGTTCATCAATCATTCAGATGATGCATATCCAAAGCATATTTCGTTGGAGAATCAATACCGCTCGTCCATTAAAAAGAATCTAATTCAAGCCATCATCCAACCCAGGTTGAAAAAATATGCCTATCGACGAATTTAGTAATTTTCAATTTATTAAATTTAAAATTAAATTTATAAGTAATATTTTTAATATAAAATTTGAAATTTATTTTTAATTATAATTATAATATAAATACTAAATTTAATAATACTTTTATTTATTATAAAAAAAATAGAAATTCCCTTATTTTATATGATTAATGACTCATCAAATAATGATACCCATAATTATATAAAAACTTGAGAAAAAAATATACATTATTGTGTATAATCATATGGATTATTAACGTACATATGTATAGATTATTAATATACATATCGTGTGGACCCCCATATTTTATGGATAAGACATACTGACTCAATTTGATTATAAATTTGTGTTATTGGAGCAGTAAATAGATCTTAACTCGTAGCTAAGCTCTCCTATATCTTCATTCTACAAACGAATTAAAAATAACCTTTAATACCTACTACAGTAGATCAAAAAATTTAAGCTAAACACTATTTTCTTCTTACATACTTTGCTGAACCAAACAATTTCAGTCACAAGGTCCTCTATCGTGGTGACTAATCTCCTAATACATTGTCTCACTCGTTCTTCGACGTGTTGGCGAACCACCTAACCGATGTAGCAATAGGAATAAAATGATTTGAACTAGCATCTTATTCGTGAATAGTTTTAACAAAAAAAATTAATTTTCTAAATAGGAAAGAGTAATTTCGATGAGGTCCGGAATTCCATCTTCAATAATTCAAATAAATTTTCTAGCATCCTATTCGTGAATAGTTTTAAAAAAAAAAAAAAATTCTAAATAGGAAAGAATAATTTCGATGAGGTCCGGAATTCCATCTTCCATAATTCAAATAAATTTTCTGAATAGGTTTAACACAAAAAAATAATTTTCTAAATAGGAAAGAGTAATTTCGATGAGGTCCGGAATTCCATCTTCAATAATTCAAATAATTTTTCTAGCATCCTATTCGTGAATAGGTTTAACAAAAAAAAATTAATTTTCTAAATAGGAAAGTGTAACATCCAAGATATATTCATAATTATTATTTTTATTTATTTATTATCTTACATCCTACACACATCCATTATACTATTTCTTTCTTACTTACAATTATTTATCCACTTTAACCCACTTATCTTATTCCCTAAGCTTGTCCATCATATATTAAAGTAACAAATCTATTTGTTATGTGTAACTTTGTTAATATTAAAGTAACAAAGTTACACATAACAAATAGATTTGTTACTTTAATATTAACAAAGTTACACATAACAAATAGATTTGTTACTTTAATATATGATGGACAAGCTTAGGGAATAAGATAAGTGGGTTAATACATAAAAATCATGGGGAGTTCCCTTTCTTTGATGATGAACACAAGGAGTCGACCAAGAGATGGTGAAGGTGAGGAGGTACTAGTCTGAGCTTTGAAGGGAAGGTCGAAGCACTCGAATGGAAATGGAAAACCGATCTCTTAAGGTAAGCTACTAATATTTATTGGAGTCGTGAGCAAGTTTAGATGAGTGTGGAATAGGCCGATCTCTGGGATCGTGTAGCAAGCTTACAAAAGCATGCACTCATAGCGTGATGTAAAAGTATGACAACGAAAATTTTTCTGTTTGGGAAAATTTTGGTATTAGCTATCCTGGCCTTTGTCATTTTATATGCCTTTATATCTAGTCATTTGCGTCATAATATGACAAAAAATGCAAAACATAGAGGATAGTTCTTCGTTAGTTAAGAGTTTTTATAAGAGATTTTACACAGTGAACAATTTTTTCGGAGACTTTCAAACATATTGGTCAGTATTATTCTAGCGAAGGTGGTGGGACTCTCTAGTAATATCCAGGCCATGCAAAGTTATTGGTTTTAAAGTATGTCATCATTGGTGGCATTGTAATGGTTGTGTATGTTTCTGTTGTGACCTTTGAATCAAGTTTATTCGATCGCTGTAAATGGTACAAAGATCTTTTCTGGGATAGATGTCTGCAAGCTGGAAATTGAATGGTAATCTTTATATTATGGTCTATCAGATGATGGATGTGGTGGGGGTATCTAATATTATCCAGACAATATAGAATTGGATTACATGCTCGGATGGAAAAATTTGGATTCATAGTTTTGGGTTTGTGAATAATCTATTCTGGTTTTTCCGACCCTGTGAATGTATTCATGTTTTTCTTGGCGAAGACAATTCAAAATTGTTGACGGTTGGTAAGCACTCGGCCCAAGGAATTAAGTCCATCCGATTTGATGATCCATCCAAATTTCTCTGATTAGACCGCGGAGTTTTATCCATTTACATTTGGGTTGTTGAAGAGTTAATGCTTTATGGGGACAGTGTAATATTGTGGTACTTTGGTTGTATGCTTTACAATATGGGTTGGTGGAATGTCATTAAAGTTGTTATATAATATTGGGTTGGTGCTGTATCCTATCTATATTGGGATCCTGCGGGTGATCTACTTGGGGATTATACCCATTAAGAATTACGAACCTTTATCTATGTACTTCCACAACCTAACAATGCTATTATCTTACCCAGCTGTTTACTTTACCTAACCAATATTTCCGTGGGTTTGATTGTCGGAATAATCAGCTGGTAGGATATATCGTAATAGGTTTGTGTCTGATTTTATTTGACTAGAAATATTTCTTGGCACTCTGGCATCAGGAGACTCATATTAGAAGGAGGGGCAGGTGGACATTTTATCATCTGGCACGTCTGCGCATGAGGCGCTAATTGCTGCCACGCCATTGGCAGAGAAAAACAAGGAAAAACAAAACAAGACGTCCCTGGGAAATAAGATTGATTCTTATTTGGTCTTTGAGAAATTCAATGGTGAGGGAAGGGATGATGTACTTATTAA
Source organism: Pinus albicaulis (assembly GCA_034641835.2). Taxonomy (NCBI): domain Eukaryota; kingdom Viridiplantae; phylum Streptophyta; class Pinopsida; order Pinales; family Pinaceae; genus Pinus; species Pinus albicaulis. The sequence goes on along the minus strand of CM076570.1, from coordinate 471,863,423 downwards.
CCGAATATCTTCGGGTGGGAATATAGGTATATCTCACAAACTTGATACACTGGAGAAAACCCGGCGGGGTGGCCAGCGAAACTAAATTTTTTATAAAACTGCACTTGTTATCAAAGAGATCTCTCTGGAATATGCCGATCTCTAGGATCGTGTAGCAAGCTTACAAAAGCATGCACTCATAGGGCGTTGGCTTCATTCAGAAATGGGAGAACTTGATATGACCGATTGGGTTAATACTTTCTAGGTTCCCATGCTCGGGTATATGCCAAAGGTTAGTTTGTTGATGGGAAACTGGTTTAGTATTCATTTTCTTCATGAAAATGACTGCCTAAAGGAGATGGACCGAATATGGGTGAGGGGCAGAAGCTATATGAAACTCTTGCCGTGGTACTTGGGTTTCAATTCCATTCTGGATGCCCCTTAAAGCATGCTAATATGGGTTAAACTCCCTGGCCTACCGCTGGAGTATTGGACCATAAAAACCCTTAAAGCTATTGGTAATTCTATTAGCACAACCAGATATATTGATCAACAATGTATCGGTACAGTAGATAAACGTATAGCATGGATTATGGTTGAAGTTGCTTTTCAAGGGGAGATGGTTGGGGACATTGACTTAATCTAGGGACAGCGCCGACATCGACAGTGGGTTGACTACTGGGGGGTACACTTTAGGTTCCTTATCTGTCATCAGACTGGGAATATTCAACAAAATTGTCCAAAAAGGCACAAAAGGGTGACCCGACATCACAACATTGCTATTGGGAAAAAGAATCACGCCGCTCCCTTATTTTCGTCGGATAAGAAATTGTCGAGTAAGCATTTTTCTTCTTCTCTTGATAGTGAGCAGAATGATAAATATGATAAAAGTGATGCTTACATATCACCATCTTTCCCCCATAAATCTGCTCATATAGTGGATAATAGCTGTCATAAGGGTTTTCCTACGCCACCCCCATTTATAACTGTATCTTCCAATTTGGCTGGGACCATTAACGACCCTCATGGCCGCTGCTTATCTGAGAAATCTCTTCCTCTTCCTTCGTTTCCACCTTCAAATGAGCCTTTAATTATCTCTCCCACTATGCCTCCTCTGGAATGGGCATCCCCTATTTCTTCACATGACCCTATTTCGGATCATCAGAATGACTCCCCGAAAAATACCGTTGGAAGTGATCTGGATACTATCCTTCTGAATCCTATTTTGGATTTGGCTACCCTAACTATCTTAGATAAGATCCCTGTGGAACCTCAGTCATACATATCTATGAACTCTGCTTCTAACATTACTGTCAGGAAAACCTCAAAATATAGCTCTATACATTTTTGACGTCGCCACAAATCAAAGGTACTTTTTCAACGAGAGTTACTAGACTTAAAGGATGTACCTGTTATATCTGTGGAGGAGCATCGGGTGCTTAGAGCAAGCTGCCCAGGAAAGGGGGCACCATGAACTCTATTCTCTCTCTTAACATAAGAGGGATGGGCGAACACTCTAAGATACTTCGCCTTTGGGAAATTCTTGATGAACATTTCCCTTCAGTTATTTTTTTGCGGGAGACACTCTGCTATAGATTGAATGCTATTGAGGTCATATTGCCTTTTTTCCCTGGATGGAAGGCGGCAGGTATTGATGCAATTGGTAGGGTAGGTGGGATGATAGTATTATGGAATAATCTGATGTTTAATTTCAATGCTTATAAATTTTTTGGAAGCATTTTTCTTCATGGAATCTTTTGAGGGACCACATAAATGATTGCCATCATAAATCTATATGCTCCTTGTCAGGCGTGCAGTGATTTCTGGGATAAGATGGAGAATGGTGGAATATTATCTCTGAATAACCTGATGATGATTGGTGATTATAATGTGACCTTAGCCACTGAGGAATCATGGGGTACACAAGCTCGAAGTGACCCTCTTGCTAGAAAAGTGGGAAGGATGTTCGAAAAATTTAACATGGTTGACATAAGACCTGTTCCAATTGTGCCAACATGAACAAACATGCGTAGTGGATCAAAATACATTGCTAAAAGATTGGATCGTGCTATGATAAAACCTGAGATATTCAGACTATTAGGTAATATGAGATCGAGAGTGATATCCTCCACTCTATCTGATCACATGGCGATTTTTTTATCTTGGAGACATGAATCCAAACCAAAGGGATGGCCTTTTAAGTTCAACCGAGTATGGTTATCGGACCCAGATTTCATTGAGCTAGTGGATGCTTTTTGGAAGGAAGATACACTGGATGGTTGCCTAAACAAATGGTTTAGGCTAGCAGACAAGCTCAAAAGGCTGAAGGGAATTGTTAAAAAATGGGAGCGGAACAAGAAAGAGGCGCATAAGAAAGAATATCAAAATATTGAAGCATGTATAGATAGGATATATAAGAGGATGCTCGATGTACCCCCGAATGAGGAAAATTATATTTTTCTTGCTAAATTGGAGGCTCGTAAACTGGCATTATTACAAATTCAAGAGATAACATGGAAGCTCAAGAGAAGAAAACAGTGGCTCTGAGAGGGGGATTTGAATACGAAATATTTTCATAATTGCGCAAATGGGAGGCGCAATAAAAACGCAATATGGAAAATTCAGTCTGCGGATCGGATGAGAAAGGTATATGACTTTGATATCAGGAAGGAAGCATATATGCATTTCAATAATTTTTATAAGGTAGATGGTGGTATTGATGCCCAATGTCAGCGATGGGTTATTGATCAATTACCACATATATTTGATCAACAGGAAAATGATGCCATGATGCAACCTGTAACTAAAATGGAATTAGAATATGTTCTCAAATCTTTTTCTCAGGACAAAAGCCCAGGGCCTGATGGTTGGATGATTGAATTCTTCTTACAATTTTTTTACTTAATGGGGGATGAGAAACTCTCTGTCACTGAACAAGTTCATATTCTGGGCTATGTGCCTGGGGATTTGAACACCACTTTCATTGCTTTGATACCTAAATTTTATGATCCTTCACCATTTGCTAATTTTCACCCCATTGCTTTATGAAATGTCTTATATAAGCTCACTTTTAGGATCATTGCTAATCGCATGAAAGGGTATTTATCTAGAACTATATCGGAGGAACAATATGGCTTTCTGCAGGGAAGATCGATCCACGATGCGGTTTCTATTGCCCGGGAAGCAATGCATACTATTCATGATAAAAAAAAGGAAGCCCTTATTATTAAAATATATTTGTATAAGTCATATGATACTGTTGATTGGTCTTAAATCAAACTCACTCTTCTTAAAATTGGATTATCAATGCCATCAATCAGGTGGATCATGGATTGCATCAACTCGGTTAGATATGGTGTACTCATCAATGGTGTACTGACTTATTTTTTCTTGGCTGAGAGAGGACTTGAGCAAGGATGTGCCTTATCACCTCTTATATTTATACTAGTGATGGACGGCTTCAGTAATCTAATGAATATGGCCACAAATGTGGGTTATTATGCTGGTTTATCCTTTACTCCAGAGGTAAGCATCACACATTCCCTTTTTGTTGATGACTTACTTGTATTTGGGAATCTTATTAGAAATAATTGGTTCTATTTATCTTATATAATGACCCGTTTTGGTGCGACAACTGGTCTTTGTATAAACAAAGTAAAATTTGTCCTTATATATGACAATGGTGATATGGAAGAGATACTCTTTATAGTTGGGTTTCTTGGGGTTAACACAAAGTTGCTTATGGATGGTTTTACTTACCTAGGCTTTTGATTTAAGCCATGTGCCTATTTTAATAGGGATTGGGAATGTTTGGTGGACAAATATAAGAAAAAAATCCTAAAATGGACCAATAGGTGGTTCTCTCTTGGAGGACGTTATATTTTGATTCAGGCAGTTCTGTCACAACTCTTGGTGTATTGGGCGCATTTATATTACTTGCCAGCTTACATTATTGGAAAAATTAATGCAATTATATATTATTTTTTATGGGTGGGATCGTCGTCAAAGAGGAAATATCATCTATGTAAGTTGTCTCTGCTTACTATTCCCAAATTCTAAGGTGGATGGGGATTACTAGATCTTAGGGATTTCTCTAATGCTTTACTCACTAAATCTTTGTGGAGAGCTCTAAATGGCAATGGGATCTGGACAAAAACCATAGAGTATGAATATATTAGTGATGGACCATTGTACAATCTCTTTAATGGAACTTTTGAAGCTCCCCAACATGCATCTCAGATATGGCACAACTTTAATAAGATTAAGGATACCATTAGGGACAGATTGATTTGGAAATTCGGTAATGGGAAACACATTCCCATTGGAAGTGTCAGGATTATGGGATTACAGGATGAGGATATTATTGAAGTGGCTATTATACACATGCTTAACCAAAGGGGATTATTTTACCTGTCTGGCATTATATCTCACTGGGAATTGGGAGCCCCGATTTGGAAATCATCATTTGCTATTGGTTTACAAAACAGTGATGGGGATAAGCGGAAGCGATTCATTAGATCATTACAGAATGCGGGGTTATCACATAGTAGAGAGGGGGATCGGATATCTTGGGATGGAACTTTAAAGGGAAATAACATTATAGTCCATGAATTATACCATAAAATTAAAGCAGATCAGAATAGTGGATGACCCTTATCTAGTTTCTATGCGGTGTGGGGATGGAAGATCCCGCACAAAATTATATTGTTTATATGGCTTCTTAGGCAGGGAAAGATTCTAACATGGGAGAATATTAAAAAACGTGGAAATCAGGGTCCTGGAAGATGTATAATCTGCAAAAATCATGATGAATCAGTTGGCCATTTGTTCATTGAGTGCATTGTGGCACAAAGGGTATGGAGTTTATTTCTACCTCTATCTGATGATCCACTCTGGCAACCTATTGATTGTGAACAAAAATTTCTATACTGGGCTACAAATATTGGATGTTATAAGTCTCTAACTTATTATGTTTTTTGGGAACTTTGGGGTGCGCATAACCATATGATATTTCAAGATGGCTCCTTCGACATTGCAAGGATACACTCATACATTTTGGGTTGGCTGGGGGGTGTATTCACAAAAAATCATAAGATTATCGACCATTCTGTTCGTGGTAGACCTCATACAATTGATCTCCCTGCGATTTATTTTGATGATGCTCAAAAGGGTGGAATGTGTGGGTGTGGAGCATGGATAAAAGTATCTGATGTGGAGAGGTATAATATATATTGGAATGGTGGTCGTGGGACTAATAACAAGGCTGAGCTCATGGATTTATGGAGCAGGATCATGGTTGAATTCCAACTACAAATACCATGTATCCATGTATATGGAGATTCAAAGGTTATTATTGAAGGTATATCTGGAAAATCAACCCTGCAGGGGCAACACTTAAGTGGATGGATTGATCACACTCTACACATATTATCCAAATTTCAGAATTTTACTATGAATCATATATATAGAGAGCTTAATATGAGTGCTGATAAATTATCCAAGACTGGACTGGAGGCTCCTTTTGGATCCATCTTGGTTATATATTTCAAAAACTCAACACAGGTGGCCTCTTTCTCTTACCCTCTACCTTGAGTATAGAGGACTACACAAAAGCACCAGGGGCCTTTTATCAAGCGAGCCTGTACACATGATGAACAACATACAAGCCTGATGCATCGAGGACCATTATCAAGTGAGCCTGTAACATGTTTACCTCATAAGGAATGCTTATTTCTCATTCGGTGGAGAAAGTATATCAATTTGGTTTTTTGTTTTATCTTACCACTGTTGTTTTTTGTTTGTTGATGTCGATTAGAAGCTAATAGGAACGATGATGTATATGAAAGCCTTCTATACACGCCATTAGCTAGAGGCGGATCAATTATATTATGCTGATATATTACTTTTGAATACATGTTCCTGTAATGACATGTAAACATTTAGATGGAACTTTTTCAGGAGTTGGTGAGAGTTTTTGGTAACTGAATACTTTTTGAACATGATGAACTTTTACACCTTTATCTTAATCATTCTGTTATGAATGCGCCAAGAGGTTGATGTATTTCGATATATGGACTGTTTTAATATACAGAAACAACGTTTTTTCTCTCTTGAAAAAACATTCTTACATAACTCATTTTATTATTCCACATTTATATGGGTGTTTACAACTTGAAATTCCCATTTCACGAGGTGTAATACTACGATTATCTGCTAGAATTAATTACCATATTGTACTTGCAATGAATGCGAATCTAAAAACTGAGTTAATATTCCCATCAACTCTACGGTATGGTAATGTTGCAGTTACGGTAAATCAATTGGGTTCTCGGAATATCTACCTCTGAATTAAATACATTTATGGTGTACATCTATTCATTCTCTCATTGTAGATCTATCTATCTCGAAATCCGACGGTGGCTGGGATTTTAAGGTTCCAAGGTAATGACCTACCTTGGTAACCATTTTTCCTAAACCTTTCTGCATTTCGCCTTGGTTCTCTAGTGGCAGAGCTCTCGACGTCTCTCTTCGGCCCTCTGCAGTAGGATTATCCTCGGCTTCTCGTTTCATCTTGTTATAGTTAGAGACTAGTTCCTTCTTCCACCATCTGGTTCAGGTTTCCTTCCACTTGAAATGTTTCCACATCGCTCCTTAGGGTGAGTATTTATGGCACTGTAATTTTTTTCAAATTTATTTGACTATAATATCTGATGGTTAATCGTAGCTAGAAATCTACAGGGTTAATATACTTATATTCTCTATTTTTGAGTTAAGCGCAACTGCCCTTTCTCGAATCTGGGTTGTAATTTTTTTTGTTCATTGTTGTCTAGAGATATTTTGAGGTTCTTCGGATTGGAACCTCGTGTCTTTCCTCCGCTACAACAAATGGGAATGGTGGCTAGCATAAAAGTGAGCACACTTACTAACCATTCCACCTGTTTGAGTTTATCATTTTATTAGTTCATTCACACAGTTATTTACCCTAATGACCCTTAATGTCGCTATTGCAAGATGGCGCACTGTACAACTCGAAAAATGTCATAACAGGAAAACCATGTATAGATTTCCTCATTTTTCCTTCGTTCTTGGTTTTTCTGGATAAGAAAACAATGTCTAACCCTTCCTTTGCTTTTACGCAGGTAAATTGTATGGAAGTCAGAGAGATGAATCTTTTGGAATGGAATTCCTTGGGCCGCCACTAATTATTTCTTCTTCTCCGATGAAAAAGGTACCCTTTCCGTGTCTTGATTCGAGGTTCCGATTCTTCATGGCTTGAAGGTTTAGTCCTTCTTAATTTACCGTCGTTCTGGTTGCTGTGAATTTGCATTTATGCATGGCTACACCAAGTGGTGAATTACATCATCGTCTAGAGTACAATTATAATCATTCATCTTTCCTTTCTTTACCAATTCAATAGGTTCATGGCGTGGTTTCGTCTGCCATCCTATTTCTCGATTGTTTATTGTTTTCTTTTGGAAGTTTTGGACTCTTATTATTTATAAAGAATACTGTTGAATTCAGAACCTCCGGTCTTTCATATATATATGGACTCTATTCTTGTAAAAATTAACTGTGTAGACAGTTACATAAATATACATTTTATATGCTGTAGTTTTCGTTTCAAAAGAGTTGGGTCATTGATAGAATTCTCCAGTAATTTTCTATAATATTTACAGTGATGACGTGATTTCATTTGTAAGAAAAATAATTCTTCTTTTGGTATTACTCACATGTTCTTCTAAATTTACTGTTTATTTGAAAAGATTAGCACACAGTTTATTTATAGCAATTCAAATGGGTCTCAACATTTTTGATTGTCAATTTTCCAGAATTGATATTTCTACAGAGGAAATCTATTCTTTTCCTTAGGAATGTTCAATTTTCTGTTTGTTGCCTGTTCTGTCAATATAATTTATAATTCACAACAGTGTTTGAGATATAACTCATGGTCTTTGTTGGCAAGTTTATCACTTACAGTTTTTCTCTATGATTTTTCTAATTTCAATTCCTGGCCATGTCTATAGTGTTCAGTTCTGGAGTATATATTTCTGAATCTGTTCTTATTTAAATATAGAGCTACTTTTGTTACTTGAAACTTTTGTCGTATTCTTTTATTTTATTTCCACATATAGATGGCCGAACTATTCTGTCCGTGTAATATCACAGGTTGCAGAGAACAACCAACATGGAGCCCTCTACTCAAGGATTCTATGTTAACAGTTCTCTGCCTTACTATTTAATTGATTATGCATAAACGGTTTAACTGTACAAATAATAGAAAAAAGAACATTGTAAATATATTCATATGTCTTTCTTTTCACAATTTAACTTATGTAAAATCTAAGGGTTTTACACAAAGATTTTCTCTATTATTACCAAAAGACATTCCAATGATAGAAAATAAAACTTATCTGTTTTCAATATCTTGACTGATGCTATTCCTCCCTACCTCGAGAGAGCCAATAACATCTCGTCTTTCCCCTGTGCTCCAAGCCTGAGCCTTATAAGTTGACAGAATTTACTGGAAGAGAGTTCGGGACATTCCGGTCCAGTCTTCAATTCCAGTCAAATTTCAGAAAATCAGAGTATTACGCTGGTTAATGCCAGCCCAGGAATTCTTCTCTGCAATTTCCTCTCTAGTTACAGAATAGACCCCCAAACCTCACTGGGATTAAACCTTTATCCTTAGAGGTTGGGTAACTGTTTGAACTAATTATATCCAACTAATTCTCAGCTCTTGACTTACTTTTTACCATCAGTCTCATTATTCTTTTTATGGAATTCACTTCCATAATTAATTATTATTTAATCCAAAATTAACTCATGTTCATAATGTATTATTTTTTTAAAGAAAAAACAATAAATGTTTTAGTGTCTTTAACAATAAAAACAAACTTAATCACCGATTAGCATTTAAGCCAGCTGTTACAAATTTCCCCCCTAGAAGTGAACACCATCCTCGGTGTTCTCATTCTGCTCCAGCAAATAGTTCTGGATATGATTCCCGAACAAAGCCTTCATCCTCCTAGGTAGCTTCATCCGGGCCAAAGTGCTTCCATTTCACCTTAACTTGGGTGATGACTCGTTTCTGGAGCATGATTTCTCTCTGATTGATTATACACCGAGGCTCAACCAGAAACTCGCTGTCCAGTTCCACTTGCAATCAATAAAATTGAATTAATTTCTCATAAATATTAGCATTTCTATTCAAGTCTTATATCCATATCCTACCTGAATATTCTTCCAGTGGATTATATTCTTTGGATTGTGTATGTATCATTTTAATAATGATACATGAAAGACTTTGTGCACTCGGATATGATTGGGCAAGGCCAATCGGTAAGCCACAGGTCCTACTCTTTCCAATATTTGGAAAGGCCTGTAGAACCTAGGAGCTAACTTGGCACAAGAGGCCCACCTTAAAGTGCATTTCTTTGGCTTGATCCTTACGTACACATGGTCCCCTACCTCAAAATCATGATAAGTCCTTTTATTGTTTACATATATTTTTTGCCTATCCTGAGCTGCCTTCAAATTCTGTCGGATTTTTTTTACTTCTGTCTCCATTTCAGCTAGCATTTCCGGTCCAAGCATCAAATTGGTTTCTGGGCTACTCCAATTAATAGGAGTTCTGCATTATCGCCCATACAAGGCTTCGAACAAACTCATCTTAATATATTCCTGATATCCATTATTGTGTGCAAACTCCACTAGGTGAAAATATTCTTCCCACCTAGTTGGATGTTGCATTACATACATACGTAACATATCCTTCATGATCTAATTTTCTCACTCCGTTTGTCCATTCGTTTGTGGATGGTAGGCGGTGCTGAAATTAATTTGAGTTCCCAATCCTGTAAATAATGCTTTCCAGAATGCTGAAGTAAACTTCAAATTCCTGTCAGATATGACAGTCTTTAGGATACCATGCATTTTAAAGATCTCTCACATAAATATGTCCACTATTTGCACCGTCTTATAAGTGGATTGCACTGGTATAAAATATGTTTCTTTGCTTAATCGGTCCACCACTACCATTATAGAATCATTATGTTTCTTTGACCTTGGTAAACCAGCGATGAAGTCTAAAAATATCACCTCCCACTTCCACTTAGGTACCGGTATAGGCTGCATCAACTCGGCTGGATGCCGGTGTTCCACTTTCACTTGCTGCAACTCTAAACACTTGTTTAGATATTCTGCAATATCTCTTCTCATACCTGGCCAGAAGTAGTTTTACCTAATCGTTGTTAGCATCTTCTAATACCTAGGATGTCCAGAGTAGTTATTTCGATGATGCTCATTTAGAATTAGTGCCTTCAACTCCATTCTGTTTGGAACATAAATCCTCTTTTTGAAAGTTAGCAACCCATCTTTATTAATCTCGTAAAGTTTTTCCTTGTTTTCTGAACTCCTCTGCTTGTCGCCACGTGAACTGGTATTCTGGATCCTTCTTAGCTTCTGCTTTTATTTGCTCCAAAAATCTTCACTCAACCTGATTATAGTACAACTCATAAATGCCATGTAATTTTCTACTTAATGCATCAACTACTCTGTTCTCCTTACCCTTCACATGCTGCATATCAATGTCAAACTCGCTAAGGAAGGCATTCCACCTTTCCTGGCAAGAATTAAGGTCAGCTTGCAAGAATTAAGGCATGCACTACTGCTGTCAGCTCCAAATCATAAGCTGAATACCACTGCTCATGCTCTTTTAGTTTTCGTGATTCATAAGCAACAACCTTACCTTCTTGTGATAAAATCGCCCCAACTCCTTCTTTACACGCATCTGTGTAGACTTCAAACTCTTTATTGGGATCTGCTACCCTTAATACTGGAGCTGTAGTCAATAACAGTTTCAACTTTTCAAAACTGTCTTGACATTCCTTCGTCCATTTAAATATTTTTCCCTTCTTTTGTAAATAATTAATTGGAAAAGAAATTTTTGAAAACCCTTCAATAAACCGTTGATAATAACTGTCCAAACCCATAAAGGATCGGATGTCTGCCACGTTTTGGGGTATTTTCCACTCCATAATCATTATGATTTTCTCCAGGTCAACTACAATACCTTCAGCAGAAATAACTTGACCAAGGTACTGTATTTCTTCCTTGAAGAAATCACACTTGCTAAACTTAGCGTACAACTAATGCTTCTGTAGCATTTCCAGCACTATCCGCAAGTGCTCTTTATGCTCTTCTACATTCTTGGAGTAAGCTAAAATGTCATCAAAGAATATTAACACAAAATTATCTAGAAAGGGGTGAAATATACCATGCATCAGCCTCATAAATGTTGCTGGTGCATTAGTCAGTCCAAAAGGTAACACCACAAACTTGTAATGTCCGTACCGGTACGAAAAGCAGTTTTATGTATGTCTTTGCCTTTTATCAGGATCTGATGGTATCCCGACCTTAGATCTATCTTTGAAAACACTGTGGCTCCCTTCACTTGATCAAACAGATCATCAATCCGCGGTAAAGGGTATCTATTTTTGACAGTTAATTTGTTGAGCTGGCGATAATCCATGCAAATTTGCATGGTTCCGTCTTTCTTCTTCAAAAATAGCACTGGTGCTCCCCAAGGGGACACACTTGGTCAGATGTACCCTTTATCCAATAGTTCTTGTAACTGCATGTTCAGTTTAGTTAATTCTGGTACGCTCATTCAGTATGGTGTTCTCAAAATGGGTGATGCTCTAGGTATCAACTCTATGGTAAAATCAATGTCCCTTCTGGGTGGCAAGCCTAGTATTTCCTCTAGAAATATGTCCATAAACTCTTGCACTATTGGGATATTTTCCGTCATTGGAGCCCTTTCTTTGGAATTAGTAAAACCCACTTGGATGGCATATAATTGACATCCTTTCCTCATACACTTACCCATTTGAGATGCTGTAATTGGACGCAGTTGCAGAGGTTTCTTTATACCTTGAATTTCCTTACGAGTTCCATCTTGCATTCTGTAATATATGATATTTTCTTTATAGTCTACTAATGTCCAATGTTTCTCTAACCACTCCATACCAAGTAGCACATCATAAGATCCCAGAGGTAGTACATTCAGGTCTACAGTTAGCTATTGTTCACTAATTTCTAATGCACAGTTTGAAATCTTATCACAAACCTTTCTCTTTGCTCTCGTGGCTAATTGTACCAATCATGGATTTCTGAATTCCTGACTCTGAAATTTACAACTATCCTTTACTTTGGGACTTACGTAGCTTAAAATTGCACCTGGATCTACCAAAATAGAAACAGGTTGAGATAGTAATTTACCTTCTAGTTCTATCATTGTCAATTGGTAATCTGTCTGTCGATCTTCCAGGGCTGCGTTAATTCCAGGTATATTTCTCGCTACATCTCCCACTATTGAAGCTTCGTGTAAATTGGTAACCGCCTCGATTCTTCCTCATTGTGGATATTTTATGTAGTAGTGTGCCTCACCACACCCCCAACACTATAGGGGTGGCTTCTAATTTTGCGCTTGATCTTGTTTTCTAGAAGATTCTGTGGGTTTATCTTCTGCAAGCCATCTTATTCTTTGATGATTCTTGCCAAACTGTTTGCTAACTAAACTTCTGGCAGCACTCTTGAAATTAATGGTTCTGTTTTTCTTGAAACCATAACTACCTTTATGTTCTTTCTTTGTCTGCCAGCTTTTACTCTGCTCTCCTTTTACTTTAGCTTGATGGTAACACGTTCTTGCCTTCCGGATTGCCTCGTCCATAGTTTTGGGATTCACAAACTCAATACGTTCCTTCATATGAGTCGGAAAACTACTCAGGAACCGCTGTACTTTTGCCTTTTCATCCCTTAAATAAGGAACATAACGGAGTAAGGAAGTAAACTTGGTGATGTACTCATCCATCATCATTTTTCCCAGCTTTAAGTCATGGAACTCTCTAGATTTTTCATCATAGAAGTGTTCAGTTAAGTATTTATCCTTAAAATACTACTGGAACGAGTCCCAAGTCATGTCCTGATCCTTTATACTGTGGGCATTTTTCACTTCCTCCCACCATAGTGTGGCCTTATCCCTCAACTAACAAATAACCAATCTGGCTTTAAGATTACTGCTGTATTCATAAACTTGAAAATACTTGTTCATGTTTATCAGCCACGCCTCAACCACCTCCTCCTCAACTCCATCAGATGTAGGTGGTTTTATCTTTCAAAATTCACCTTGTAGTTCCACTTTCTGTCTCTTAACTTCTTTATGATCGGACACATTATCTGACTCAGCCTCATTGTAATTTTTATTTCTATTACTTCGCTGAGACTGACTTCTTTCCATTCTGTCAGTTGCATGTTCTCTTGTTTGTTTCTCATTTCCTTCTTGCAGCAACTCCCTATCAGCGTTGGGCTGTTCAATCCCTTGATTCTGTTTGTCTGAGAGGCTTTTTAATATCCTCTCATGTTCTTGCATAAAACGCGCATTATCACTTCATACCCTCTCCATTTCCTCTTGTAACTTCTTACTGTATTTATTAGAATGCTGCTTTGATGCTACTGCTCCTCTAGCAGCTTACTGGTTTGCTGGTGTTGATCCACACTCAATTGAACCCACATCTTCGGATTCATTTCTAATCAGGGTTGAGTTTCTCCAGTGTTCTGGGGTGGTTGTTGCATTTGACCCCTTCTCATAATGTCTCCTGTAAACTTCTTTTTTCTCTCTCTGCATCAGTACACAAACAACTTAAAACGTTAGTTGACCCATAGGGTCCCAGCGTGCAAACACTACTATGATACCACTTGTAACATCCAAGATATATTCATAATTTTTTTATTATTATTATCTTACATCCTACACACATATCCATTATACTATTTCTCATTTACTTACAAATATTTATCCACTTTAACCCACTTATCTTATTCTCTAAGCTTGTCCATCATATATTAAGTAACAAATCTAATTCTTATGTGTAACTTTGTTAAATTTCTTACATAACTCATTTTATTATTCCATGTTTATATGGGTGTTTATAACTTGACATTCCCATTTCATGAGGTGTAATACTATGGTTATCTGCCAGATTTAATTACCATATTGTACTTGTAATGAATGCAAATCTAAAAACTGAGTTAATATTCCCATCAAATCTACAGTATGGCACTGTTGCGGTTACGGTAAATCACTTGGGTTATCGAAATATCTGCCTCCGAATTAAATACATTTATGGTGTACATCTGTTCGTTCTCCCACCATAGATCTGTCTATCTCAAAATCTGACGGTGGTTGGGATTTTAGGGTTCCAAGGCAATGACCTACCTTGGTAACCATTTTTCCTAAACCTTTCTGCATTTCGCCTTGGTTCCCTGGTGGTAGAGCTCTCGGTATCTCTCTTTGGCCCTCTGCAGGAGGATTATCCTTGACTTCTTGTTTTGTCTTGTCACAGTTAGAGACTCGTTCCTTCTTCTGCCATCTAGTTCAGGTCTCCTTCCACTTGAAATGTTTCTGCATCGCTCCTCAGGGTGAGTATTTATGGCACTGTAGATTTTTTTTGAGTTTATTTGACTGTAAAATCTGTTGGTTAATCGTAGCTAGAAATCTACAGGGTTAATATACTTATATTATCTATTTTCGAGTTAAGCACAACTCCCCTTTCTTGAATCTGGGTTGTAATTTTTTTTGTGCATTGTTGTCTAGAGATATTTCGAGGTTCTTTAGATTGGAACCCTGTGTCTTTCCTTCACTACAAAAAATGGGAATGGTGGCTAGAAGAAAAGTGAGCACACTTACTAACCATTCCACCTGTTTGAGTTTATCATTTTATTAGTTCATTCACACAGTTATTTACCTTAACGACCCTTAATGTTGCTATTGCAGGATGACGCACCATACAACTCGACAAATGTCATAACAGGTAAACCATGTATAGATTTCCTCATTTTTCTTTCATTCTTGGTTTTTATGGATAAGAAAACAATGTCTAACCCTTCCTTTTCTTTTACGCAGGTAAATTGTCTGGAAGTGAAAGAGATGAATATTTTGGAATGGAATTCCTCCGGCCGCCACTAATTATTTCTTCTTCTCTGATCAAACAGGTACCCTTTTCGTGTCCTGATTCAGGGTTTTGATTCTTCATGGCTTGAAGGTTTAGTCATTCTCAGTTTACCGTCATTCTAGTTGCTGTGAATTCGCATTTATGCATGGCTACACCAAGTGGTGCATGACATCGTCGTCTAGAGTACTATTATAATCATTCAATTTTCCTTTCGTTACCAATTCAATAATTTCATGGCATGGTTTCATCCACCATCCTATTTCTTGCTTGTATATTGTTTTCTTTTGGAAGTTTTGGACTCTTATTGTTGAGTAAAGGATCCCGTTGACTTCATAACGTCCTATCTTTCATATATATATGGACTCTATTCTTGTAAATACTAACTGTGTAGACAATTACATAAATATACATTTTATATGCTGTAGTTTTCGTTTCAAAAGGGTTGGGTCATTGATAGAATTCTCCAGTGATTTTCTATAATATTTACAGTGATGACGTGATTTCATTTGTAAGCAAAATAATTCTTCTTTTGGTATTACTCACCTGTTCTTCTCAATTTACTATTTATTTGAAAATATTAGCACACAGTTTATTTATAGCAATTCAAATGGGTCTCAACATTTTTTATTCTCAATTTTCTAGAATCGATATTTCTACAAAGGAAATCTATTCTTTTCCTTAGGAATGTTCAATTTTCTATTTGTTGCCTGTTCTATCAATAGAATTTATAATTCACAAAGCCTTTGAGATATAACTCATGGTCTTTGTCGGCAAGTTTATCACTTACAGTTTTTCTCTATGATTTTTCCAATTTCAATTCCTGGCCATGTCTATAGTGTTCAGTTCTAGAGCTATATATTTTTGAATATGTTCTTATTTAAATACAAAGCTACTTTTCTTACTTGAAAGTTCTGTCGTATTATTTTATTTTATTTCCACATATAGATGGCCGGACCATTCTGTCCGTGTAATATCACATGTTGTAGAGAACAACCAACATGGAGCCCTCTACTCGAGGATTATGTGTTAATAGTTCTCTTCCTTACTATTTAGTTGATTATGCATAAACAGTTTAACTGTACAAATAAAAAAAAAAATAACATTGTAAGTATATTCATATGCCTTTCCTTTGGCAATTTAACTTCTGTAAAATCTAAGGGGTTTACAAATAGATTTTCTCTATTATTACCAAAAGACATTCAAATGAAAGAAAATAAAACTTATCTGTTTTCAATATCTTGACTGATTTGAACTGATTCTGTCCAACTAATTCTCAATTCTTGAATTACTTTTTACCATCAGTCTTATTATTCTTTTTATAGAATTCACTTCCATAATTAATTATTATTTAATTCAAGATTAACTCCTGTTTATAATGTATTATCTTTTTAAATAAAAAACAATAACCATAAATGTTTTAGTGTCTTTAACAATAAAAACAAGCTTACTCACCAGTTAACCTTTAAACCAATTGTTAAAAAAAAGAAGATAATTCAAATAAATTTTCTAGCAATCTTATTGGTGAATAGTTTAAAAAAAAAAATTAATTTTCTAAAAAGGAAAGAGTAATTTCGATGAAGTCCAAAATTCCATCTTCAATGATTCAAATAAATTTTCCAGCATTTAACAAAAAAAATTAATTTTCTAAATAGGAAAGAGTAATTTCGATGAGGTCCGGAATTCCATCTTCAATAAAATACAAATAAATTTTCTACATTAACATTTAATCAAAGTTCTATGGCTATAGTCTCTCCGTGATTCATAGAAAAATGGCCTTTCAACGTTCACTCCGTTGATTAAGGCCCACTAACGGATAGAAGTGTCGGTAAACATCTACATCGGAAGTAACAGATTCTCCATTCAACGCGTTGACAAACATGTGCAACGGGAATAAACATGTCCAGCGTGTATACGAGCTCGTTCACTGTCACTTTTCCAACAGGGGACTTCACAGATTCTCCGTCCAACGTGTTGACAAAGGCTGAGTTTTATTTCCTGGTCTATATTAAATGAGGTTAGGCATATACTTCTTATTGTTAGTTTTAAACAAATTTAAATTCAATAGATATCTCTAGCCGCATTTAATCGCTGATAAACCAAAAAATAAATTTACATTGGAATTAACAGATTTTCCACGGTGGTTAGAAGCTGGTTTCCAACAAAGCATGACGAGATTCTCCACTGTGGGTCCCTCTTGATGTTCAAGATGTCACGGCTTGTAAGGCTTATTTCTCAGTCCATCAGTCCACAAATGTGCCGAGGCAGGAAATGCCCACTGTTAGATTAAAGCAGTGTATGATTAGAGGTAGACATTTCCTGCCTCGGCACATTAATGGGCTGATGGACTGAGAAATATTGCTTTTAGTCACTGCTTTAGTTAGAGATATAAATTATGATGTGTCAAGAATCTCCTTACTATGATCCAAGGGGACACACCACCATGCATACTTATGTTAAGTAAGACCAATTATTATTCCTAGCCTATTGTGATCAGATTCCAGAATATTGTGGAATTTTAGGGTTTTGGGGTTAATTCTTTGACCATTTTTTTATTTTCACTGTAGATTTTGGAAATAATTTTTAATGATATTTTGGAAATATTTTTATTATTTTTAATAATACAGTAAAGATTCCGTTCAAAAATTTAAATTTGATTAAGAAATATTCTCAAAATAACATCAATTCAGTTTCAAAATATAATAATTTCCAAAATTTCCATCAAAATATAATAATTAGTACAAATCTCTAATTTCTCGGGAAATTTCCCCTTTTTAACCAGTTTTGCTAAAATCTAGTTTATGTTTAACAAGTTTAGCAACCTTTTCTTTACCAATTTTTATCAAACTTTAGTGTTGACGACCCTGCTGATTTTTGGTCACGCCAAGTTTTTGCAATCTGAGTAATAAATAAACTAAACACATCACACAGTGGACACTGCATTATATCCATTTTCCTTCGGCAATATTATGGATATATGCCCATTTTTTAAAGTGAGTTGATCGCACAATTTTTGCATTTGAGCATAGAAGAGTGACCATACTCACTAGTAAAACAACTTTCCATAGAAATAACAATAAAGCAATTCATAGATAAAGACAAATTATGCCTGTTTAGAACTTGTATTTATAAATATGCAGCCCAGGTCTTCCTTTCAGATTGGATTCCGGAGATTCTTGATCCACAGAATAATTTTGATTCTAAGTACAGTTCCTTGCTGCCATCAAGCTTTGCAGAAAACCTATTACGCATCATACTCAGAAATAATACCATCAAATAAACTAGATATGAAATGATAGTAATGTGCACTAGTCATGGCATGCCAGTTATGCGCCAATGCCATTACAGCAGAGCAATCTGCAACGGCCCGAATTTCATCCCAAGAATGGGATATAAAAATCTAATAAGTTAATTTAAGCTTACATTCTAGAGAACTCCGGATCTGAACAGAATGCTGAGAAATATCGTCTCTAAAATTGGCATGAAAGTATAGAAGCACAAAGGATTCTCCTGTAAAAAACTGCGAGGTCTCCACATCTAGACCATGTTTTTTAAGCTCCTCCAAAATCCTCCACATATATCTCGGCCTTCTTTGGCTAGTAATACTAATGATTGCTTCCCTGTCATAAATTTCCACGGTCACTTTATGCTCTATGTTTTCGTTTGCTATTTTACCAGATTGCATCTCCAGCAGTCGATGGTCTCTCTTTCTCTGCAGTTGACGGAGATCTTCCTCAAGCTTTCTGATGTAATTGATGGCTTCCTCGTATAATCCACATCTGTCAATCTGTAAGAAGAAACTGAATATATAATTTAGGCATATAAACGATTACCTAGAATCAATCACAATATTACCAAAATAAATTCAAGCGAGAAAGCCAAAAAATGACCGCATTAAACTATACCTAATTAATTACCTTGGAAGGAGTCGCGGGTAAGAGAGACTTCAGTTGTGTACACAAATATTTCATTCGCTTCCTGCGTAACTGTTCTGCAACTAATTGGCTTTCTCGGCTAGTAACTTTATTCATCTGATCCACATCTCGCCATACTATTTCTTGAAGATCATCAGAGTCTTGGAAATCTAAGTCTGCTTCAGTTGGACGCTGTATCAAATCATTGTCTTGTCCCTTCGAGTGCATTCTGGAACTAGGCCGCTTAACACCTAGGAATTACTAATCAAATCCACGAGTGCTCTTTTATATGGGTACACTATGGAACGACAACAAAGCCTTCGGTCAGTTGAAGTCCGGTGATTGACAGAATTGCAGATTTTGATATATTTACATTGTTCAAATTGCTGAATCAATTGCAGTTTCGACTTTGCAGCAAATTAATGACAAAAAGTTACTGAAAACTCCTCTAGCTTATAAAACCACTGGAAAGTGGGGTGTTTTAGCTGAAGTTTAGCCTAACGCCCTGTTATATATTCTGGTGCGGAATGAGATGAAGCGTGTGACATCATACACGGGCTGGATATACGCGCCTTTGACTGATGCGTGAGAGACATATAAGTTTACAGCATGTGTTTTATAATGTATATACACCGACCACTCACACGCGAATGTTGTATTCTGTTTTTCGCGGTTAAGGGTAATGAAGCGTGTCAAAATCTTTTAGCTATTGCGCATGGTTGACTGCCCACAAGCCTAACTTCCACGAATCTTTCGGAATCAAAGGTTTCAGACTGAAAGTGAATTTACTTATGAAGGAAAAGAGCCTATCTTTATGTTCGAACTTGCTCCAAATTAGTCATTTTGAAAGTAGGCTAACGGTTCAGATTGAGCCTATATCTATGCTATAATTTGCTCCAAATTAGCCCTTTCAAAAGTGCGAAGTCTAACATTCCATATATTTTTGCATTCATATTTTTGGTTAATTTGATTCAAAATCTTGGGTAAGTTTGAGTTGTGTATGTGCTAGAATGTTAGTGTTTTATTTTTTATTTATTTATGTATTTAAAATTTTAATTTGAATAATAATTTATTATAATTTTCAAAATTTATTGTATTAGTAATTCAAAATTTAAAATAATTAATTTATATAAAAAAAAAATTAAACTAAATAAAATAAAAAATATTATTATTTTTTAATATTTAATAAAAATATATTATTATTATTATTATTATTATGGTAATTAGATATCAAATTTTGGTGTTTAAAACTTTATTTTCCTAGGGGAGCCTCTATCTATATTGGAATATGCTCCAAATTAACCCTTTTAAAAGTGAGAAGTCTAATATTCCATATATTTGCATTCATATGTTTGGTTAATTTGATTCAAGATATTTATAAAGGTAAGTTTGAGTTGTGTATTTGCTAGAATGTGAGTTTTTTTTTTTTTTTTTTTCATTTTATGTATTTAAAATTTTAATTTGAATAATAATTTATTATAATTTTCAAAAATTATGTTATTGGTAATTGAAAATTCAAAATTTAAAACAATTAATTTATAAAAATAATAAATTTGAAATAAAATAAAATAAATAAAATTAAAAATAATATTATTTTTTGAATATTTAATAAAAAATTATATTACTATTATTATTATTATTTAATTTTAAATTCACCATCAAGTTTTGGTGTATGAGACTCTTTTTATTTTGAGACAAAGAGAATTTGTAACTATACTGGAATATGCTCCAAATTAGCCTTTTCAAAAGTGGGATGTCTAACATTCCATATATTTTCATTCATATTTTTAGCTAATTTAATTTAAAATATTTATAAGAGTAAGTTTGAGTTGTGTATTTGGTAGAATGCTAGTTTTCTTTTTATCATATATTTAACTAGCAATTGCACCATCACGAGATGTTGCAAAGGAAACGCCCTAAGATTCTTAAAGAGATCCAATAGTTGCTAAGCAAGATATCTGTAGTGATTTTGGTCAATTTTAGTAAAGGTAGGAAAAAAGATTGTGAGCTGTCCCAATTTTTATTTGTAGTTAAAAGCAAAGTTATAGAAAAAAACATGTTCAATATGCAATAATTTGCTCTCCAAATGCAAGATACATAAAACAATTCTTTGAAACAACTATTGACAACTGAATAAGTCGGTAAACCAGGATTTAGAAGCATTATAACCATGCTAACGACACCAAACAATGCTATGTAAAATTAATAGAAATGGGCTACTAAGTACATAACTTTGTGTCAAATATGTGATCTATGAAGACTGTGATAACCAGAAAAGTGACACAACTATGTCAAATGGACTAAGTGTCCAATTTAAATCATTATTAAATAATAAAAAAGTAATTATATTTTTTGGGCAACCAATTAAAAAAATAATCATTGGAATTTTAACTATCTAACTATGTTCTATTCACTCCCTGCAACCATAAATATAATTGTACGGGACATAGGTCAATCTTAACTACGATCTAGAAATCACTAATCTTATCAAAGGCATAAATGAAAAACGATGTGGAATCATATACCTTCACTCCTTGTTGCATCTGGAAATAGTAGAGGGGTTTGCCTGAACATTTAACCACAAGTGGTAACAATCGAGGGTGTTCCCCATTCCAAAGATTGGATAAATCATGAAGAGAGGTTCATGCCCCTTTTTCTGGATCGTAAACTTCTCCATTGGCCTTCGATCTATTAACCCACTGATCACTGTCATAATTAATAACGAAGAATTTCCCATCAATAAAAGCCATCAATAAAAGCCCCAAAGTAGAGGTCCCATTGTCTCTACCATGGCTCCAATGAGCAGATGAGGTCGGGAAGGTGAGGGAGTTCTTTCCAGGTGCCTTACAGAAGGTCATGTGCAGTAATCACAAATTCTTGAACAAAACGATGGTTTTTATAACAATAAATAATTCCAGAGCTCCATCGAACATAACGAATTTAATAACTAATTGAGTTCAAATCAATGGCCAAAGACAATTTAATCGTCTAACAAAATATCGAACGATGCATAGAAAAGACAGCAAAGCAACAGAAATATTATTTTCAAATAATGACGCCCTACGGCGTAAAAATTTAAGTTGAATAATAATTCATTATAATTTTCAAAAGTTATGTTATTGGTTATTGAAAATTCAAAATTTAAAACAACTAAATAAATGTAATTAATTTGAAATTAAATAATATTCATAAAATTAAAAGTAATATTATTTTTTAAATATTTAATAAAAAAATTATATCATTATTATCTAATTTTAAGAGATATATTTACTCTACCGTGTTATTGAAAATTGTTATTAAGTTTTAGATTTTATTTTAAAAAATTAAATTAAATTCTTTACCCTAATGTTTATAATTTTTTTAATTAATTAAATTTATCTTAAAAATCATATATATTTTAAAAATATTTAATTTAATTAAAATAATTAATTTATTTAAAATATTTTTAAAATTATTAAAATTATTATAAAAGTTTATGATATGATATGAAATAATTAAAATCAAATTAATTATATAAAATATATCATTGAATTAAATTTAAAATAGATATAAAAATATTCATCCAATAATACATATCAGCTTACCAAAATTTTAAAAAGTCATACAAATTATATATATATATATATCATAGACTAAAATTTGGTTTTAGTGGAGGTTAACCACCATCATCATCATATATATTCATCTTTACTTTATCATAAATATTTTTAAAATACCATGATTTAATGCTACATGTACCAAAAACCATAACTCATGTTCATGGGACATTTTTTCTTAATTAATCAATTTAATTAAAAAGATAAAAAGAATATACCTACTTTTGTTATAAATCTCATTCTTTGATTGTAATTGTTGCCAAAAATATTCTCGAATATTTAGTAGATGTTAATTCTCTACCATCCACCTAATAATTGCTAATAAAGAAATTAAAATTTAAAAACTCTGTTTCAAAATAAATACATTATATATAGACTTATCTAGTTTTTTAATTTTTTTATTAAAATTACTGACATAATTCATGGTAATATTACAATATTATGGCATTTAACTTGTATTTTAATATCACATTTGTGATATTTAGATGGTGTAGAGTCAACAACCTATAACTCTAATTTTCTTAATTTCTAATAATATTTTAAGCAAAATCATTCATTCAGATAGGGAGATATTGGGAAAAAAATCGGATATATATAAATGGTAAAAAATAGGGTTCATATATATGGCTGATTTTTCACACGATAAAATCCTGGTTCATTCAAAGGATTAGATGGTCATTCGGGAAAGGAAGCGTGATTTTAATTGATATAGACCGTATCATGGGTGTTTGTAATGAAACGTGCCTCTCGACGAACGTTATTGAGGTTCTACATTCGAGAGGTCAGGTCTATTTTTCTTGGAACAGGTCATTTGCATGTTGTGGTGTGGTCAATTTCTGATATGGTAAAAGGCTGAGGATATAGGTTTACATGGAAATAGGTTACAAGAATGGAAGGGTTACATCAATATCTAATGTAAGCATGTCTTTGCAAAAACTCAAGAGGGGACATGCTTATGTGGTCTGGGAGACTTGCTTCAACGAGGATCTGTCTTGGTAGAGGACATTTACATGTAAATTATGAGTATTTGAATTATTTCTACTAATCCCATATGGTTTCACCCACAAAATCTGGAAGCGGCATGTTGCCATCAAAATCATTCTATTCATTTGGATGGTATGGCATAATAAGATTATGACATGGGAAATGGGAAAATCTAATTAGTAAACGGGGATACCAAGGTTTTGGATATTGGTGACTGATGTACACCTCTTTCCCAATTGTAAAATATTCTCCCAGATTTGGTTGCATATTTTTTATAATTATCAGGTTCCTTATAGGCAATTATCTTCGGTTGAACACTGTATCCACTGGTGGGCCAGAAATGGACGTCACAACTCTATTCCATTAGATATCATATGTGAGATATGGAGGGCTCGTAACGCTATTATTTTTGAAGGCATCCCGATAAAATCTCACAGCATCTGTTCCAAAACCTTAACCTGATTGTAGGCACATGAACCTCGCTCCTTGGACACTAAGGATATTTCGTCTCCCCCTATGCCTTATAGGGTGGTCAATGTGGATGCAGGGGTTGACTTAGAATAAACGAAAGATTTCACTACAAGTTACATTGGTATGGAGGATCAAGCTCTAATTTCTGAGCTGGAACATTGGCTTTGTGGGGATCATATCAATATACTTATACTTATCAATATCACAATATACTTATCAATATCACTTAAAATTTGTTATTGGATGGATCATATCAATATACTTATCAACTCTTTTTATAATATCACAATAAAGAAATAATATTTTCAAAGAATCTGACATGATTGGAGATGATCTATCCAAATAAGGGCTTTTAGATGTTGCTAGCGCTATGAGATACAACTTCTATGAGAATATCACAATTCAAAAAGTGAGTTTCATCAATATTCCATAGATAACCTCTTTTTATAAAATATTTTGATTTTTTTTTTAATATGATGGTGGCTATGTTTTTACTTGATCAAATATCATGAGTTGCCTTTATAATGTTTTTTTACAAAATGTTATAGTGTGCATACAAACAATAGCTTCATTCTATGTATTAGCTAGATAATGATATTTTGTATGAGGGTTGAAGAATGAAAATATCAATAGGTTTTAATATACGTCATGTTTATAATGTTGAACAATCATGTTTATGAACATATATACTATTTATATTATTAATATAACAAGTGTTCTTTTTATCTGATGAAAATAAAAATAAAAATAAATAAATAAAATAATTACTTTTTTAGTCAAAGACTTTTTTACACATTGTTTCAAAAAAGAGATTTTGTACTTTGATTCTTTCCTGTTAAAAAAAATCTATGATCACATACATAATTATCTATCACAAAATTATGTTTTTAATAAATTATTTAGTAGATTTTGATTAAAGTTTTATTAAAAATTGAGAAATTATAACATTAAGTTGTTTATCTATCATATAATTATGTTTTTAATAAATTTAATAGATTTTGATCAAAATTTAAGTAAAAAAAGAAATTATAATTTTAAATTGTTATATTTACACTATCTAAATTTATATTATAACTTTAAAATACAATTTAAATAAAATATTTTTAATATTATTAAAAATATATTAGTTAATTAAAATAAATAAATAATTCACCTAATTAAAATACACATATTTAATTTTCTCATTTAAAATTTCAATTATAACCTAAGATTTTTAATTTAATTCCTAATATTATTTATATAATTAAACATAATTTTTTAAACAAATTTTTTTTTAACCTATGAATATAAAAAACAACTATTAGAGTTCAGTCTATGTATTTAAATACATGAGAGTCATAAAAACATATAATATGCATTTTTTGTTTGTTTTATAAAATTGTAGTTATTTGTCTAAGTATTTATGTTTTTAAACATATATATTTATTTTATTAAGGTTATATTAATTAAATTGGATTGATAAAAAATTGGAAATTTAAACATATATATTTATTTTATTAATATTTATAGGGTTATATTAATTAAGTAGAATTGGTAAAAAATTGGAAATTTGGAGATATTTAAGATAATAAATTTGGTTATAGATTTGTATGAGATATTTATGTTTTTAAACATATATATTATTATATTAATATTTATAAGGTTATATTAATTAAATAAATTTAGGTAGAAAAATTGGAAATTTAGACAGATCTAAGATAATAATTTTAACCATAAATCTGTATAAGTTTATGTGTTGAACTATGCTTACTTATATTTTAATGTTGTTTATCAACACCATTTCTTCTCATAATCCATTACTTTTTCTCACATATAAGAAAATATAGATAATGACACACACTAATGCCTTTATGATGATATAACAAAGAGCATTACCATATATGGTTAATGTTATAACTATTAAAATGAAAAAATAATAATAATAAACTAAAAAATAAAGATAAGTTATAAGAAGTAAAGACTTTGCACTTATTTTACAATCACCTAAAATAATATATCTCTTATTTATAATAGAACTTGTTAAAAAAATGTTTAAATAATTAATTTCAGTATCACATTATTTAGAATAAAACTAATTAATAATAATAAAAATAATATTTATATCTCTTATTTATAGTAAAATTAGTTATTAATAATAATAATAACAATAATATTTATATTTTTTAAATTTTAAAGAAAACAATAATAATAATAATATATTTAATAATTAAATTTATATATTTTTAATTATAATATTCTTTAAAAAGATATTCAAAACTTACATTCACACATTTTCCATTTCTTCACCCGCAAAGGCATTTAAAAGTTGCAATACTGGGCAACGCATCACTTCTTTTTTAGGAAAATCGAATATTATTTAAAAATATAAATATGATATATAATAAATATTTAAAAGTTGTTTTTAGTGTGATTTTTTGGTGCGGGAATTTGATGAAAAATTTTGAGGTAAAATCTAAATTTCTGTTATTTAATCTCTAGGGAACTTTGATTATGCAAGGTTACTCATCAAACTTTTGTTTTCAATGAATTCTTGCCAGATTTTAGAGAAATTAGACCAAAAAAACTTAGAAAAAACCACCATAAAAACTTTCAAAAAAATCCCACTAAAAACTAATATAACTTTAACCCATTTGTATCACATGTTTTTCATGTTGATAAATAAAACTACACATCGTTTGTTTGATTCGCATGCAATTGTACATAGCATATTTTATTTATTTTATTATTTATTTTAATTTTTTAATATTTTAATAATTAGTAATAATATAAAAAACTTATTATACCCAAAAAAACAAGTCTTCTTTCCAAAATTTCTCTTTATTTCAAAACTTAAATTTAATGTACTTTTTATTTTCAAAACTTAGTATTAATAAATATATATTTAAAATATAAATGTTCAAGATTTATTTGTATAAATTAATAGAAACAATAAATATATATTTAAAAGATCAGTTCTCAAATTTTATTTTTTAAAATCCATCTATAAAATAATAAATACATGTTTAAAATTTAATTTTCAAAGCTTATTTCTCATGAATAGAAATATATATTTTAAAATCAATTTTTCCTTATCAATACATGTTTAAAATTTAATTTTGAAAGCTTATTTCTCATGAATAGAAATATATATTATAAAATCAATTTTTCCTTATCAAATTTGTTTACTTACTTTTTAATGTTTATTTTTAAATTTTTTCTTTCACAATTTTATCAACTTTTTATATTTTAAAAAAAGTCAAAATAAAAACATTTGAACAATTTATAATAACCTTCCCATTTCTTTTCACTTTTAATATTCATATTTGAATTATTTCTTTGAAAATTTTATCCACTTTCCATGCTTTTAAAAAAAAAATGTCAAAATAATTTTTTTTTTGCAAATCGTTTGGAATTTCATCGAACTGTCGTATTTCCGAAATTTTCGCCGTAATTCGAGTGAATTTGGTAACTATGCATAGAAAAATTAGTAAACTACTCATGTGACTGGACTGTCTAGGTCCGCCTTTGTTGGGCGGGTTGGAGACCATGGTGATACTGGTGGGAGGTGTGCTGGTCTTGGACTGGTGGAGTTTTGGTGTAGGTTGTTGGTAAAATGGGGTATATCAATAAATCCAGTCAATCCAGTAAAATCAAAACAATCGATCCAGCAATAAGCTCTTGTCATGTGGTACGAGGCATGTATCTGTAACCGTTTTTTATTTCTTCCCATTCATAAGCAAGGTCAGCATTCTGACACGATTCTTGTTGTCCGGCCTTCGTTTACAAACAATGAAACGCCATGATTAAATCTGGAGGTATTGTTAAGAGATCGGAAGACTATAAATGGTAAGTCATAGAAAGTTAAATGCGATGAGACAGTATATGTTTATTAGGTTTAAACAAATTTAAATGTAAAGCAGTATATGTTCATTAGATTTAGATTTGAGACAGTATATGTTCATTAAATTTAAACAAATTTAAATGTAAAACAGTATATACCCATTAAATTTAAACAAATTTAAATCTAAAAATAAAAATATACAGCTCCACGCCATTTAATTATCTATAATTCTCTATAGCTTAAGATTTATTTATTGCCTAAGAGATCGGAACCGCTTCATAGATACTAAGTCGAGAGTTGCGATAAAGTTGTGTTGGACCTATCGCTCATTAATGCACTGAGCCCAAATTTTGGAGTACATCTAAGTTTTGCTTTCCAATAAATTTGACCTCAATATCTTGTGGGCTGCCATCGGTAGTTGACTGCCAGCAAAGGTGTTTGCACAGAACTTTCAGATTTTGGTGAGGTGATTGAAAACTTTTAGTGTAAAGCTTCCATACTTTATCTGTTATTCATCACTTGTATTGGTATTGGGTTTTGCATTATATTACATGAGTTATTATTTTCTATTATTTATATTTTAATTAGTTTTTTAAAATATTTATTTTATTAGATTTTAATCAAGATGTATATGAAAAATATATATTTAAAATTTAAAGAAAACGTCTCCTCTCATTTATCCGCATCATATTTATATTTAAATTACAATTAAATATAAAAATAAATTCGAACATGCTAAAGTCAAAAGTCAATTCCATAGTGTAAATTCAAATATCACAAAATTGTAGTTCTACAAGTTGAAAGGAAAATTCAAAAACTACAACGTGAAAACCCCAAATTTGATGAATAAATTTCATAAAAAATATTAAATGTTTATTGTAACCCAAGGCTACATCATTTTTGGGAGAACGTTTCATGAAGAATCGAAAATCAACCCTGTACCCACACATCCTATTCTAGCAAAACGAGAACAAATTTTCAAGAACCTGAAACAAAGATGGACCCAGAAAAGTGAGGGTCTTCCCAACCTGAACAGAAGACCATTACATGCATATATTAAGGGCTTGAAGAGAGATTTCACCCGACATATATTTCTTTCACTCTAAAACATGAACTTCTTTAACTTTACATTCCACCAAAACATAAAAATGTTAATGGAAACATATTATATCATAAATAAATAAGTTGAATATGTTAAACGTTGATGAAAAGCATCTTGTTGTTTATTGACGCTACACATTGGTTTGGATGATAACTTTTTGGTGTTTGAATAATTTTTTATAATGAAAATAATTTTTTAAAAATTCTACATGATTTTGTCACAATCTTACTCAATTTTTATTATTTTCTAAATTAATTTATAGATTTTTTAAACTATGAAGGAAAAGTATACTGAATCTACAAACACTTAATTACCACAATAATCCTACTCAAAAAGTTTTGACAACTCTTGAGTGCGTAAATTTTCTGCTATATATTTATTTGAAAAACTATCTTCAACAACTTGGCGAACCCTTCTTTTATATTTTTTCCGATCTTGGCAGCATAACTGAGCAGCCTCCCCATTAGCAGCAGAATTCGGATTTGGGTCACACAATGATGGCTAGAACACAAAGTATGGAAAGATAAATACTGATCAATAATAATATTGCAGCTACTATACTTCATGGAAGAACACCTCACAACCAAAAAGTACCTGAATTGAAGTAAGAACTGCAGCAACATCGTAGGCAGGACTCTACCGATTTTGGAGATTGTCCAAGCAAATACCACCATGATTATAAACTGTGCAGGACGAACTAGATATCACTTCGTTTAAAGTTACTAAAGACCCGTTTAAACCTAAACCTAAGATCTGATATACCTGGTAACAAATTAAAAGAAAGATGGGCATATTTCATATTTCTTACTCATCAATTGAATTGTTTTAAATATAAAATTTAAGACAAAAGTAATCTGAAACAAAAATAGTTTGAGACAAAACTTTATATTTAAGACAAAAACAATTTGAGAAAAAAATATTTAAAGACAAAAACAATTTACGACAAAGATATTTTAAGACAACATTATATTTAAGACAAAAGCAAACATATTTTAAGACAAAACTCTATATTTAAGACAAAAATTCTTTGAGACAAAAATATTTTAAGACAAAACTTTATATTTAAGACAAAAGCACTTTGAGACAAAAATAATTTAAAACAAAACTTTATATTTAAGACAAAAACACTTTGAGACAAAAATTTTAAGATAAAAATTTATATTTAAAACAATGGCAACTTAAGACAATGACAATTAAGACTAAACTCATTTAAGATAGTTAGCAATTAAGACAAAACCATTTCTTTTATATTATATTTTTTTTTTTCATTAAACCACATTCTAAAAATATAATAAATAAATAGATAAAAAAATATAATTTTTTGGTTGGCCACTCAAAAGGATTTAACTTTGAATCTCATATTTTTACATAATACTTCATAACAAGGTGATTGTCAAATAAGTTACATTCTATGAACTAAAATTGTTTATTTTTTTAAATATGTGAAAAATGTAAAGTACTTCAACTAAAACTTTGATATAAATTTGCAAGAAATTAAATACAATATAACTATAATTTTTATTTTTTAAAATATTTTCTCAATTGTTATATATATATATATATATATATTTAAAAAAATACAAATTCATCTATATATGCATTTTAAATCTTTATTTTTTTCTTTCTAAATGAAAAATCAAAACTTTGATTCTTGCATGTCTTATAGTCACATTTCAATTTTCTTTTCACTATTGAACAAATATATCAAAGAGATAAATAGAAATGATTTAATTATTTCTTAGATAAAGTTTTAGTATTTAAATTTTTTCTTATTGTAAAAAAAATTTCTACTAATATTGTATAAAATATATATATACAAAATGCAATTTAATACTTTTTATATTAATTTATTATTAGGTATTAAGATGTTGGTAAATTTTTTCATCTAGTAAAAAACCATGAATGCATTATTAAGAAACCTACTAATATTAGTAATTAATATCATTTCAAACTAGGGAATAATGATTATATGATTTATCTTCCTCACTTAATAGAGATATATGTAAAGAAATTTTGAAGGAGGTTGAAAGAGTACCTCTAGCATACACTTTAATTTAACCTAAAAATCCATTGTCATGCCCCTATAGTCACCCATATGGGAGGTTGACTTAGTGCACCCAAATGCCCCATCACTATAGGTTTGTGGTGCATCTAACTCATTTAATCTCATCTATTTTCTCAATCTAAAACTATGTGATTATATACTACACCTCACTTTTTATATTTCAGGATCATTAAAATTCGTAAGTTTAACACTTACTAAAGTATGTGGATAATAATTCCATACAATTATGCCTTAACATAACCACTATGAAAATGATATGAATGAAAGTAATCTTATAGAATCAACAACCTAACTAGCCTAATAGTTGTCAAATATTCAAATGTGTTACAATCAAGTGAACTCTAGTCTCGTATAAAAATTTAAATTATAATAGCACACAATTCATACAAACCTATCACCAAATTTCCTAGTTCATTTACAACCATCGATCACAACTTTGTCATAGATAAAAAAAAATTTCACTTGATAGAAATAGTAAGTACTCTTGTACGCATGCAATGTATGAAGAGTTAAATTAAGTGAAGAAAAGAAAGTTAAGTCTAATATTAGAATTCAAGTGTTTCCAAGTTAAAAAGGTAATGCCTTGTCAAGAAAAGCTAAGTGAAGGAAAAGAAAAATGTCAATTTATGTTAAAGTGAAGTTCGTAAAGTTTAGTTAAAGAGCCAAGTCATAGTTTGCATGAAGAAAAGAAAGTTAGAGTTTGCATGATTCCATATTTAGAAATTTTAGTGCTTATATACTCATGGTTGGGTCATTGTAATGTGAAGTAAGAAGAGAGAATAACAACAGCTCGGTAGATGTATATGAGAAAATAATTAATGAATTTAACTTATTTATTCAAGAATAAGCTTGTGTACTTATTTGTCTTGTGTTTTCATGTTTATCTTTGCATCTAAATAACAAGTGGTATCAGAGCAAGGTTTAGCAAAGTTTTAAAGAACTAAACAAGTTAAGAAGGTCATGAACTACTTCCACTAAGAGCCTTGGCTATTGTGAGTAGTATGCAAATCTAAGTTTGCATCCATTGGTCCATAAGTAGAAACTAGAGCTCGTTGAGAGTTTGTACACCCAACTACTAAAATATTAGGGTGATTAGCCTATAGAGCCATCACCATATCAAGAATCAAGAGCCATTGTCACTGACCAAAGAAGGAGTCTCCACCATAAGTTGTAGCCATGAGCCTCCATAAGAATATGCATAGAAGAGCTTAGCAAACTTGCTAGTAGTTATTGGGAGCCACCATTAAAGTGAAGGTTAAAATGTTTATTTTTAAAGATAATCAAGTCTATGCGACATTAATTTCTAGAAGGCTAACACAATAAGGAAAGAAGGTAGAGGACAAAAGAAAGACTACAACCATGGGTCACAAAGTAAGAATGAAGCAAGCCGAGAAAATAAATCGAGAGGAAGATCCAAAGTATTTTGAATATCTCACATAGGTTCTATCCACAGTCGAGGCATCTAAAATATAAGTAGATGAAGTAGAAAAATTCGAGGATTAATGGATCAGGATAAAGTGGGTAACACTTCCAAAATTTACTAGTAAAATTTTTAATTTTTTGGAACTATCAAAATGAAAAAATTTCTTCGATGTAAAGAGTTGATTGAGTATTGGTCTAGTAACCCATTTGATGAAGCATGTGATATATTAGTATTAGATCTTATAAAAATTGCATTGGATGAGAAGCCCTTGTGCAAGGTAGAAAAATCTACATCTTCCTAGGAAGCATGGATGACCCTAGAAGTATAATTTGGTATAAAGGAAAGTGACATAAAGCAAAAAATTATGTTACAGTCTGTTGAAGAATCAATAGAAATTTAACTGCAGTTCTAGGATTAAATGAGCAAGACTCTAGGAGGAAAACGGAGCTTGGAGAATCCCACTCAAATGTGGATAATAATCATAAAAACTATAAAAGTGAAACCCATCATGCAAAAATGCATATGGATGAAGAAGACACATAAAAGATTGCATAGTGAGAAGTTGAAGCCCCTACATGTGAGGTAGAGTAAGAACATATAAATTCTCAAGAACCCCACTGTAACATGGATGGTGAAGATGATGGTGAATCCCACTCTGACGAGACACATGTGGATGGTGACTGAAAAGTGAGTAGTGAATTAGTGAATCCACCAATAGCCCATGTTGATGATTGTGAAGCTTCCAATAAAGAAGTGAATAACATGTGTGATCTAGTTAGTATGATTGTAGTTTATGATGACCTCTTTGCATCAGAGTATGAAGCATTTAAGTTTGAGAATAATAAAGACACATTTTCATATGAAGTAATGGTTTGTAGAGTTGAATGTGAATCTCTCATGAATCCAACTATAAATGATGAATTTGGTGAAGTTGAAATGGTTAATGAGCACAAGAATGCTTAGATATATCACCACAAAGTGGATGAAAATTATGTTGATTAAATTTGTGGTCTCTTTTTCGAAACAAGGATTGATTGTGGAAATATGGAAAGTGCCATGTTTGAAGAAGAATTGAAGGTTGAAGCTACCACTATAGCAATAAGTTGTAACAACCATTGTCAAAAATTCAGGTAAATGTTAATAAAGGTAAAATAAGACCTTGGTCATGGGACATGTATTCCAAGTTGAATGTAGGGCGAAAACATCCTAGTGGGTGTCCATTTCAGTTTATTAATGGTTATGGAAATTGGAAAAGGAAATTGCAAAGGCTTTGGAAAGGCATGATGCATTTATTGACATTTTATTTATGAAAATAATGGAAAATAGTAGAAAATGGAGGTGAAAGGTCACATGTTGCATGTGAGGAGGAAGATGAAGGAAAATAATGGAAAAATGAAGAAATTAGAGGCCTCGTTGATAAAAAGGCTTATGAGGATCAGTTGGTAGCTTTTGCACAAAAATATTTCAGTTCAGTTTTGGATCTCTCATTCTATTCTCTCTCTCATACACTTGGACACTTTGAGTTTTCTTAGAGCACTCTTGGATGAGTGTGGCATACTTGGGATTTGGATAAAGAAGGAAAAGGAAAAGCAGGAAACCGCAAGAGGACAATGAGATCAATAGCTATACTGGATTTTTCTTGCAGATACTGAGTTTCATGTATGATTCGCTTACTAGTTTTGGCATGCATGGCATATGCATGTGGTTATTTGGTTATGATTTGTCATTTGCATGGGGGATTGAATGGATTGACAGTGGTTTTTCCTAGCCTTGCTATTTCCTGGATAGCCATGGTGTTGTGGGCTTTACTTTTGTTTTCTGGTTGGTTTTCTTGTGCCTTTAGTTGTGGGTTGAGTTATTAGTTCCTAGAAGCCTTGGTTGGACAAATGCTCAGGAAGCCCTTAGTGGGTTGAGTTACTATTACTAGAAGCCCTAGTTGGACAAATTCTCTGGAAGACCGACAACAACTGTGGGTTGAGTTACTAGTCCTGGAAGACTTGGTTGGAACAAACGTGTTGGAGCCCTAAACAGCTTGGGTAGAGACCAATATGGTGATGGTTAGTGATGTTCAACCATGAGGTGGAATCACTGATTGAGGGTTGAGGTGTTTTGGCCTCTGGAAGCCTTGGTTTGGTTTTGATTTATTTTTTCTATGAGATCCCACATTCATGCTTGGAATATGGCAGGGGGGTGACTGGTTGGAAGAAATATTTGGTTCAGCCTAGCCTATGGTCGGGTAGTTCATGGAAGTCCCATACCTAGTCAACCTATGCAATCATCAATAAAAACTCTTTCTCCTTGGTATTTTATGGGTAAATATACTTATTTATATGTGGCTTATATTGTTGTTATAACCTTTATATTTCTGTTGGTTATATGCTAGTTATGATTGAGTTTTATGACAATGATAATGTATGGATCTCATCATGTTTTGGTTAATCAATGAATTTACAATGACTATATGGCTTAATAGATGGTAATGTAGTTATTGTGATGAGGCATTAATTCTTCTTAGTCATTATTAGATAATTGTGAGACCCTTGTGCTCAGGTCTATTGTTTTAACTTGTAGAATGCATATTTGTGACATGTTTGACAAAATGGTTATCATGGCTAGTAGGCATCCAACCAAGTACTTATTCAAATATTTACATTTTTATCATTTTTTTTATGTTACTTTTCATTTCTGGAAGTTTCATGGAGTTCTGGGTAGTGGCCTGAGTCCTGGCCCTGAAAAAGTGGGTCATAATCCAGAGTCGTTGGCACATAACTACCTGAAAAAGTCCCTAGTCGCAGGCATGCCCTGTTATGGGAGCGGTTGGAGGTTCTAAGTCGGATGCGTGCCTATGTCAAGGGATCGATTAAGGCTTTGATGCAGAAAAAATTTCATGTTGTCTCAAGGGTTGGTCACATGGATGGGTTAGATGGCTCCAGTCACCTAGATGGGTTGGATGGCTCTTGTGGATTCTATTGCAAGTGCAGAAGGTCAGGCTGGTTGTGTTATATCGATTCCACTTCCTTAACTGATATATAGGGAGTTTAATCATATCATAGTAACTCTTCGTCACATGTTTTCCTCGGTTGGCGGTTACTTGGGTAGATGTGGGAGGAGGGTGTTATAGAGTGGTATCATAGCATGGTTCTTTTCTCCTTGGGTGATGTTTGGTTTCCGTTCCCCTTGGATGAATGTGTTGACGTATGTACATGTCAGTTGCATATAGGTCCTTGTGCTTGTGATATATGTGCTTGTTGTGTATGCATGACATTGGTCATGATTGTAGTGGTGTCGCCATGTGAAAGTTGATGGTGTCGTTGTTGAATGTATTTGTTGTGAGTTTATGTCACTCGTGCATCACTTATGTGTATCAGTGTTTATATGTTGCTATGCATGCTTTGACTAGATGATGGTCATTGTGCATGAATTCATGGTATGTGCTCAGCATAGTCATGCATTAATAACTGGATAATGGTTGAAAATATGTTTATATGTTGATCTGATTATGTTTATATATATATATGAATTGCACTAATCTGGTCGACCTTGCAAATGATATATCCTCTCTGAGCTATACTAAGGTATGCTGGTTTGTTTATGATTTGGTTTAGCTGACATAATGTACCTTGCAGGAATAAGAGATCAAAGATGACTAACAAGATGGTAGACTACAAAGATTCTCCCTATGAATCAGATGAGTAGCGTGGTGTTGGGAAATCTCAGGACTTAGCAGCCACATTCAGGAGTTTAAAGGAGTAAATATGTATTTGCAAAGTAGATAATGACAAAATCATGCAGGAATAGGAGAAACAAGCAGAAGTCAATGCAGTAATTCTTCAGAGTTTATCATAATTGTAGAGATAGGGGCCACTTCGGATCAACTATGAACATGAGGATATCACTAATGGGTCCTGTGTAAGTATACCCCATAGTGGGCACATGTCAGATAGAGATGACACGATCATGGATGTCAAGGTCTTGGATACTTGAGAAAGGAGGGGTGATGGACATGTTATCACTCTAGTAAATTCTTAAGTTGTGGGATTTTGAGTTATTAGTCAAAGAACACTAGAGGTAACCACAAACCTACTTCAAACTCTAGGATCTAGCCTTCCTAGGGTTCAGAGAGGGCTCTCTCTTTAAGATTTATCTTTGATTGATTTGTGAATATTAGGCTAGTTATGAAAGAACAATTGGTTTTGTTTTAAATGGTTTTGTTGGAAAAAATCAGTCAGAGGTAAAATAGAGAAAAATCTACTTTTCCATTGGGCTATGGAGTCTAAATCAAGCTAGAAGCACTAGAAATCAAGACCAAAAAGGTACAAATATATTCAGGGCAAGATAGATAACCCTCAGATATTTGGGAAAATGGTTTTTTGTGAGGTCGTATGATCGAGATAAAGGGCACTTAAGGATACTTTGATCCGGAAAATGGAAGTATAAGGTAGAGGTCAAATGGGAGTGAGAGAAATTAAGAATTCTCAACACCGGAAATCAGAAGAAAACATTAAAATTGCAACTAGTTAAAGACAGGGAGCACTTGACTAATCCTATAGTAATACTCCTAGTTACACATTTAGACAGAACAAACATAAAATGAATGCATGAAACTTAGAAAAAGAAACAGTGACAAGTAGGAAGTACTTCACTCATCAGCTTATCACATGGATCCTGAATTATGATGCGAGTCAGCTTGTCCAGTCTGCTACTTCGAATTCAAACACACAATAGCCTCCAATGTTCAACAAAAATGTCTATAATAATTCCAACAATTTTATTCCACATTGAATACTTCTAATGTAGAAGTATTTATACAAAAATGTTTTACAAATATCCTAGAAGAGTTCTAGGAATTATCTTAGGAAAAAGGAAATATCATTACATAATAAAAGGGACAGTTTCTTAACAAACAACAAGCTGTCCTTTTTATCCAAAATAAATAGAACTGTTTAGCTAACAACAAGTTGTTGACTGTCTAGTTGTCCTTCTTGCTGGCTGCTAGGAAATATCTTGCATTTGACTTGCTTTCGTTGATACTCTTTCATCTGATACTCTTTAACCTGATGCTCTTTAACCCTGATACTCTTTGACCATTAGTTTCACTAATTTACTGCTATAAAATATATTTTTGGCAGTAAAAACTAGCAACCTATCCTTTTATTTCAACTGTTTCCTTTGATTGTTTTAAGGTAATCTTTTTTCACTTTTTCACCTTTCATCTTTACATTAAATCAGTAAAAGTTTGCCAATCTTCTGCCTTGGGAATTTGGAAATTCCTCAACTTCCTGAAATTCTCATCAGCCTCTGTATATCTAGCAAAGGTAGGCATGATGACAAAAATATGCGTAATCTCATGCTGTAAAAAGAATAGATCTTCAAAATATTGAAGGAGAACTTTCCCTGTAGGAGTGCCTTGTGAAAGTGGCTTATTTTATTGCTCTTTAGCAAAATCCCTGATCTTTTTATCATAATCCTTCTGGGGCATAAGTTTTTCATTAAAAACATGTATGTCTGGTAAGCCCCTCTGTCTTAAATTTGTGTATCTCACCATAAATCTAGTTATGGCCAAGTTCATTGCTTCACATTTTTCTTCAATATTGTTCATTAAGTTCTTTTTAGTGATAACCTTTTTGATCTATAAGATGGTTTTTTTCCTGTCTGAGACTTTCATTTCTTTAAGTTCCTCCCTATTCTTGCTGTTCAAAAATTTAATGAGTTTTAAAGCCTGAGCAGGCTTATCAGTCAACTCGTCTTTTTTCTTTTGTATCTCTGTCTGGGCTGCCAGCAATAATTCTTTCTACTCATAGATCACCTGAATTAAAGGCCATTGATTATGAATGGCTTCAATTATGTTACTCCAAAGATGATTTTTTATATAAGAGATCTGCTCTGTGAAAGCCAATTCTTTTTGTAAATTCTTGAGTTGTTCTCCTACTCTAATTAATTTTTGTTCATGGGTTTTAGCATTTGTTAGAGCTATCTTATTTTCCTTCTCAAGATTTTCAATTATCTTATTCAATTTGTTTATTTCACCTGTCTTTAAAGTCATTTTTTCCATGGCTTTGATAATTTGGTTGGCTTCATTAGTGTGTTATACATTTGTAGTAGAAGAGTCTGTAGCTGAAGTGGTGGCTGAAGTCACTGGCACTGCAGTTGCCAGTGGGCCCTTTGGTGCTAATTTCTCTCCTAGAGTAGAGGGCACTGCTATAGTAATCACTGGGATGACTGTAGGAATTGTAGGAGTTTCTGGCTCTTTTACAGTCTCTTTCTCTTGGACAAGCTGGTCCATTTGAGTTTCCATCTCCTTAATTTGTGCTGTCAATTTTAGTATGAGCTCCATCATTTCCTCTTTTTCACTTTGATCTTTGAGGATTTCCTTTGTTTATGGATGCTCACTTTGAGGAAGCTTAAGTTGTTTTCTCAAAGATGATATGTCTTCATTCTTTTTCTTGATTAATAATTTTGCTGCTTGAATGTTTGAGGGACCATATTCCACCTGTAAAACTAATTCCTCTAAGGCTTTACTCCTTAGTTCGTTGGCATATAAAGATGCTTTATCCATTTTCATCTTATCTTGCATATTAAGGATAGTATTCTGTAGCTTAGTAGCACTCATTTATTTAGTTACTACTGTAGAATACAACATTTCAGAGCTATGCCTATGAAATTTAATCTGGTCCAGCTCATGAATATTTTCTATGTCTACCTCAAAGTCCACCTTTTTATAATCTGCTGCTATTTTGGGTGCTGACGTAGTAGGTTATAGGAATGACATGATCATTTTTTTGGTAGAATAATCAAAGGCTGATAATAGCCTATTTTGATTTCCAGGCTTTTGTTTCAGGAATTGAGAATATATCTCAGCCTTTATCTCTTCATTCTTCTGCTTAATCTTCTTGTATTTATCCTTGATGTCCAAATCCTTTTCCACAGCTGATTGTGAGGAAGAGGCCTCCATGCTGTGTTGCTTCTTAATCATCTATGTATCATTCTGATTGGCTGTTGATTCCTTTTCTATTTCCATATGTGTTTCATTAATTATAGTTGTGGCTATATCATCATTAGTTACTGCATCATCTGTCTCATCAACATCAATTGTCACTTTTTCCTTTGAACTGAGTTTAAGCCTTTTGTTATAGATTATTTTGAATTTGGTCTCAGTTTTTGTCTCTGCTATATAACCTCCTTCTCCCCTGCTTCTCTTTGCTGATGCTTCTGGTTGTTTGAGAACTTCTAGAGCTTGTGTTGTATCATTTTTATTTGTTGTATCAGTCAATGTGTTTTCCAGCCATTCAATTTGATTTGCAAACGTTTCTATGTCAGGCTTGGCTTCATGGATAAAGGGTGTCAACTTGCACTTTACCCTTAGCTTACTCAAGATCCCTTGAGGATCATAATTCCATGAACAAATTTCTCCAAATCTCTACTCTGATATTTTCTTGATAATCTCCTTTTCTGCATCTCTGTTGTTGATTATAATTGGGCCAACTTGATTCTTTAACTTAAACTGAGTCTTCTTTTTGGCAGCCATAAATTTAATTGAATCTGAGTTTATAATTTGTCTAAGATATTCTAATGAAAAATTCTCATACACATGTGCTTGGGAAACTTATAGGGTAATAAGTTAGACCCAAAAATCCTTAACTCGGTGTATTTTTAATAGAGATACCAATCTCCAACCTTATTTTGTTATGAGAGCTGTAGAATTATTTTCATCTCCTCACTAATCCTGGGTTGTTATTTTTTGTTCAATATGTTCACTGCTGGATATAAAAAGAGCTCTGAAAAATCTGAATATGTAAAATCACTGCCCTCTTTTCTAAGTAGTAAGGTATAGAAAATTATAGAAAGAGGCTTTCCTTCTATATCCATCTTTTGTAATGAAATAGGAAACTTCTCTACTTGAAAGAATAGAAAGAAGTGGAAAAGATAAGATGAATATTTAAAGACTCCTTCTGTGGGTAACTTAGTCAACTGGTAATGAATGACATCTGCTATGAAACTAGCATAGTCAAAGATGACTGTTGGAGGTTGACCAGGGGACATAGTAGACAAAAGATAGCGTAGAGATAATATGTCTCAAACCTTCAGGAAATTTATCTGTGGAGTATGGAGGATTAATCTTTGGAATGTCAACATGAGAAGGCATAAATTTTTGAAAGATCATGAACCTCTTAGGGAAGTCTATGCTTAGCTATAGATGTGTCAAGGATTCTATAGACAAGGGAACTGCCTGGGGATCAGGTTTTAATTGAAGGATTTGATTAATTGATTGGGTTGTAATGGTGAAAAGTATTTTTTTTCTACATTTACTATAGCCCTTTGACCTGGCTCATAGTATTTTTGGCAAAGTCTGATGAGTTCTTGACCAGGATGAGTGAATGGGACTATATACTTAGGAAAATGGGTTTCCCAAATTGGAATATCATCTTTGTCTACATAATTTTCATAACACCAGTTGTGTATATCTAGCAAATTAAACTCAATAACAAGGTCTACAATTTTATAACCAAGATCAGTCAAAGGAACGCTTTCAGCAACAACAATAGGTGGTTGAAGGGGATTTACTATTGTAGTAGATTTAGCAGAGATGGCTAGGGTAGGTTTAGGAGCTTTGGATACCTCTGGTTTTCCTTTGCTCTGTTTTTTAGTCATTTTGGATAACTGGTGCAAGATTAGAATGTTTGCAGGAGTTTTTAAACAGAGAGGAAAATTGAGGAGATTTAGGCTTACTTCTGCAAGTTTAAACTGTTTGTAGGAGTATTTCACTTTAACAAAGGGATAATTTAGCAAGTTTGGTTAAGGATAATCTCTTTTGGGTTTTCTGCTCAATTAGGTTTATCAAAGGATGTAAAAACTGGTATAAAACAGAAAATAGGGGTTTTTTTAGTGTGTTTGGTTGAGAAAAGAGGGATTCAAGGCTTTTTAGAGGTTTTTGGCCTTCCAAATATTTGAAATTAACCTTCAAACTGTGAAAAATGAGGAAATTCACTTAAAAAAGGTGCGCAGGGTTTCTAGGGAAATTTTTCGAGGGTTTGGCCTCTTTTTTGTGATTTTAAGCTGTTTTACTTCGCTCAAATTCGTAAAAATGGATTGGATTTCTTAAAATACAGTTTAAAACTTTGATTTGTAGGTTTCAATCTTGAGAAAAATACCTTTTGTTGTAGGTATTCGGCTTTGAAAGGGTTTCTGAGGTTTTTAGTTGAATTTGAAGACTTTAACAGCTCTTTTGGAGTGGTGAATAGCTTCTCAATTAGTCTTCAATGGTGAATTTTCACAAAATTCAGAGTTCTGGGCATAAAAGGGAAATCAAAAGCTTTGAAAATGGTTTACCCAATAGTCTTAACATTTAGGAGATACTGCAAAAGGGTTTGAATGCACAGATTAAATGATAAAAGGCTTTACCAAAGGTTTAAACCCTATTCATTTGATCGCATTAACTGACATTCAATGTAGGTCATGTCAGGGCGGGAGGCGGTTTCGAGATTTTGAAACAAAAACCAGACAGTGGTTATCGCATATGATTTGGGCAGTAAGTGTTTTTACTCTGAATGTGTGCGATCCAATGAGAAATCGACATGTCATGGAGGGAGAAATGGCGAATATTGCCCATTTTGCGTCCGATTTTAGTTTAGGTGGTCGATTGGTTTTTGCGTGCAATATCGCACTTGGACCGTTGGATCTTGAGATCAGGTGCGAAGGGTTGAGATTTGTCTTGGAAGGTGCAACAAAAAAATGGTGGGACCATGCTTCATATGTGTGGTTGCAGTTAAAAACTTGGTTTAAAACCCTAATGAAATATGAATTAGGTCAAAGGTTTTAATTATACAAAAGTGGGGTTATGCTATTATGCATAGTTTATATAGCATGGGTCAATTATATATAGCGTGAGGCTTATATAATATGGGAAAGATATGGATACAGGAAAAGTTCAATTTTTTAAAACAAACCTAAGCTTATTTCAACTAAACCTTGGGTTATAAAATCATGAGGGAAGGGATTTATGTACGTATTGCGAAGGTGAAATATAAGTTGGGTTAGTTTAAATCACATACATTGAATTTTATGGTGGCGAAGGGATAAGTTTTTTTGAACCTTATAAAAACAATCGATTTGATTCAAAAACTTAGGATATAAGTTGATGAGCGAGGTTAAATATGCTTTGATTAAAACACATGCAATATGCCCTAATAAAACTCATCGGCGCAGTTATTTTATTATATAGTTTTAAACCTTGTGAATGGTTTAATAACCATAAAGGCGAGATATTTACTTAGTGTTAGTTTTAGACCAAAGGGATTTTTTATTGGGGTTTTTATTTAGCACATGGGTAATAACTTTGGTCTCAAAACTTTATAATAGTGGGTTTTTGGGGGTATTTAGATATAGGGAATTAAATAAATAGGATAAGCTTTTATTTAAGGATTTAACAAAATAAGTTAAAGTTTAATATGAAAAGGGGAATGGAATACACAAAAATACACAATATGACTAAGTAAAGTGAACAAGTAAAGCAAAGCTTGTTTTTTCATCATTTCACCAATTTACTTAGAATAAATCATTTTTTAGGGTTTTTGTATGTTTTTGAATGAAGGAAGTTAATTAGATGGGGTTTTATGTTTCATTTGGTAAGAATGAGTCTTTACTTATAAAAATGAATTAAAATGTATGAATGAGAGATAAATAATGGTAAATG
Source organism: Pinus albicaulis (assembly GCA_034641835.2). NCBI lineage: Eukaryota > Viridiplantae > Streptophyta > Pinopsida > Pinales > Pinaceae > Pinus > Pinus albicaulis. Next base: position 471,820,371 of record CM076570.1, on the reverse strand, counting down.
GGGATTTAACATAAGAATTTAACATTTTCAACTAACTAGTCATCAAGCCTTGGGTCCGGTCCCAACAAAAGTTAGAGAAATGCTCTGAGTCTATTTGACTGATAGTATAAAACACTAAATACTTACAGGAGAGGGGAAATTAGTGATTTTTTCTTGGTGATGGATATTACATGCTTTTTCTCACTTATTTCTACCTACCCAACATTACTCTAGCATATTGTCTTCCTTTTGGCAAGTGCATTTAGGCTTGCAACCTTGAAACATTTATTATTTTAAAGAAATAAAACTATCTAAATCTACCTTATTTCATCCGAGGGCTTAGATTAAACTGTTGAGCTCCTCATTATTCACTACCTATCTACTGATTTGTCAGGATTAAATTGTCTAAAAAATCTTTATTCACTATCTAAACATGAAATTGAAAACATGACAAGTCAAGATTAAACAATTTAACTGATCATGGATTATGGCATTTATTGACACTCTGCTGTAATCATTTATTTTGCAAAAAGGTAAAGTAGTGGCATTTGGACTTGCTCACTTTCAAGTTTTATTTTCATCTTTTTTTTTGGGGGGGGGTCTATATTTTTCAAGTCCTTTGACCTTTCTTTTAGGACTTTTTACCCTCTTTTTCTTTTATTTTTTATTTTTTAATTTTTTTTTCAAAATATGGGAAAAAAACTTGCAGAAAGCAAGGTATGTACATATTTTACAAGACTATCAAAAGTCAATTCAAAATTATGAATCCTATATTTAAAGGACCCTAACAACGGCTTCACATGGGGATGGAATTTCCTAGTGAAATGTCAAGAACACCGTCGACTAGTAGCCTGATCCATTGACCATGATGATCCAGTAATTTTCTTCTATTTTATGCATAAAAAACTCATATTTATGACATTTTACCCTACAAATATTAGGGCCTTCTCTCCAGGGTTCAACTTTGTAAAGAAAATATCCAATCCAATCTAAAAACTTCAATATATATGTACAATGATGTAAAAGTAAATGTGACTAACCATTAGTTAGCTCAGATGAATAATAGTGCTTGAGCATTCTACCATTTACTGATCCTTCTTGCAGATCTGTTCCATACAAATCTTTGATAAAGAAAGCATTGCTACCCCTATATCCATAAATTATATAAGGTCCTTTCCACAGAAAGTCAAACTTTCCATATTTGCCTTTGTCTTCTCTTCTAGAATCCCACTTTAACAGTTGATCTCCAATGTAAAAGTCATCTTCTTTACTTATTTTATCAAAAAAAATCTTGATTTTATCCTAAATGACTTGAGATTTCTCTTAGACTTCTTCCCTTGTTTGTTGTAGATGAATATTTTGATTAATTCTCATTTGTATATCATTAGTTTCCACTTGTGATTCTTGAATGATCTTCATTACTGGAACACCTAAGGATGATGGAAAAACTGCATCCATTCCATATACAAGTTGGTAAGGGGAAGTGCCAATAGACTTTTTGGTAGTAAGTCTATCTGCCCATAAGGCATAGACTAACTTCTTATTCCAAGTCTTTTTGTTGTCTTCAAGTAAACTTTTATGATATTCATGAGACTTTTGTTTGAGGATTCAGTTAGGCCATTACCTCGGGGGTAATATGCAGTAGAGTGACCTAGGGTAATATGATATTTGTGACAAAAGGAAATCATCTTTTTAGACTTAAATGCTACTGCATTTTCAGTAATTATCTTGTGAGGGCATCCAAATCTTGACAAAATGTTATTTTCTATGAAAGAAATAATGACTGAATCAGTGGTTTGTCTAGTAGGAATAGCTTCAATTCACTTTGTGAAGTAATCAATGGTAGTCAAAATCCACTTATGTTGGCTAGAGGATGGGGGGTGAATTTCTCCAATGAAGTCTAAAACCCATTGTTGAAATGGCATTTCAGTTGAAATAGGCTCTAAGGTTAAAGGTAACAATTTCTTTTTACCTTCAAAAATTTGATATTTGTCACATGAAGTAACAAAATTTTTAACATCGGAAAACAAGGTAGGCCAGTAAAAACCAGCTCTGAGGATCTTGTCAGAAGTAGTTTTCCAATATAAATGCCCTCCACAGTCACCTGCATGAAACTCTTTAAGTATTTTATTAGCTTCTTCCTTTAGTAAACAATTCAATAATATCCCACTATGATCTCTCCAAAAAAGTACATTATCTAAAATACAAAATCTCATTGCTTTAAGTTTTAGAAATCTAGCTTTAGTCCTTGACAATTCAGGAGGAGCTTGTAAGTTTGTAAGTAAAAAGATGATATCTGAGTACCAAGGTGAATCTAGAAAGGCTTCACTGATCATTGGAGTTGCCATCTCTTCCTGGTCATCAATTTGAGCAATAAAATTTATATCTAGTGCATTGCAATTCGATTCAGCCATTAATCTAGCTAATCCTTGTTCTTTAATGAGTTTTGTTGGTTTAATTTCTATGTCATATTCTAGGATAGTGGCAATCTACTTAGCTCTTCTTCCATCAGGACCATCTTGAGTAAGAATATCTTTTACTACATAATTAGGGACATAGGAAATTATGTGGGAATAGAGAATATAAATTCTGAAGTCTTTGATAGCCTTAACCAAGGCTAAGGCTTGTTTCTCCATTATGTTATATTTAAGAGGAGAATCTCTAAGGGTCTTACTAAAAAAAGCTATAGTTTATTCAAATCCTTGATCGTTTTTCTGCAGTAAAACTACAACAATGGTATGCTCAGAAGAAAATGAAAAAATTATGAACTCCTTTTTGAAATCTGGACTGATTAAGACTGGTGTTTTAGTTAAAGCATGCTTTATGGATTCAAATGATTGTTTGGCTTCAACAATACATTTTAGTAAGATTAACTTTTTGAGTCTTTTTTAGCATATTTTTTAGTTCTTTAATGATTTCAGCTAAGTTTGAAATAAATCTTCTCAAAAAGTTAATCTTACTTAAGAAAACTTGTAATTCTTTGATATTTCTAGGTGGATGAACGTTCAGAATTGCTTCTATCCCAGCAGGATCAATTCTAATTCCTTCTTTTGAAATTATATGTCCTAGTAACTTACCTTCCTCTAATCCAAAGAGAGTTTTCTTGGGATTTATAGAGATACCAAATTTCCTACATTTAATAAAGACCCGTCTCAAATGATCCAAGTGTTCATTATCTGATTTGGAAAATACAGTAATTTCATCTAGATAAATTACCAAGAAGTCATGAATCTCCTTTGCAAAGGCTATGTCCATAGCTCTCTGAAAGGTTGCTCATGCATTCATTAGACCAAAGGGCATTTTCACATACATGAAAGTGCCCCAAGGAGTGGTGAAAGTTGTTTTAGCCTGATCTTCCTTTTGGACTAGGATCTGGTTGTATCCTAAAAAACCATCTAACAAAGAAATCCTAGAGGAGCCAACTACCCTTTGTAATATATGATCCATCTTTGGTAAAGGGTAATTATCTTTTAAAGACACTTTGTTAAGATTTCTAAAGTTGACACATAACCTAATTTCTCCAGTTTTCTTTCTTGTTGGAACTAGGTTTGAAACCCAATCAGAGTATCTGATTGGTGCAATGATCTGAGAGTAACTTCTGTTTGAATGGTTTTTGATCATATTTTATTGGAATTTTGTGCTGGATTATGTTTGTATCATAATATTTGAGATCTTCATAACTCCAAGCAAACACATCTTGGTATTCCTTAAAAATATCAATGCATTTTCCCTTTTCTTGTAGAGGTAAATATTTTGATAGTTTTATCATCTTTGGTTTTAATTTTGTCCCAATATTACATTCCTCAATATCAGGCCTAGTTGGCTCCATTTTTGGCTTTTTAGGCACATCATTGGAGTCAAAGAGATCTTCCAAAGGGGTTAAACCTTTAGGCAAAAAATTATCTTTGAGATCTAACATGTCAATTTATTCTTCAATGATTTCTTCAATATCTATCTTCTCTAAGCTATCTATGTCAGTTTGACTAAATACAGTAGGTTTATCAAATTTATGTACATCTATATTATCTATATCACAATCCAAATCTAAATCTATATTACAGTTTGAATCTATTTTACAGTTTTGAAATTCCTTCATTGTTTAAGAAATGGTAAATCTGTTCATCCTGAGAGAAAATCTGCCAATACTTGAGGTTGTCTGGAATAATTGGTCTATATTTAACCTCAGCAGTGTACCTGTGTGTTGGTTTGAATGGTAAGTCACATGTACTAGCAAAAGTTGCTAAACAATGTGCTTGAATATTTTGTTTTCTGGGTATAGCAGCAAACTTGCATTCCAATAAATCATCAGTTAAATGAGTCACTGTATCTATGAATCTAGCTAGTCTAGGATTATAAACAGAGTAATCTCCATTTATTTGATTTATGATTAATTTTGAATCTCCCATGATTAGTATCCTTTTTCCTCCTAATTTTATAATGATTTGGAGGCCTAGAATGAGTGCCTCATACTCAGCCATATTGTTGGTGCATTTGAAGTTGAGTCTGAAGGCATGTCCTTCTAAGTGATTAGTCTCCATGTTTGTAATCCATGCTCTTGCTCCTGCTCCTAATTTTTTTAACTAAGCCATCAAAGTCTAAGTGCCAAAGGGATTCATGAAAGATGTTGTCATTGTTTGGTGTTGGTTTTTTATCAATCATTTTAGTTTGGATTTCATTATTCTCAGAGTTACATAATACAAAAGAGTCCAGGTAAGTTAGTGTAGAATAAATAGGATAATTTATAGATCTTTCAGCACTAATGACCATAAACTTAATCAATGTTTCCCTATATATATTTTTAGGTTGACCGAACACTAATATAGTAGCATAACTCATGTCCAATTGTAGATATCGCTGCAACTTTTCTCCCCATGAGCGAGAAATAAGCATACCATATTTTGATGGGATATCAACTACTACAATATCCATTAATATACTCTTACCAGGGTATTGAGCTAATGTCACACATAAATCTTTGATTAATCCTAATCACTTAACTTTGCTAGAGTCAAATGAAAACAAATCTTTGTAAGGCCTGGTTATTTCTAGATTAAGAGTTTCCATTATAGCTTTAGGCATTAAATTATGGGAAGCTCCTGAATCTAGCATAGTGTTATGGAGAATTTGATCATGAATGGTAAGACTGATATAAAAGGGAGGGACTGATCCATCTGCATGCTTTCCATTTACATCAGGGCCAAAGATCAATTCTGGTTGATAATCATTCAAATTAATTACATCTTCACCATCATTAATATTTAGTGTTTCAGCTATGGTTGATTTGTATAAGTCATTTTTTACCAATTCTGTTAAAGGAAAGGGTATTTTTAACTTAGCAATTTTAGTCTGAATATTAAATAAGGGTTGATATTTACTAATTTGAATTAATTCATCTTTAGTAACTGTAATTTGACTTGGTTTTTCTTGAGTTTCTATAGTTGTATTTCTATCTTCAATTGTTTTGACATTCTCTGTCTGCGTTTCCTGAATTTTACTGCTTTTAACCTTCTTTTCAGGGACTGTTTGTGTAGTAGTAGAAGTTTTATCAGACTTAGAATTATCAGCAGGTGTTTCTGAATTATCAATTTTTGGATCTACTGATTTAGGATCAGTAGAAGGCTTTTTAGGATCAAAATTTTCTGATTTTACTGAATTAGAAGCTTTAGCAGTATTAGCTTTCTGTGCATATTTGGAAGATTGAGCTGCTTCATCAGTAATATCAACAATTTTGGGACTTGTTGATTTTTTAGGACTGGTAGGATTGGAATTTTTCTTATTTTCCCTGGGAGAATTTGCAAAACTTTTGTTTTTGGTGTCTCTACATTTTTCTTATTTTGATTTTGGGAATTGCTTTTGGTAGAAGACTCATTTTTTTTCTTGTGTCTAAGGTTATACTGACTATGTATTTCATTTATTGCAAAGTCATAACCCTGTTTATAGTGAAACGATTCATTGGACTCTAATTTGAGTTGTTGAAGCTCAAATAGTTCCTGATCTTCCTGAATGAGGAAAATGGCATTGTTTTCATCTATTCCCATTAGATGATTGATTTCATCCTCATCTTCATCATTATTTTGAGAACTTTCAGCATAGTTCTCCTGAAATGGGGACCTAATTGTTTGGTATGGGCCCGTTTCTTTTGCTTTTTCCTGATTTATGTTTTTTCTAAAGTTGGGATTTCTGATCTGTTGTTGATTATCCCAATTGGGTATTTTTTCTATATGATCTAGTATGTCCATCATTTTTTCTAAGGTTTTGGCTAAGCTATCTATTTTTACATCTAAATTTGAATTTTCTTCTTTGATAGTGACCCTTCTTTCCTTTCTGAGTCTAGCTTTTTTAGATAATATATTTATTTCTACACCAACAACATCTACTTGAATTTTTTCTAAGGTGTCTGCATCTTTTCCCCTTATTTGATAAGCCATATTTGCATCAAAACCATCAGGGAATTTGAGCAGAACAAAATAAGGAGTAGGTTTAAGAATTGCAAGAATAGAATTATAGACACTATTATACCTAGTGCAGTAATCTTGAAATGACTCATTTGGGGCTCTTTTTAATGCATCAAATTCAGATAATATTTGAAGAAGGTTCTTTTTCTTTTCCCATATATTCAGAAATATCCTATGAAATACAACTAAATCATTTATGTTACCAGCAGCTTTATCTTTAAACCATTTATTTACTTCTCCAGTCAAACTTTGAGCAAACAATCTCATTTGAACATCTGAGTGATCTATTTCATAAATTTCAAAGAAGTCTGTGATTTTAGTTATGTTTTGCTGAGGAGTATATTGTGTAGTACCATCAAACAATGATATATTTTTTTGATAATCTTGAGGTAAGTCATGCAACTGTTGAGGTAAGACAAGGGAAGCATATCTAAAAGCCATGACTAAAACCTTAGTTTGCTTAGAAGATCTAGTAAAAGATATTGGAGGTGTGCTGGAAATGGTAGCAGATGAACTGAAAATTGTACTAGAAGAGCTGGAAAATGACATTGGGATATGAGTGGAGCTACTCGGAAATACAGATGTGGTGCTTATAAAATCTGAATGTAAAGTAGTGGATGCAGTGGATGGAGTGGATGAAGGAAATAATATCCTAGGCTGCAAATGATCTATGGACGAACTTGCAGCGGTATCTATAAATGAAGTAACATCATACAAAGATGAATCTGATGTTGGTATTATTGTTGTATGCAATTTATGAACTGGAGGTTTTATGTAAGACAACAAATGAGTTAATTCAATAGCTTCATTAATATCTTTAATTAATGAAACATTAATCTTTTCAAATGTATTTTTATATTCAGATTTATTTGATTTTGTTCCTACTGAAATATTTTTTTATTTTGCATTCAGAAATGAAATGAAAATAGGATCTATAACAGTATTTTTCAAATCAGTTTCAGATTTAGTTTTAAACAATGAATATTCAAACTTCAGATCAAAATCAATATCATTTAGACTCACTAACTCCTTGGGTAAAGAATTTTCTTTTCTTAATGGTACTTCGGTTTCTAAATTGACAGTTTGTTTTTTCTTTTTACTAATCCGATCTGGGTTATCTACTATAACTACAGGGTTAGGATCCGGATTAGACCTGGTATAGTAGGTTTTCCTAGAAGCCATAATGACAGTTTTTTGAATACCCACAACCTATAAAAGTAATCTTAAAGTGAAAAGATAATTTGAAATATTTTCCTTTAAGACTAAGTTTAAGACTGGAGATTGGTTAAGTCCCCAGTATGGTCGCCAGTATGTTATCACTCTAGTAAATTATTAAGTTGTGGTATTTTGAGTTTTTAGTCAAAGAAAACTAGAGGTAACCACAAACCTACTTCAAACTCTAGGGTCTAGCCTTCCTAGGGTTCAGAGAGGGCCCTCTCTTTAAGATTTATCTTTGTTTGATTTGTGAATATTAGGCTAGTTATGAAAGAAAAATTGGTTTTGTTTTAAATGGTTTGGTGGGAAAAAATCACTCAGAGGTAAAATAGAGAGAAATCTACTTGTCCATTGGGCTATGGAGTTTAAATCAAGCTAGCAGCACTAGAAATCAAGACCAAAAAGGTACAAATATATTCAGGGAAAGATAGATAACCCTCATAGATTTGGGAAAATGGTTTTTTGTGAGGTGGTATGATCGGGATAAAGGGCACTTAGGGATCCTTTGATCTGGAAAATGGAAGTAGAAGGCAGAGGTCAAACGGGAGTGAGAGCAATTAAGAATTCTCAGCATCGGAAATTAGAAGAAAACATTAAAATGGAAACTAGTTAAAGACAGGGAGCACTTTACGAATCCTATAGTAATACTCCTAGTTACACATTTAGACAGAACAAACATAAAATGAATGCATGAAACTTAGAAAATGAAACAGTGACAAGTAGGAAGTACTTCACTCATCAGCTTATCACATGGATTCTGAATTATGATGCCAGTCAACTTGTCCAGTCTGCTACTTCGAAATTCAAACACACAATAGCCTCCAATGTTCAACAAAAATGTCTATAATAAGTCCAACATTTTATTCCACACCAAATACTTCTAATGTAGAAGTATTTATACAAAAAAAATTTACAAATATCCTAGAAGAGTTCTAGGAATGATCTTAGGAAAAAGGAAATATCATTACATAATAAAAGGGACAACTGCTTAACAAACAACAAGCTGTCCTTTTTATCCAAAATAAATAGAACTGTTTAGCTAACAAAAATTTGTTGACTATCTAGGTGTCCTTCTTACTGGATGCTAGGAAATATCTTGCATTTGATTTGCCTTCGTTGGTACGCTTTCATCTGATACTCTTTAACCTGATGCTCTTTAACACTGATACTCTTTGACCATTAGTTTCATTGATTTACTACTGTAAAATATCTTTTTGACAGTAAAAACCAACAGCCTGTCCTTTTATTTCAATTGTTTCTTTTGACTGTTTTAAGGTAATCTTTTTTCAGTTTTTCACCTTTGATCTTTACATTAAATCAGTAAAAATTTGCCAATCTTCTGCCTTGGGAATTTGGACATTCCTCAACTTCCTGAAATTCTCATCAGCCTCTGTACATCTAGAAAAGGTAGGCTTGATGACAAAGAGATGCTTAATCTCGTGCTGTAAAAAGAATAGATCTTCAAAATACTGAAGGAGAACTTTCCCTGTAGGAGTGCCTTGTGAAAGTGGCTTATTTACTTGCTCTTTAGCAAATTCCCTGATATTTTTATCATAATCCTTTTGGGGCATAAGTTTTTCATTAAAAAAATGTATGTCTCGTAACTCCCTCTGTCTTAAATTTGTGTATTTCACCATAAATCTAGTTATGGCCAAGTTCATTGCTTCACATTTTTCTTCAAGATTGTTCATTAAGTTATTTTTAGTGATAACCTTTTTGATCTGTAAGATGGTTTCTGTTCTATCTGAGACTTTCAATTCTTCAAGTTCCTCCATGTTCTTGATGTTAAAAAATGTAATGAGTTTTAAAGCCTGAGCAGGCTTATCAATCAACTCGTCTTTTGTCTTTGTATCTCTATCTGGGCTGCCAACAATAATTCTTTCTACTCATAGATCACCTGAATTGAAGGGCATTGATTATGAATGGATTCAATTATGTTAGTCTAGAGATGATTTTTTATCTAAGAGATCTGCTATGTGAAAGCCAATTCTTTTTGTAAATTCTTGAGCTGTTCTCCTACTCTGATTGCTTTTTGTTCATGGGTTTTAGCATTTTTCAGAGCTATCTTATTTTCCTTCTCAAGATTTTCAAGTATTTTATTCAATTTGTTTATTTCACCTGTCTTTAAAGTCATTTCTTCCATGGCTTTGATAATTTGTCTGGTTTCATCAGTGTGTTGTACATTTGTAGTAGAAGAGTTTGTAGCTGAAGTGGTGGCTGAAGTCACTAGCAATGCAGTTTCCAGTGGGCCCTTTGGTGCTAATTTATCTCCTAGAGTAGAGGGCACTGTTGTAGTAATCACTGGGATACTTGTAGGAATTGTAGGAGTTTCTGGCTCTTTTACAGTGTCTTTCTCTTGGACAAGCTGGTCCATTTGAGTTTCCATCTCCTTGATTTGTGTTGTCAATTTTAGTATGAGCTCCATCACTTCCTCTTTTTCACTTTGATCCTGGAGGATTTCCTTTGTTTTGGATGCTCACTTTGAGGAAGCTAAAGCTATTTCCTCAAAGCTGCTATGTCTTCATTCTTTTTCTTGATTAATAATTCTATTGCTTGAATGTTTGAGGGATCATATCCCACATGTAAAACTAATTCCTCTAGGGCTTTAATCCTTAGATCCTTAGCATATAAAGATGCTTTATCCATTTTCATCTGATATTTCATATTAAGGATAGTATTATGTAGCTAAGTAGCACTCATTGCTTTAGCTACTACTGTAGAATACAACATTTCAGAGCTATGCCTATGAAATTCAATCTGGTCCAGCTCATGAATATTTTCTGTGTCTACCTCAAAGTCCACCTTTTTATAATCTACTACTATTTTGGGTGCTGAGGTAGTAGGTTGCAGGAATGACATGATCATTTTGTTGGTAGAATAATCAAAGGCTGGTAATAGCCTATTCTGATTTCCAGGCTTTTGTTTCAGGAATTGAGAATATATCTCAATCTTTATCTCTTCATTCTTCTTCTTAATCTGCTTGTATTTCTCCTTGATGTCCAAATCATTTTCCTTAGCTGATTATTAGGAAGAGGCCTCCATGTTGTGTTGCTTCTTAATCTTCTGTGTATCATTCTAATTGGTTGTTGATTCCTTTTCTATTTCCATAAGTGTTTCATTAATTATGGTTGTGGCTATATCATCATTAGTTACTGGATCATTTGTCTCATCAACATCAATTGTCACTTTTTCCTTTGGACTGAGTTTAAGCCTTTTGTTATAGATTATTTTGAATTTGGTCTCAGTTGTTGTCTCTGCTGTATAACCTCCTTCTTCCCTGCTTCTCTTTTCTGATGCTTCTGGTTGTTTGAAAACTTCTAGAGCTTGTGTTGTATCAGTTTTATTTTTTGTATCAGTCAATGTGTTTTCCATCCATTCAATTTGATTTGCAAACTTTTTTATGTCAGGCTTGGCTTCATGGATAAATGGTGTCAACTTGCACTTTACCCTTAGCTTACTCAAGATCCCTTAAACATCATAATTCCATGAAAAAATTTCTTCAAATCTGTACTCTGATAGTTTCTTGGTAATCTCCTTTTCTGAATCTCTGTTGTTGATTATAAATGGGCCAACTTGATTCTTTAACTTAAAATGAGTATTCTTTTTGGCAACCATAAATTTAATTGAATCTGAGTTTATAATTTGTCTAAGATATTCTAATGAAAAATTATCATACACATGTGCTTGGGAAACTTATAGGGTAATAAGTTAGACCCAAAAATCCTTAACTCATTGTATTTTTAATAGAGATACCAATCTCCAACCTTATTCTATTCTCAGAGCTGTAGAATTCTTTTCATCTCCTCACTAATCCTGGGTTGTTCTGTTTTGTTCAATATGTTCACTACTGGATATAAAAAGAGCTATGAAAAATCTGAATATGTAAAATCACTGCCCTATTTTCTAAGTAGTGAAGTCCAGAAAATTATAGAAAGAGGCTTTCCTTCTATATCCATATTTTGTAATGAAATAGGAAAATTATTTGCTTGAAAGAATAGAAACAAGTGGAAAAGATAAGATGAATATCTAAAGACTCCTTCTATGGGTAACTTAGTCAACTGATAATGAATGGCATCTGCTATGAAACTAGCATACTCAAAGATGACCACTGGAGGTTGACCAGGGGACATAGTAGACAGGAAACCTAGAATGGACTCATCAGTATGTTCATCTGTAAAATAACCAAGGACAAAAGATAGCATAGAGATAATATGTCTCGAACCTTAAGGAAATTTAGCTATGGAGTATGGAGGATTAATCTTTGGAATGTCAACATGAGAAGGCACAAAATTCTGAAATATCATGAACCTCTTATGGAAGTCTATGCCTGGATATAGATATGTCAAGGCTTCTATAGATAAGGGAACTGCCTGGGGATCAAGTTGTAATTGAAGCATTTGATTAATTGACTAGGCTGTAATGGTGAAAATCATTTCTTTTTCTGCATTTACTATAGCCCTTTGATCTAGCTCATAGTATTTTTGACAAAGTCTGATGAGTTCTTGACCAGGATGAGTCAATGGGACTATATACTTAGGCAAATGGGTTTCCCAAATTGGAATATCATATTTGTCTAGATATTTTTCATAACACCAATTATGTATATCTATCAAATTAAACTCAATAACAGGGTCTGCAATTTTATAACCAATATTAGTCAAAGGAACGCTTTCAGCAGCAACCATAGGTGGTTGAAGGGGATTTACTATTGTAGTATATTTAGCAAAGATGTCTGGGGTAGGTTTTGGAGCTTTGGATACTTCTGGTTTGCCTTTGCTCTATTTTTTAGTCATTTTTGATAACCATTGCAAGATTAGACTGTTTGCAGGAGTTTTTAAATAGAGAGGAAAATTGAGCAGATTTAGGCTTACTTCTGCATGTTTAAACTGTTTGTAGGAGTATTTCACTTTAACAGAGGTATAATTTAGCAAATTTGGTTAAGGATAATCTCTTTTGGGTTTTCTACTCAATTAAGTTTATCAAAGGATGTAAAAACTGATATAAAATAGAAAATAGGGGTTTTCTGAGTGTGTTTGGCCGAGAAAAGAGGGGTTCAAGGCTTTTCAAAGGTTTTTGGCCTTCCAAATCTTTGAAATTAATCTTTGAAATTTTGCCTCTTTTTTGTGATTTTAAGCTGTTCTACTTTGCTCAAATTCATAAAAATGGATTGGATTTCTTAAAATACAGTTTAAAACTTTGATTTGTAGGTTTCAATTTTGAGAAAAATACCTTTGCTGTAGGTATTCAGCTCTAAAAGGATTTCTAAGGTTTTTGGTTGAATTTGAAGACTTTAAAAACTCTTTTGTAGTGGTGAATAGCTCTTCAATTAGTCTTCAATGGTGAATTTTGATGAAATTCAGAGTTCTGGGCATAAAAGGGCAATCAGAGCTTTGAAAATTACCTAGTAGTCTTAACATTCAGGAGAAACTGCGAAAGGGTTTGAATGCACAGATTAAATGATAAAAGGCTTTACCAAAGGTTTAAACCCTATTCATTTGATCGTATTAACTGATATTCAATGCAGGTCGTGTCAGGGTGGGAGGCGGTTTCTAGATTTCAAAACAAAAACCAGACAATGGTTATCGCATATGATTTGGGCAGTAAGTGGTTTTACTCCAAACACGTGCGATTCAAAGAGAAATCGACACGTCATAAAGGGAGAAATGGCGAATATTGCCCATTTCGCGTATGATTTTAGTTTAGGTGGTCGATTGGTTTTTGCGTGCGATATCACAGTTGGACCGTTGGATCTTGAGATCAGGTGCGAAGGGTTGAGATTTGACTTGGAAGGTGCGGCAAAAAAATGGTGGGACCATGCTTCATATGGGTGGTTGCGGTTAAAAACTGGTTTAAAGCCCTTATAAAATATGAATTGGGTCAAAGGTTTTAATTATACAAAAAGCGGGGTTATGCTATGATGCATGGTTTATATAGCATGGATCAATTATATATAGTGTGAGGCTTATATAATATGGGAAAGATATGGATACAGGAAAAGTTCAATTTTTTGAAACAAACCTAAGCTTATTTCAACTAAACCTTGGGTTGTAAAATCACGAGGGAAGGGACTTATGTATGCATTGCAAAGGTGAAATATAATTCGGGTTAGTTTAAATCGCATACATTGACTTTTATGGTGGTGAAGGAATAAGTATTTTTGAACCTTATAAAAACAATCAATTTGATTCAAAAACTTAGGATATAAGTTGATGAGCGGGGTTAAATATGTTTTGATTAAAACACATGCAATATGCCCAAATAAAACTCATCGGCATGGTTATTTTATTATATATTTTTAAACCTTGTGAATGGTTTAATAACCATAAGGGCGGGATATTTACTTAGTGTTAGTTTTAGACCAAAGGGATTTTTTATTGGGATTTTTATTTAGCACATGGGTAATAAATTTGGTCTAAACACTTTATAATAGTGGGTTTTTGGGAGTATTTAGATATAGTGAATTAAATAAATAGGATAAGATTTTATTTAAAGATTTAATAAACTAAGTTAAAGTTAATATCAAAAGGGGAATGGAATACACAAAAATACACAATATGACTAAGTAAAGTGAACAAGTAAAGCAAAGCTAGTTTTTTCATCATTTCACCAATTTACTTAGGATAAAGCATTTTTGAGGGTTTTTGTATGTTTCTGAATGAAGGAAGTTAATTAGATGGGGTTTTATGTTTCATTTAGTAAGAATGAGTATTTACTTATGAAAATGCATTAAAATGTATGAATGAAAGATGAATAATGGTAAATGGAGATTTAACATAAGAATTTAACATTTTCAACTAACCAGTCATCGAGCCTTGGGTCCGCTCCCAACAAAAGTTAGAGAAATGCTCTGAGCCTGTTTAACTAATAGTCTAAAACACTAAATACTTACAGGAGAGGGGAAATTAATGATTTTTTCCTGGTGATGAATATTACATGCTTTTTCCCACTTCTTTCTACCTACCCAACATTACTCTAGCATTTTTTCTTCCTTTTGGCAGGTGCATTTAGGCTTGCAACCTTGAAACATTTATTCTTTTAAAGCAATAAAACTATCTAAATCTATCTTATTTCATCCGAGGGCTCAAATTAAACTATTGAGCTCCTCATTATTTACTATCTATCTACTGATTTGTGAAGATTAAACTGTCTGACAAATCTCTATTCATTATCTAAACATGAAATTGAAAACATGACAAGTCAAGATTAAACAGTTTAACTCATCATGGATTATGGCATTTATTGACACTCCGCCATAATCATTTATTTTGCAAAAAAGTAAAAGTAGTGGCATTTGGACTTGCTCACTTTCAAGTTTTATTTTCATCTTTTTATTTTTGGGGTCTATATTTTTCAAGTCCTTTAACCTTTCTTTTAGGACCTTTTACCCTCTTTTTCTTTTATTTTTAGCTTTTTAATTTTTTTCTCAAAATATGGGAAAAAAACTTGCAGAAAGCAAGGTATGTACATATTTTACAAGACTATCAAAAGTCAATTCAAAATTATGATCCTATATTTATAGGACCCTAACAAGACAAAGGTATTATTCTCATTCTCGTTCTGATATGTATCATGGTCATCATCATTATCATCCTTACAAGAAGAGTGATAGGAGATATTTTCTAGATGAGTTCAAGAAATAAAATCCACCTACATTCAATGGGGAAATTAAGAAAACACAGGATGCAGAAGCACGGTTGATTGGAATGAATAAATTCTTCATATTTCACGATTACTCAGAGAACATGAAGGCCACAATATCTACATTCAGTCTTAAAGGTAAAGTAGATATTTGGTGCGAAGATGTAAATAATATTAGATATATTTATGAGGAGGAGTTGACTTGGAGTGAATTCAAGATACTATTCAGGAAGAAGCATCTATAGAAGAGGTATTATGATGACAAGGAAAAAGAGTTTTATGAGCTAAATATGGACTCTATTATCGACGAGGAGTACACTGGCAGACAAAGTGTAGTCACAGGAATATGTGTGTGTTATTTTTAGTACATATTTCTAGCGAAAAACATAAGGAAGTTGAGGATGCAGATGTCTTGAGCAAGTTCCCGATTTAACAACAATTTTAGCATGTATTTCCTATAGATATTTCAGATTTTTCCTCACAGGGAAGTGCGTTTTTCTATTGAGTTGGTACCAGGGGCAACACCAACATCAAAAAAACTATACAAGATGAGCACTCCGCAGTTGGTAGAGCTAAAGTTGTAGTTGAAGGAAATGTTGAACAAGGGATACATTAGACCAAGTGTCTCACCATGGGGCACACTCGTATTGTTTGTGAAGAAGAAGGATGGTACTCTCAGGTTGTACATTCATTAAATGAAATTGAACAAGGTGACCATTAAGAATAAGTATCCATTGTCTATGATTGATGATTTGTTCGATCAATTGAAGGGAACAACAATTTTCTCGAAGATTGATATGAGATTAGGATATCATATAAGATTAGAATATTGAATAGCAAGATTTCTCCTAAGGGTTGTGGAACTAGGGTTCATAGATCAACTTGTATTTTATGGTTTCAAACCCTTCTTGTCTCCTTTGAGGGGGTTTCTTGAGGTCTTCAAAAAGACTTCCTTTTTCTAACCAGATGGATTGTTTCTTTCACACATTTATGGAAATGTACTTTGGAAATCATATTGTAATTTATTCATAAGATGATATTATTGGTATTGAATACACCTTATTTGGAGACATCGTTTTTATTGTAGGGGTTGGTACCTTTCTATTGGATGTGGTTGGTGATGTGAAGACTACTCACCTTCTAGTAAAGATTCATACTAACTCTAACAAGCCTATGGATGCTTGTTTTCAAAGGGGGACCCCTCTCAGCTCAGCTCATTGGATTCTTTTTTTGTTCAAGATAATTGTTTTTCTCAACTTTCCTTCTCCAAGGGGTTGAGACTATTTGATTCATTTATTTTACATGGCCCGGTGAAAGAAGAAGAATGGATATTGTCTCCACATATTTTACATTTCACTAAGTTACAAATAAAAAGAGTCCAATTATATATCCAATAGACTAATAGCCTCTTGATACACCTTTAGTGAGCTATGCATAACTCTCACCTATCACTGCAACTCAATGAAATGACATCTAATATCTCTAGCATAAAAGAGTTTGATTTATGCCCAATACACTAGTATAAATGGAGTAGTTGTGAAGGCAATGACCTCCATTGGGGATTTCCAATTTTTTTTGCAACATACAAGAATAATCTTGGTGTTGGAGGAAGAGATAAAAGATCTTTTCTAAAAACACAATTTCATCACTCTCCTAGTGTAGGTAATGCATAAAGTTTCATTAGTATCTATGAAATTTTCTCTCTTTCCAATAACTAAATAGGTTCATCCTAATATTAATTTTTTTATTTAAGGTTCATTAATATGTATGGTTCCTTTTTTTATGATCCTATTTCTCTAAAGGATATCTATTTTTTTAATTTTGTTTGGTATAAGATATGGAAATACCTTTAAATATGAGGTAATTTTGGGTAAAATTAGAAGTGGAACAAGAATTTGTGGTTTGAATTTCCTTTGTAGTAGTAGGGTACATGAAATTTCTATCGAAAGGTTTTGTTGTGGCTCAACATGGAATAATATTTGGATGAAAAGGTTCATTATTAGTGGTATGTTTTTTAGCCCTTCAACTCATTGGATTCTTTGTTTGTTCATGGTATTTGTTGTTCTCAACTTAGAATCCCAAAATCACCCTGAAAGGTCATGACAATGTAACTTTTGGAGGCATTTTTGGAAAACCTCCGCCCCAAAAAAAGAAGCCATTAAAATACCACTTTTAGAAGTTTTTGTTAAATGATCGCCTCCAAATGTTCAATTCTCATGAATTTTGGTAGAGGTGGATATTTTGGTGTATTGAACGGGGGAAGGGGAAGTAAGGGTAGCATGGATGGGTTGAAGTGAGAGGTTTGTGCATGGCTTACTGAGATCTATAATCCTAACATTAGAGAATGAGAAGGAGCCTTAGGGCCTTATGGCATAGGGGCTAGGGGACCTATAAGTAAGGGAATGAGAGAAATTGATAGGGGGACCCCTAATAGTTGTGATAAGGGGATTAGGGGCCACATTATCACAACCCATAAGAACTTAAAACATAACCACTAAAGTCCCTATCCCTTTAACCCCAAAGCCACAATCCCTTAACCCCTACACTCATAACTCATAACAAATTAACCCCTTGACCCTTTAAATCCCAAGCCACAAAGCCCTTAACCCCTTAACCCTAACTTAGAATCCTTGAACCCCATAAACCATAATCTCATATCCTTTTAAACCTTGACCCTTAATGCTTAACCCCTAACCCCTTAACCCGCTGACACCTAAATATCATAAACCTTAGGCACTTAACCCATAAATCCCCTAACCTGTAAGCCCTTGGTGGCTAACCGTTAACCCCTAAATCACTTAACCACAAAGCCATTAACCACTAACCCTTAAACCCCCATATAACGCAACTCCCTAACCCCTAAACCCCCTAAGCCCTAATCCTTTACCCTTTACCCTTAGCCCCTTACTCCTAAACCCTTAAAACCCTTAACTCCTTGAACCCTTTATCTTTTCTCCCAAACCATAGGTGCTCCAACACTAATATTCTTGGTCATATTATGTTTTTTCTTGCTAATCGATCCAAATACAACCTCTAAGCACTAGTAGGGTCCAAGTAAAAGAGCTACAAGGTCCCCAAATCCGATCTACATTTTATGGATAATCATATTTCCCCCAAATATCCTGCACATATTTGCCTTGGTGTATTGGATTTTGAAAAATAGATAGGATGCCACAAGTAATCCTAATCCTAAGACTCAACTTCCCTAAGGAATAGGAGTCCTTAAAAATCAAACAACATCTTAACTTCTACCTAAAATTACTAAAATTTCCTATCCTAAATATGAATTAGAAATTCTACAGAATTATAGGGAAATAAGGAAACCAACTTTCTCTTCTAGAAATATCTAAGACCTTATCGAGGACAAATACAAATTTTGAAATAAATTGCTGAAATTATGCTCTTGCATCAATAGCTACCATTGTATCCTTGTAGGCCACCCCCTTTAAAAATAATAATACCAATGTCCTTAAAGAATATGAGAAATAAATTATAACATTATTTATTCATTCGAGTGAGCGCTCAATCAATTCAAGATACTAAGCTATTAAGTAGAACCTTTAATCTGCCCAGAACAGGTGTGAAAGTTGGGCTCAATAGATTTATATATGTGTAGTTGCTATGGGGTTAATAACCTGGTTTCACATAGTATATGTAGTATTTGTAGTGGAAAGACCACCTCTCGACCTATCTAATTGGTTGTGGGTAGGATTAAATAAAAATAATACCCTTTTTCACTTGTTGATTCATAGTTAAACCTTACGAACACACATTAGTCCTTTCCTGTTTTTTTATTTATGGAGATGTTTACAAAGTCCATTGTCACAATAAATAAATACTTAGAGTTGGAATTTAGGACTTCCACTATCGATGCAATTGATGTAAGTGCCACTACAAACAAGTGTTTATGCATCGTTAAAACAACCTTAATGAGTAGTGCAACCTTATTTATAATCATTTTATGTTGTTGATCCATTTGAACCAGGTTGTGATGTTAGAGATGATATACTTTTCAAGCTGGGGAATCTTCTACTCGGACTTCTCCGCTATGAGACTTGCATTTATACTTCCTAAGGTTCCCATTTTCGTTAAATATAACATCAAAAAGATCCCCATTTAGCCGTAGTCTTAAGCTGTAGTGTCAGAATTTAAGGTCTTAGCACTCTTGCCTTATGGTCTAACAGCCTTAGTCATTATTCATTAGTTGCATTGACTGCCTTAGCATCGTCCTCCTTTGTAGCTTCCGAGTAGAACTACTAGTGAGTAAGGTTTACAGTACTAGATAAATTTGTATAGAAAGTACTAATTATCTATCAATATATGAGCTCACATGGAGAATTAATACTTGTATGTTCGCTTTAGCTCAACATAGTTCAATCTATCTCTTTAGTTCACAATAAAAATTATATTTATAACTAGTTGTTACTAGTGTTATATACTTGTACTAAATATTAGTTCTAAATCCAATGTGTCATCCATATTGTCATTGGGCTCCTTTTCATACAACCAATAATATTTCATATCTATGATTAAATTCTCCATTTGTAAGCCGAAAGAGGAATAATCAACACCCATTTATTAAGTATTGCCTTGCATTTAAGTCCGAGCCATATGGTATTTGAAGTTATCCTCTTTCTTCTAGTTTCAATTAACCCATATAGAGTCATGAACAAGCTCTACAAAAGTAACTACTACCCCTCATGAATAAATGTAGGTGCGGCTTGGTTTTTGTGTCCTATGTAAATTTGATATGGAGGATTATCTACATTTAGTTATCCATTTCCCCTTCACAATGGATATATGGAAAGAGGTTTGTTCTCTATTGGGGATTTAGGTTGGTGGAGGCAAATTTTCAATTGCTGCTAGGATTTTCTCTTGGGAACACCAATCCAAATATTTTAGAACTCTCCCCCTATTCACTTTTTGGGGCATTTGGCGTTCTAGGAATGAATTCATTTTGAAGGTATTATTCTTGAAGTAACAATTTTAATTTGTATATATGAAAAAAGAAAATAATCTCTAAGATTTACCAATATAAGTTCTTTAATTTTGTAGTTGCACCATTTCTAGTGGCATATTTAGCCAAATGGTTATGTGAGTGGAGACTAAGTTCTTTAATTATGTAACTCCACCATCTGAATATTTAGCAAAAATTTTTTGTAGGAGGCTACACTACCTTCTATAACAAGACATCAATCATCTATGGTTGAGATTGAGCTTTGATAGAAAAAATGTAATATCGAAAATGTAGTTTTCATATCCTTCTACTTCCATGTATTAATATAGGTGTTACAAATTATAAAATTACAGGTACATTGCCAGTGAGCCTTTGGTCCAGTTGGACAGTTATGTGGAGTTTTATAATTACTGGGATTACTTGGGTTCCACTTTTATATAAAATTTCCAACATAAATGTATCTATTAAATAAAGGAGGAAAAGGTGTTAATATAAAAGTTTGGTATTTTTTCCAATATCATAAATAATGTAGAGATGTGTTTCAATGAAATTTAATAAATTAAAATTATTTTTTCACTTATATTTAATTGTTAATTATGAATATATTTATTTTTATTTCTTTATTATATATATATATATATATATATATATATATATATATATATATATTCTGAGTAAGACTAATTCTATTAAGGAAAACCATATGGTACAATCAGAGATTTGCAAATAAGCAAAGTAAAGAAGCAAGGGAGCCATAAATGATAAATTTTCAACCTCGGTTCCAAAAGCAACCATGGAAAAAGTAGAAGGCAACAAGGTGGACTGAAAAACAGAGAGCTAGACAAAGGAATATACCCAGAGTGGGTAGAAACTTCTAGACGACATTTTTTCACTTTCTTCTTGCTGACTTTTACCCAGCCATTGTGACTTGGCTAGACAGGAACCAGTTTTTGACTGTTTTGCGCAGAAGGATAAGTCTCCTTATGTGAATCAGAGGAGGAGGGCTCATGCGTATGTTTTTGCATGATCGGAGGTACCGAAGGATCCTCAGGGTAGGCCAAGGGGGAGCCCTTCGTGTGCTCATCATTTTCTTCATCTGCTTCTTTTTCTTCCTCGTTCGAGCTGAAGGAGTTTATATCATCCATGGGGGGTGGGTCACATGGTTTCCAACTCTTCGATTTGGATTTACCTTTTTTATTCTTCTCTTTGTCTAGGAACGCAGCACAAGAGTTTTGGAGGTGCCCCATCTGATGGTAGTGGTGACACTGGAAGGCAGTGTTCTCATAGTCTAAGGTTTGAGTCGAATGAAAGTCCCCAATTTTGAGATTGATCTGATCAAGTAGCCCTTTGCTGATGTCTATTTCTGCACAAATTCTGCCAAATGTGTAAATTCCTTCCTCCCCCCTTGAGGTATTCGTGGCCAAGAAGCGGCCTAAGGTATTCCCAATCCCCTTGAAGACTGTGAAGTGCTAGATATGCGCAGGGAGGTTTGGTATTCTAACCCAAATGGGAAGCTTGGTGATGACAGTTGTCGAAGGGTCGAAGTCTAGAAACCATGGGGTAAGGAAGAGCCTCGCCGATCCCCAGAACCAAGGGCCTTCCGTTAAGGCTTTCTGATAATATTCATTGAAGGAAAAGACCACAATGAAGAAGCCTTTCGAGCAAAATAAGACCTTGTATTTTTTGGTCCAGTTGGAATGGATCCACTTGCAGAGGTCTACAGATTGAGGCCATAGTCCATCAAAACCTGCAAATGAAGGCTTTTTCTGCAAACATCTGAAATTGATCATCCAATGATGGATGAGAGATTTCAATAAAGGGGGTTTCCTCTGTTTTTTCCACCATGAAAGGCTTGGGAGCCTCAGCTGGTTGAGTGGCTCTCTTAGGGGGCTGCGTATGAACCGCGTCCTTATAAGAGAAGGCAGGAACCGAGGAGGTTTGCCCAGGAGCTCCTCCTCTCAAGCGTAAGGAGGGCACAACTGAAGCATCTTTTTTAATATTGTAATAAGACAGGGTCAGGGGTTCCTCGAGCTGTTTACCTCCGTAAACCAATCGCATGAGATCTGAGGGGATCCCCAATCTAAGTTCGAGATATCGCAGAAGGTCTTGCACCAGATCCGTGGCTTGTACCCAAAGCAGCTTTGTACCCCCAGATAAAAGGGAGACCTGGATCTGAAAAGTAGAGGGTGAAAGGTATGAAAACCAATGCTCTCTGCTTCGAACCTGCTTCTGAACTGTGCATGCTCCTTATGTCCCCAAACCCAGAAGGTTGTTGGCGTTGAAAACAGTTGGATGGAGATTAAAGCCCTTCGGGGGAAGTCTCCCATCCCATTTGCCTTGAAGAGCGTGTCTCCTTGCTACAAGATCTTTGCAAGCAAGAGTAGCCTCAAGACTTGCATCCTAAGCACAGTGGGCGGCCAAATGGATGGACCACGTCTGCAGCCAGAGCAAAATCGAGCAAGAGAGGCCACTAGAAGCTGCGGCAATGAACCCTACGGGGCCGTCTCGCCCTGATGTGGTGTCGGGGGCGGTGGGAAAGCTGAACAGGGCCGTTGTTAAGACGGCGGCTGTGGGAGAGCCAAACAGGGCAGAGGTTTAGTTGGCGTCGATGGAAGCCAGGCGAGAAGAAAACCTAGCGTAGTCCATCTTGAAAGCTCTTGAGGTCCAATCATAATAATTATATTTTTATTCTCTTTAATAATTAACATTAATATTGTGATAATAAATATTTAGATTTCATTAATAAAAACTAATGTTTTTATTTTTTATTCTACGTCGATATTGTGATAATAGAAGTTTATATGTCATTAATAAAAATTAATGTTTTTAGTGTTTTATCAATAAAAACGTTACCAAAAAAGGTTTATTTTATAATTTCCTCTTAATATTTATGGTACATTTGTATGCGTTCCATAATGTAAAGCTCCATCCCATTTTAAATGTATTTACACACTTTGTAATGTTCGAGAAGATATTGGGAGTATATATTGGTTTGATTTTTTGAAATTGATTGTTTCATTGTCCCAATTTTAATCATGGAGAATATATTGGTTTGAGTTTTTGAAATTGATTCTTTCATAGCCCCAATTTCAATTATCCAAGTCAATTTCATGTCGAAAATTTTGCAATATTTGGGAAATTTTGTTTATGATTCCCTCCACTCCATGTTGTGCCAAATTGTATCATCAAATGCAATATTTTTTTATTTTTATTTTTATTTTTAATTCGGCCTATAATTAGCCGAGGTCAACCACTCTATTAGATAAAAGAATGAACTACCCACCAATGAGATGCAAACTCCCCTTGGGATATTTTAATTCCCCCAAAGGTGGCTTCCATCCTCAACCCCTCCCCATGAAATTTGAACCTAGACTTGGTGGGAACTAAATCCCACACAAACCAACTGGTGTACACCTCATGGGTTAGCAAATGCAATAACCACCAAAGTGCAAAAATAAATCAATTTTTTTGTCTAATTGACTCTCCGTGACTTTCCCATGGCAGATTTTGGTGTCTTAAGATTCACCAAGACCAACGTGGTGATACAAAATTTAGTTGGAAAAATCTTATGCTTGGCCATTCCTATGGCAATAAAAAACATTTATATTTGACCATAGTCACTCTCATTTCCTATCACAACCTAGTATTTTGGTGGCAAAGTGACGATGATACATTTGGAGTGATTTTAATCGTATTGTGAGTTTAACAATGAATAATGAGGATTAAACGGGATGACAACAATTGAAAACATCCCCATTATTCAATCTGGAATCTTCCTTCCAATTCTAAATATCCAGGCTGATTCTTCTTTAAATTATTAAAATTACACTGTATTTTGAGCAATTTTGTCTTACCACATCCAATGAACTCACACTTACGATTTATCTATATCTTATCACCCATTGACTTGTGACATGTGCAATCTATCTATGGATGCACCCAATTGAATCCATAAATTTGACTTATACTCCACGCAATGCTTCAACTTTTTTGAAATATAGATAAGATGTATTTGGTTACAATGGAAATTTGTATAAACATTTGTAGTGTTTGAAATCTATATTTTTGGAGAGTGCATTTAGTATTTTTATTTTTATCACGATGGAGGGTGAATTCAAACTAATTGCCTATTTATTTAAATGGAAATTTCTTCTTCTACCCTTCTTCTACTCATGATGTTTGACTAGTCTAAATGATAGGTTTTGATCAATTTAGTCTTTTTAGTCTACTCTGTCATGTTCCTTTTTGTTAGATAGCTTAATTTAAGTTCGGCTCTCTATTCAAGGTTTGAATTATGAGAGAGTTGGATTATGATTTTGTGAGGAACAAATGTTTACTGTTTTTCCAAGAATAAAAGTTATAATTGGAAAATGCTAAAAAGCACTAGGCACCTAAATATTGTTAGTCTCTAAATGTTAGTGTGTTTTAATATATTATAAATTAAGTTAATTAGAGTGTAGTAAGGATTACATTGATTAATTAAATAAATAACCTTTAATGAATTCAATAAATTTAATCTCATTAGGGTTTCAAAGAAATAATTTGTGGAAGAAGACTTTAGTGGCTAAATAATTTTATTACTAAGTTTTATTCCACAAGAGTTATTAGCCATAACTATAAAATAGAAATAGATTTTAGAATACCTTACAATTTTTTTTTTTGGTTTCCCAAAAACAAAACCAAAAAAATATCCCGACATCATAATTGGTTCTATCAATAAACTCTTTAAATTTATCTTTTAACAATAAATTATAAATTATAAATACGAACCCCTTACTACTAAGTGTGTCTTTTAACAATAAATTTTAAATATGAACCCCATACTAAGTGTATCTTTAAACAATAAATTCTAAATCCTAAATATGAAACCCTTCCTGGTCTCTCTTATGTCTAAATCCTAAATATGAAACCCTTCCTAGTCTCTCTTATGTCTGGTAAAATGAAAAAAAAAACTAAATTATATTTTATTTTTTACAGCACATCCACTTTCTATTATCCACTTTCTATTCTCTTCAGCGTTCCATTCACCCGCATCGAGTATGCTAGTTTTATACCTTGCTAGGCTATGTTTGTGATATATCCTAAGGTGTATACCTATATTTGTGAGATCTCCTAAGGTGTATAGCGTGGTTTTGAAAGGAATTACCAAAAAAAGATATCTGGGGTGAAACATTATGTTAATATTCTCAATCAGTTTTTATGGGGAATGATTTGATTATGTTGGAAGTGAAATGTCTGATTAGGTTTTATTATTCCTTTTCATAGTTTAATAAAACGCGATAGTAGCAACAAGAAACATTGGATGTTCTCATTCGAAAATTTTCAAGACTGAATATGATATAGGAGGGAATGCAAAGGATCGCGATCTATCTGCTTCTCCTGTAAAAACTGCATCGTGATCTGTCTACTTCTCCTGTAAAAATTGCATCCATGTTCACACCCTTAGTTCCTTCACTTGGCTCTGATCGTGTAATCCACTCAAATCCTGGTTCCTAGCTCATTATTTGACCTAAACACTCTGACAGGGTGAAGCCAATTGGAGACCATGGGGTCACCTGGAAGCTTTGAGATAACAAGGTAGCGGTGGTGGATTGGGGTGCAAATTTGGGCTTATGATAGATGCTGGTGGTTTGGCTCGAATGGGAAGTGGAATTCTGCTTGAAAAATAAATTATTAATGCTCAAAATGGTTGCAATTTTCTTAGTCATGGCAAGTTAGACACACCTATCGAAGCCTTAATCGTCATATTGGAGCCTTCCACCAGAAATGGCAGTCAAAACGTAGCCTCTTGCTTCCCTGTACAAGGAAAACATTGAGATAAAAAAGAGGTAAGGAAATACAAAACGGAACCCCAATAGGAGTTTCTTCTTCCTTTCCACCACCTACAATGAAAATGTAAATAAACTATATGATGGTTATTACAGAAAAAACCTCTGTCCCTAAATCTGGCGGCCTCAAGGCACATTAGCCTCATTTACCTGATCAAAAATCTCTAGCCACCATCACGAACAAGATGAAGCCTCCAAATTCTAGACTGGTGACCTCCATCTACCCTCACAAGGCAGAGAATTATACCAAGTGGGGAGTCTCTGGATCATTTTCTTGTGCTAAGAATGGGCGAGTTGGGATTGTAGCTCGAGCTTCTCTGGGTGATATTACGAATGGGGTGGAATCGTTAAGGCTCTGTTAATTGCAGCAAAACATAGGAAGGGTCAAGGAAAGATTATGAAAATGGGTCCTAATCCAAGAAATGAACTTAAGGAGGAGGAAAAGTAGAATGCCCATGCTTGGGTTGGTGAGGGAATCGAGAGGGTTCAATTTAGCAGTAAATACATGGAGGCGATGAAGAAACGAATTGCAGAAGAAGGTGTGTCAGTTTTTTAAGGCCAACTATGTTTTTCTGTTGGTATCTGTGTGTGTTTTTTGGTTTTATGCTTTGCAGGTGTTTAACCCGGTATATTTCCCTCC
This sequence comes from Pinus albicaulis, assembly GCA_034641835.2. Classification (NCBI taxonomy): domain Eukaryota; kingdom Viridiplantae; phylum Streptophyta; class Pinopsida; order Pinales; family Pinaceae; genus Pinus; species Pinus albicaulis. The sequence continues at coordinate 471,793,659 of CM076570.1, read as the reverse complement.
TTGTAACCCAGGTTCCCTTTTGATTTTCTCCCGCTTGACGAAAGTGGGTAGTGAAAAGGTATAACCTAGGCTTCTTTTCTCCTAGGTTGTAGCTACCAAACTAGAGTTTTTATTTTGTAAAATAGATGATTTCCTGCATGTAAGGTGATTCCATCCTTCCTTATGCGTTAGACCTTGTTTTTTAGAATTTTCAAATTCTTGGTATGCAAAATTATCGGTGTTATGAATTTGATTTAAGGAATGTGAAACCTGGTTGCATTGGTGCCACTCCTAGCCTCTAGGAAACTTGTTCCAGCCGTTCTAGTGTTGAAGGGAGCGCGGGAGTTGGGAGACGAGTTTCCAGAACTGGGAGCTTGTATAGGCTCCCTCCTTGTCAGGGATCTCTAACATGCTAGTATATCCACTAGGTATTTGTTAACATTAACGACATGGTTTACTCACATTATATAGGTTTACATTAATGGAAGACACAATGGATTTCTAGTAAAAGTTGGACATAACCTAACTCTATATTATTTCCCTGGGTTTCAGAGGTTTGTGGGTTAAATTTTTTCTCTCAGCAACTCTAATAGTATGTTGGTGGAGGATGATACATTAGGAGCAATTTATCAACTTTTCCATGCATATGTATTTTCCTTTACAGGGCGTACCAAAGAAAATATCATAAATCAGACAATATAATCTTGTGAGATTTTCAATATGCATATTATTCATAATGCTTTTGTTCCAGCATAAAAACTAGTGGTGCAAACATATAATTTTACTTACTTTCTTTAAGTTGTGTTTAGTTTTTTTTATTGTGTTTCAAAATTGGTTATTTTTATTTATCATTATGCAAAGTAAATGTTAATTTATCTGAATACTTATTCTATATTACCTTGGCCATCAGTTCTCTTTGCAAGTACATGCCATATTTTCAAGTGCACCCATATTGACATAGCTATAATAATCATAAAACGAAAAATAGAGTGTTGTTCACTGAACCAAACTTTCCAGTTTCATTTTGATGTAAACATTAATTTTGATAAAAACCCAAGCATGTGTACCTGTATCTGACTCTCTACATCTCTCCCTTCTTATTCTTTAAATTTTTAATTGAAATATTGGAATAATATAAACACCCAGATTTGTGTTTAATGTTTTATGTCAAATGATGACATGTGACCAAATTCAAAATATAAAGGGCATTTTGTGAAGATTGGCTGTTGGTTTAACCATCCTCGATTTTATATATAAAATGAAAATTTTGAGTTTATGTGGTTGGTTTAACCATCCTCGCAGTAGAAGGTTAGGCGATGGGTGAGGAGCGGAGCCCTCTCTCTTCGTTTCAAAGGAAAAATATAGAAGACCAAATAAAATGTTGTCTAATTGGAATGGACTGTAATACTCAGCAGAATGGAGTATCAATGACTCAAGGCTTCCAATTTTTGTTGTTAGTGTGCCCACAACAGATAAACTTATTAGTAAATGTAGAAGGTGGAATAACTACATCTTCCCTTGTAATCGTATTGATGAAAGCGCTCTTACCAAAATATTTATCCCAAGAGCAATGTGATCTCGGTTAGTCACAACAATAAGAGAAAATACCCCCTACCTTGAAAGTATTTACCAAGTCTCTTAATCTATGAATGGCTATATTATACAATGAAAGGAGGACTGGCTTGGAAAAGAAAGAGGCTAGCTAAAATGAGGCTGGGAGAACCGAGGGCTAGTTGTTGGATTTCCGCTAGAGTTGGTCTACCTTGACTTATTCAGATTCTTATTCTCCTCATATATTCATAATAGAATTCTAGTTGGATGTAACTCCCTAAACTAGTACCTTTATAGAATAACCATTTCTTGTCCCATCCCTGTTCTAGTCTCCATTCCCATCGTGACACTATAGTAGTACATGAATAATCAATTGGATTGGGCCAATAACTATTATCCCAAAAATCCTCTGTCCCTATTTCTTATTTCATTCTCATTTCCCTTTCCAGTTCTAGTTTCTGATAACATAGCTGGCTGCAAATGACCCATTGGATACTTATTAGTATCCTGTGCAACTCTGGATGTGAACTCAAATTTTCTCTGCTTCTGGGCTACACGCAGGTCGACAAGTCCCCATAAATGAAATTCAACCAATATCACTCACCCGTGTGATTTTCTAGATAGCCACCTGAACCTTCTATTGTGTTTGGTGGATAGAGGGGTGCCCTGTTAATGCTAAATGTTGTAAGTGAAACTTTTGCAAGCCTTTCTAGAAGAAGGCTGCATTTGATTATTGGCATTTGATTTCTTTTGGCAAAATAAATTTCCTTAGTGTCAGATACCCCCATGACATATAGTTACTTAGTAAAGATGATATTTCTTCCAGCTCTGCATTTCATGATCTCTGATTCAACCTCGTATTTCATGATCTCTGCTATTATTTATAGAAACAAGGATTTACCTTACTTGGAAACCGGGGCACATGATGCCCATTCATGTTGTCTACAATACATAATATTTATAAGCATGTAATTCTTAACATTATAAATGTATTTAAGAATCAAATTCATTGAGAAGTAGCATTTTAACTCCTTGACGCTATTACAAAATTTCTATAAAAGCATATTCTAAGCATTATCTAAAGAAAATAGCACAAACATGCTTTATGAATTGGAGTCTCCCACTACCTTGAATGTCCAGTTTAATAAGTCCAACATCTCTCGGATTAAATATATTTACATTTCCTTAATCATCGTTCCCATTGTTGAGACCTCAGGGGTTTTCTGGTAATGTAGTGTTAATGATTGACTCTCACTATTTGAGGATGGATTTAGAGAATAGAGATTGTAGATGTAGCCTTTAAGTATTATTTATTCGCTTGTTGCATTAATTCTTAGGTGTAAGCATATTATTCCTATGAAATTAATGTATTGGGTTCGGAAAAAATAGTACTTGTATGGGATTTATGAGAGATTAAAGTTTGAGCACACCCTTTGCTGAATTAATATATGTAAATTACTTCAACTAGGAAAACATTGCCTCAAGCGGAATATCATTGTTGAATTTGAATTTTCATGCTTTGGACTCGTTCTTGGATAAAAAATAATTTTATCTATGTACATTCGATAGGGACCTAAAATAGGGTTTCATTATAATTCCTTAGGAGAAAATTAGCCTCCCAAAATGGTACCCTGACATCTTTCTATGCATGGGAAAAGACCACATTTTCTGATTTGGTTGTCAAAGGTTAGGGTTCAAAACTTGACTCCATGCTTACTAGTCACCTATGTGTTCACCTTGACTTGGGATGCCTGCACCATATCTATTTCACTTTTAGTCATGATCTTTTAGCCATGTACAATTTCACTCATAGTGGTCCTTCCAGTGACCAGGGGAACTCTCCAATTCACTATCCCTGAAATTGAGAACAACATATAATGAATAGTTATAAGATCCGAAGTTGGAAGAACAAAAAGCTAGGGATATTAAGACTTTGGATCAATTACACTTATCAGATTTATGTCCTTAAAATTGGAGTTCACCATATGTAGAATAATCTTAGAAGATAAATAGACTTTTCAGTATATCATTATCCTACTACTACACATAAGACATCCCTTGTGGAGGTGAAGAATTACTAACATTAGTGTTGAGATGATTTTGTAAGATTTACTTGAGGCTAAGGCTAACATCACTTCGTAACCATTATTATTGCGTTACTAGTTTTAGTTTAAATAAAACCATGTCAACACTGAATTATTTTATACCGAAACAGTTAATGCTAAACTAGTCATCATAGTGGGTCCATATCCTCTCTTGAGAAAAGGGCCTTTGAGTTATGTATAAACTCAGCTGTCATTTGTAATATCATTTTGATCAATGATATAATTTCCTTATTCTCTAGTATATGGACACATATTATGTGTTGGGATCTCTTTTGATGGCGAATCTGTCTCCTCTTATGGATATGGGTATGACTCTCTATCTCTCTCTCTCTCTTGGGCTTTTTTCTCCTTTAGCTTGCACACTAGTTGTGGTTCATCTTCTAATTATACAGAAGTAAGGCTTGTGGATCAAATTTTTACTGCTGGTTTTATTTGATCCTCTCCTTTTTTTCTATGGATCTCTAACATTGTATGAGAGCAGTTGTGAAATTCCTTCATTTTAATTAGTACATCCGATTTGAATATTTTTGGCTAGAGGCAATAAACTAAGAGATATGGATCTAAGGTTTTCAGATTTGTTTCTTCGTTTAGGGTTTCCTACGATTTTCCCTCTGGTCTAAACCCTTTGCCATCTTTTTTATATTTATATATATATATATTTTACTAGTAGCAATCAAATATGAGTTGTTGAACATATTTTTTGGATCATCCCTTATTTCTAGGTTTTCTCTAGAATTTTTTTATTGTGGGTAACTTTGTGGAGTTAAGATAGTAGCTAGAGGGCCACTAATATGAGCCCAACTTCACCGTCTAATAGTGTTTCCTTCATAAATGCTTTTGCTGGTAATTTTTTAAAAATTGGAATGGTTATAATATGTGTTAAAAATTTGTTGTGGTCGCACCATACAACACATAATGCAAACAAAAAAGGGCTTTCCATAAAGCCAGTCTTTCATAAAGTTTCCAATTTCTTATATGTTGGGTCATTGTAACTTCCATAAAGATATGTCATAGCGTTTTTCTAGTTTAGATCCTAATAAACTGGATTATTATTAGATATACCTTACCAACCATAGATAAACCTAGAATCAGAAGAAGAAAAAAAAAAAACCGATATTGGCTTCTTTCTTGATATCTATCAATAATTGAAGTCCAAATGTTTTATGTGTAAATCTCCTAGAGCTTAATGAAGAATTTTTTCATATTTTGCAATCACTAGAGCAAATTAATTGATATCCTCAGGTGAACCCAAAGACTTATTAGGCCTAAGACTAATTGGTAAAGCATATCATACCTAGCTTCAAGCTTCTCATTTTTCCTTTTCCAAAATTTCGCAATCTCTTGTAATTTTTCATGTTTGGAATGTTGAGCTTCAACGCCATTATAAATGCTATTATTCATATTTGATACAGGTACCTAATTTTTAATGAGGAGATACTCATTATGTGTCAAAGCATGATGTGAATCTGATGGCTCACATGAAAAGCACTGACTTGAATGACTGTGCCCAACCATCCTCGAAACCCTCCAAGAATTGCATGAAACGAGATTGAAAAGTTATAGTTCCAGACCTGAAATGATTACAAAATGATGGATCCCAGATTTGGCAACAAGTTTTCCAAAACAAAGGCATAGAAAAAATCTTTGTGACCCAACAAAATAGAAACTAAAGGGAGGGGTTTGGTCCCTGAAAGTCACTATCATTCTTGAACCCAACACATTCCAGAACAAAACAAACGTGAATAATTTCACTTGCTATATCTAGAAACATTTTATGTCATTTAAGGTCCTTCAATGCCATTGTAAGTGATATATGTGAGAGTAATAAGGGATTGTGGTTTGTTAATACTCATCATTTCTGATTGAATGCACTATCCCACCTTGTCTCTACCTGTGTTCTTCATTGCAATTTGACATTTACTATTGAAATGTAGCTAATATCAATTATTCTATGGGATATGCAATGAAGATATTATCTCGATCATTAGACCAAATCATTGTGTAATTTATGAGTATGTGTTTGCATTTATTTCTTGTATCAGCTATGAAAAGTCAAAAGAGTAGAATAGGTCTATGTGGGTATAAGATGCATCTTCCCATGTGCTTGAAATCGCTATCTGAAGACTCTAGACTCTTAGATTCATGCAAGAGCTATCCCACCGTGACGAAATTTCTGAAAAAATAGCTGATTTTAAATCAGCGATAACTCCCTCGTCCAAACTCTGATTCGACCATTTTTATTTTTGAAATCGGGTGATGTTTCAAGGGGCTCTCAGATCTGTAACCATTTATCTAAAATGTCACACTTAAAAATGCAATAAATTACGGGATAGCCGCCATCCATGAATTGTCGTCAAAAAAATCGCTGCAACATTACTGATTTTGAATGATCGATATCTCCTTCATTTGAAATCCAATTCGGCCGATTTTTTTTTTGAATTTGGGTATTTTTTCTCAAGGAATCCAGATCTGGTCTTTGTTTTTGAAAATATTTCACCAAATTTTTCGGATTTTATTTGCAAACTCGCCGCCCAAAAAATTCATGGAGTTTGCTGAAGATTACTGCAAAACATTGAAACTGAAATATGCTTCAAACCCTCATTCCCATGGATTCATAACCTGAATCTGATACCACTGATCTAGATTTTATGCAGAAACACAACAGAATATAGAAATAACCATAAACATAGAGATGCAGTGGAAATAAGGCTTCATTTCATTAATATCAAATAACATAAATGCTTACAAACATAATGGAAATAAAATAGCTAGGGTGCTGGTAGCGAATCTCTAAGAAGAGATGTGGCAGCTACAAACCTATGAACTGTGTTAAAATGAGGCTCGAGGGCCTATTTACTATTGAGAAACAATGGAAAAAATAAAATGTCAAAAAACCTAACTCTAAGAGAGGAAGCGCCAAAACCGTGGGTCCCGTTTGAGTAAATTGGTGTTTCAACTACCCAGGGACGTAACTTTGGCATCCTATCTCTGTTTGACATGCTCAATAGGTCGTTAGAAAAATCTATCCAAGGAGTACAACTTTTGATGTGAGAAACATCGGTTCATGGATCAATGTTGCTCCCGGTTTTTCCAAAAAATGTCGTTTAAGGCCTCAAAATGGCTCCGGAAGTTCAGGACCTGAAAAAATGCTAAAAATAGTAAGTTGTGTTGCAACTTAAAAATAGAACGAACTGATGGTGGGGGCCCTTAATGATCTAGGTGGATATTGGTGGCCACCCACCTATTCCATTTGAACCCTTTCATATAATCTGACCTTGGGGGGAGGCCCCAAGATCTAAAAAGTTGATATGGATCTGACAAGATCTGTAAAATTAGAATGCCAGAAAAAAGAGAGAACACACTACAAATAAAACCACAAAGAAACTTGTTTTATTAAAACAGAGAATAACTGTAGAAGCTACATTATGGTGGATAATCTATCCTTTTACAAAGTGAGGCTTGTTATTTATAGCCTTTTTTTGAGTTACACTACTATGGGTAGATACCATAGGTGGATATCACGCGTCAATATCATGGGTAGATACCACTTACAATACCATGGGTAAATTCCATGTGTCGATAAATACCATGGGTGGATACATACCATGGGTGAATGAATATCATTGATAAATGTCACTTACAATACCATAGACGAATAAATACCATGGGTTGATGCCATTTACAATACCATGGGTAAATTCCATGGGTGGATGGATAACATGGGTGGATGAACACCATGGGTGGATGCCATTTTCCATTCGGATTATTCCTCCCACCTTAAGAAGTAATGGTCCCCATTGCATGAAGTTCCTGCATGAGAATCCTTTTTTTAATATGAAAAGCCACCGAAGAGAAGGGTTTTGTGTAGTTAACCAATAACCATGATGAATGAAGATCCGAGGATAGAGATACCCTGTAATGCTTGTGACCAACTGTGATATTAACAGTGTGTGGTCTAGCAAATGGACTTCGATGAAGTGTGGGTTTGTGGATGACCCAGAACCATAGAAAACGAAGATCCGAGGATAGAGATACCCTGTAATTCTTGTGACCAACTGTGATACTAACAGTGTGTGGCCTAGCAAATGGACTTCAATGAGAAGGATTTTGTGTGGTTGACCCATAATCGTGATGATGATTGTTGATGAAGTAGCAGGTGCCTACATAGCTTGGGGTGGGAGGGCACATCTCCAAATAACCCAAGCTGAATACTGCTATGTTGAAACTGATGAATGTGAAGCAGGTGCCTACTAAATCGGGGTGGGAGGGCATGTCTCTAAATGGAACCCGCTCTAAATGCTACTCCAGATTTAAAATGAGCATAACTCGATCAATATAACTCGGAATATTTATTATAACCTAATTTTGGAAATGGAATGATCATTCCCATCTTCCCGTGTGCTTGAAATAGCTATTTGGAGACTCTAGACTTTCATATTTGTGCAAGAACAGTCCCGCTGTGACAAAATTTCTGAAAAAATAGCTGATTTTAAATCAGTGATAACTCCCTCGTCCGGACTCCGATTCGACCGATTTTTTTTTTGAAATTGGGTGGTTTTTCAAGGGGAGCTCAGATCTGTAACCATATGTCTAAAATGTCACACTTAAAACTACAATAAATGACGAGAGAGCCACCATCCATGAATTGTCGTCATAAAAATTGCTGCAAAATTGTTGATTTTGAATGATCGATATCTCCTTCATTTGAAACCCAATTCGGCCGAATTTTTTTTTGAATTTTGGGTATTTTTTCTCAAGGAATCCAATTATGGTCTTTGTTTTTGTAAATATTTCACCAAAATTTTCAGATTTGATATGCAAACTCATCGCCCAAAAAATTCGTGGAGTTTGTTGAAGATTCCTGCAAAACATTGAAACTAAAATATGCTTCAAACCCTCATTCCCATGGATTCGTAACCTGAAACTGATACCGCTGATCTAGATCTTGGGGGGAGGCCCCCAAGATCTAAAAATTTGAAATGGATCTGACAAGATCTGCAAAATTAGAATGCCATAAAAAAGAGAGAACACACTGCAAATAAAACCACAAAGAAACTTGTTTTATTAAAACAGAGAATAACTATAGAAGCTACATTGTGGTGGAAAATCTGTCCTTTTAAAAAGTGAGGCTTGTTATTTATAGTCTTTTTTTGAGTTACAATACTATGGGTAGATACCATAGGTGGATACCATGGGTCAATACCATAGGTAGATACCACTTACAATACCATGGGTAAATTCCATGTGTAGATGAATACCATGGGTGGATACATACCATGGGTGAATGAATATCATGGATAGATGTCACTTACAATACCATAGGTGAATAAATACCATGGGTCGATGCCATTTACAATACCATGGGTAAATTCCATGGGTGGATGGATAACATGGGTGGATGAACACCATGGGTGGATGCCATTTTCCATTCGGATTATTAATGATCCAGGTGGATATTGGTGGTCACCTACCTATTCCACTTGGGGCCCCACCATTGTCTCTTTTAGTTTTTCAGTTTTGGCACAACTTACTATTTTTAGCAGTTTTTCGGGTCCTAAACTTTCGAAGGCATTTTGAGGCCCTAAACGACGTTTTTTGGGAAAACCAAGAGCAACATGTGTCCATGGACCAATGTGGACCCATGTTGCTCACTCAAAATTTTTAGTCCTCAGATAGATCTTTCTAACGAGGTATGGTTCGCGTCAAACTGAGATCGTATGCCAAAGTTACATCCCCAGAAAGTTGAAACACCAATTTACCCAAACGGGGCCCATAGTTTTGGCGCTTCATCTCCTAGGGTTAGTGTTTTCCATTGTTTCTAAATAATAAATAGGCCCTTGAGCCTCATTGTAACTCAGTTCAGAGGCCTATAGCCACCACATCTCTTCTCAGAGATAGCTACCAGTGCCCTAGCTAGTTTGTTTCCATTCTGTCTGTAAGCAAATTTCAGTTCTTTGATACCACTGATCCGGAATTATGCAGGAACACAATAGAATAAACATATAACCATAAATACAAATATGCAATAGAAATAACACTTCATTTGGACCCAAATCCTATGTGGCCTCGCAATGAACCAAATGGAAAATGGCATCTACACATGGTATTCATCCACCTATTGTATTTATTCGCCCATGGTATTGTAAGTGACATCTATCCATGATATTCATCCACCCATGGTATTCATCCACACATGGAATTTACCCACGGTATTGTAAGTGGTATCTACCCATGGTATTGAACCATGGTATTGTAAGTGGTATCTACCCATGGTTTTGACCTATGGTATCTACGCATAGTAGTGTAACTCAAAAAAGGCTATAAATAACAAGCCTCTATTTGTAAAAGGACAGATTTTCCACCACGATGTAGCTTCTACAATTATTCTTTGTTTTCTTTGTGTCCTTTCTTTTTCCTGGCATTCTAATTTTGCAGATCTTGTCAGATCCATTTCAAATTTTTTAGACCTTAGGGGCCTCCCCTCAAGATCTAGATCAGTGGTATCAGATTTAGGTTACACCTCCATGGGAATGAGGGTTTGAAACATATTTCAATTTCAATGTTTTGCAACAATCTTCAGCAAACTTCATGATTTTTTTTGGGCGGCAAGTTTGCAAATCAGATCTGAAACTTTTGGTGAAAAAAATACAAAAAGAAAGACCAGATCAAGTTCCTTGTGAGAAAATACTCAAATTCAAAAAACAAATTAGCCGAATTGGAGTTCGGATGAGGGAGATATCACTGATTCAAAATCAACAATGTTGCTGCAATTTTTCTGACAATAATTCATGGACGACGGACATCATATCATTTCTTGTAATTTTCAACGTGAAATTTCAGATAAATGGTTATATATCTATGCTTCCCTTGAAAATCACCCAATTTCAAAAAAAAATCGGTCGAATCAGAGTCTGGATGAGGGATTTATCACTGATTTAAAATCAATGTTTTTTTCAGAAATTTTGTGACAGCGGGACAGTTCCAACGCGAATATGAGAGTCTAGGGTCTCCAGATGTCGATTTCAAACACATGAGAAGATGAAAAATGATCATTCGATTTCCAAAAATAGGTTATAATAAATATTATGAGTTATATTGATCGATTTATGCTCATTTTAAATTTGGAGCAGCATTCAGAGCGAGTTCCCTTTGGAGACGTGCCCTCCCACCTCATTTTATTAGGTACTTGCTTCACATTCGTCAGTTTCAGCATAACAGCATTAGGCTTGGGTTATTTGGAGATGTGCCCTCCTGCTCCAAGCTATGTAGGCACCTGCTTCTTCATCAACAATCAGCATCACGGTTATGGGTCAACTGCACAAAATTCTTCTCATTGAAGTCCATTTGCTAGGCCGCACACTATTAGTAACACAGTTGGTCACAAGCATTACAGGGTATCTCTATCCTCGGATCTTCGTTTGTGATGGTTTTGGTTCATTCACAAACCCACACTTCATTGAAGTCCATTTTCTAGGCCGCACACTGTCAATATCATAGTTGGTCACAAGCATTGCAGGGTATCTCTATCCTCGGATCTTCATTCATCATGGTTATGGGTTAACTACACAAAACCCTTCTCTTCATTCACTCTTCATATTCAATAAATGATTCTCAGGAGGGAACTTCACACAATGGGGACCATTGCTTCTTAAGGAGGGAGGAATGATCTGAATGAAAAATGACATCTACCCATGGTATTCATCTACCCATGTTATCCATCCACCCATGGAATTTAACCATGGTATTGTAAATGTCATTGACCCATGCTATTCATCCACCCATTGTATTTATTCGCCCATGGTATTGTAAGTGACATCTATCCATGATATTCATCCACCCATGGTATGTATCCACCCATGGTATTCATCCACACATGGAATTTACCCATGGTATTGTAAGTGGTATCTACCCATGGTTTTGACCCATGGTATCCACCTATGGTATTTATGCATGGTATTGTAACTCAAAAAAGGCTATAAATAACAAGCCTCTGTTTGTAAAAGGACAGATTTTCCACCACAATGTAGCTTCTACAGTTATTTTCTGTTTTAATAAAACAAGTTTCTTTGTGGTTTTATTTTCTTTGTGTTCTTTCCTTTTTCCTGGCATTCTAATTTTACAGATCTTGTCAGATCCATTTCAAATTCTTTAGATCTTGGGGGCCTTCCATGTTGCTCCCATAGACCCATGGTCCCATGTTGCTCCTGGTTTTCCCAAAAAACGTCGTTTAGGGCCTCAAAACGGCTCCGGAAGTTCAGGACCTAAAAAAATACTAAAAATAGTAAGTTGTGCTGCAACTTAAAAACTGAATGAAATGATGGTGGGGGGCCTTAATGATCCAGGTGGATATCGGTGGCCACCCACCTATTCCATTTGGACCCACACCATCAATTCTTGCAAGTTTTCACATTCAGCACCACTTACTATTTTTAGCAGGTTTTCGGGTTCTGCACTCCTAGAGCCGTTTTGGGGCCTTATTGATCCAAGTGGATATTAGTGGCCACCCACATATTCCATTTGAACCCCCACCATCAGTTCATTCAATTTTTAAGTTGCAGCACAACTTACTATTTTTAGCAGTTTTTCGGGTCTTGAAATTTCGGAGCCGTTTTGAGGCCCTAAACGACGTTTTTTGGGAAAACTGGGAGCAACATGGTCCAACACAGGTCTATGAACCATGTTTCTCACATCTAAAGTTTTACTCCTTGGATAGATCTTTCTAACGAGCTATTGAGCACGTCAAATAGAGATCGGATGCCAAAGTTACGTCCCCGGGAAGTTGAAACACCAATTTACCCAAACAGGAACCACAATTTTGGAAATTCATCTCCTAGGGTTATGTTTTTGGACGTTTTAGTTTTTCCATTGTTTCTCAATAATAAATAGGCCCTCAAGCCTCCTTGTAACACAGTTCAGAGGTCTGTAGCCACCACATCTCTTCTCAAAGATTCGCTACCAGCACCCTAGCTATTTTATTTCCATTATGTTTGTAAGCATTTATGTTATTTGATATTAATGAAATGAAGCCTTATTTCTACTGCATCTCTATGTTTATGGTTATTTCTATATTCTTTTGTGTTTCTGCATAAAATCTGGATCATTCAATGCCATTGTAAGTAATATATGTGAGAGTAATAAGGGATTGTGGTTTGTTAATACTCATCATTTCTGATTGAATGCACTATCCCACCTTGTCTGTACCTGTGTTCTTCATTGCAATTTGACATTTTCTATTGAACTGTAGCTAATATCAATTATTCTATGGGATATGAAATGAATATATTATCCCGATCATTAGACCAAATCATTGTGTAATTTATGAGTATGTGCTTGCATTTATTTCTTGTATCAGCTATGAAAAGTCAAAAGAGTAGAATAGGTCTATGTTTTGAATTAAATTCATGCTAACATATATACCAGCTCAGATGTTATGATGGGGTTTTGGGATTAAACCTATGCAAACACTTGAAATTGGGCATGGCTACAACATACATAAATTTTCTACATGGTATCAAAGTGTGAGAGACTTCATATCCGAAAATTTTGTTAGTTGATAGAATATATGAGCAAGAAAATTTTTTCCATATCAATGAACAAAAATCATTAAACCTTATTTATAAACCCAAGGAATTTTTGATTGAGAGGGAGGAAGTTTTCCTAGTAACAAATTTGTTCTTTTTTGTTGGTTGGGAGGGTCATGGCGACTAGTTTGAAGGTGGAGAAAAAATTTGGTGCGACTGATAATTTTGGCCCCTGGAAGGAGATGATGATGCTTTTACTTGAGGAAGTTGAAGTGTGGGATATACTGGAGGATAATTTGAAATATCCTACTCATCCATCTCAGTTCGTGGAATTCAACAAGAGGAATGTGAAGGCAAGGAGAATCATTCTTGATCCTATGAAATACCACCTAATCCCTATCTCTCTGATTCTTATACTAGTTTCAATTTCAATTTCAACTATGGCCTCTGCATGTTGTTGACTTCTTATATGTTCGGTGTCATGCTTGTCAGAGATATCTTTGATATGAAGAAGACCATCAACATAATATTTTTAATAGGCATGCTTACTCTCCTAGTTCTCCTTGTAGTTTTTCCCCTGATTTAAATTAACAACTTGTGTTCATATATGTCAGGTCCCCATATTACTAGTGTAGTCCTTTATTTTTATTAGTGTAGCCCCTTATTTTTATTTTTGTGCCCCTGTAACCTCCATATTGTTATTATTTTTCCCTTACATTATTATTGTTAGGTCGTCTAGGATTATATTGTGACCCCATGAACCCCTATATATAGAAGGAGGGTTTTTCATTTGTGTCATCTAAGAATTATTCATTTATGTAATGTATTGGAGATTTCCCCCTTGAAGTGGTTGATTTCTAAGGCATTTATCTCTTTTTTCTTCTATTTTTGAAGTTGGTTTCATAACATTTGGTATCATAGCTTTGGATTCTAGGGTTTCGCTGCTCCAAACAGGTCATCATGGAATTTTCGCTATAACCTGTTTTCTACGAAGGTTCAGAAGCTGAAATTTTTACAGCGCGAAGAAAAAGGACTGAGGAATGTCATGGAAACATTTCAGATCATGGTTCACAATATTTTAGGAGATATGATTTGTGGAAGTTATGGATTTTTGCAGGCTCTTGAATTTAACCTAAATAGGTCATCGTGGAATTTTCGCAATAATTTTTTTTCTACGAGAGTTTAGAAGCTGGAAGTTTTACAGATCGAAGCCGAAATCCCAACGAATGTCGTGGAAAAATTTTAGAGCTTTATTCACAATATTTTCAGATATATGATCTGTGGAAGTTAGTGTTGTTTCAGGCTTTCGAATTTCATCTAAAGAGGTGACCCTGGGAAAATATTCATAACTCTCACTCTGAGCATCAGATTGAAATTCTGTAAAAATTGGCCGCAAGTACACATAGTTTAGTTTCTTGTGTATAAATTTTAGAGACAAAGGAGGAAATAGTGACACACGACACGCCGTACAGGATTGTTCTACTGAACTAGTCCATAATTAGGTCATTCTAGGAGATTGGGCATAACTTTGACTTGAAGAATCCAAATCAGGTGAGACCTGTGGAAATTGAAAGAAGCTTCAGAGGGCTACTACAGGGAAAAATTTCAGATATTGAAGATCCGAAATCACAGAGATAATTCAGTTTCAATACCGAGCTCCTAAAAATCAATAAAAAGGTGTGTATTTTTTTTCCGAATTGCATAAGTCTTGTTTGAAAAATCAGTTTGAATTGATTCCAAGGGCATATTGTAGAATATATATTAGTATTTGGTTATAAAATTCCCCCTAAAAATAATTCAACACCCATTAAGCCTTTATAAGGCTCTACTATGACTCATGAAGACAAATAATTGCAACATGACATATCCAAATTACAAGAGAAAGTGCACCAAATTTTTCTCTCACAAAGAGAAAAAAAAATGAATTGGAAGTTTTGAAGAAAGGCATGGAAGCTAAGATGGATGGTTTGAAGAAAGACGTGGAAGATAAGATGGATGGCATGGAAGCTAACATGGAATATAAGATGGATGACATGAAATACAACATGGAAAACATGAAATACAACATGGAAAACATGAAGAATGATTTAAATTCACACATGGAAGGTTTGACAAAGTTGATACAAGAAATGTTTCCTAATGCCAAAAAGATAGTAGAGGAAACTCATGATGAGAAAAAAATAAATTTTAATCGTGATTTCATAAAATCTAATGTTAGATGGAAAAACCACCATATTCCAAAGATGGATATGAGGAAGTTTGATGTCAAGGATCCCGTAACATAGATACTATAGATGGAGCAATATTTTTATCTCAATAATGTGCAAAACACACAAAAGGTACACATTCCAACTTTACGTTTAGAACAAAATACATTTGTATGGTATCGATGGCTTTGCTCCCATAAAAAAATTGTCA
The DNA here is from genome assembly GCA_034641835.2 of Pinus albicaulis. NCBI lineage: Eukaryota > Viridiplantae > Streptophyta > Pinopsida > Pinales > Pinaceae > Pinus > Pinus albicaulis. Next base: position 471,778,085 of record CM076570.1, on the reverse strand, counting down.
CTTGGTCAATTTTTACAGAGGAAATGATAGCACATTATGAGGATACAAAGAGCAACACCTTCTTTAGCCAATTGATAAATCTCAAACAAAAGGGTTCAGTGGTGGAACACATTGAGGACTTCCAAAAATTGAATATAAGGGTAACTGATATTCTAGAGGAACACAAGATTGATGTCTTCATAGGGACTTTAAAGGATAACATCCAACATGAAGTTTTCGTTTGGGAACCTAATTCATTGGAGAAGGCATTCAGGTTGGCAAGAAAAATTGAATGTAAAATTATGGCGACAAGGAAGCCTACCACTCACATCTATAAAGATGGAAGTATTGCTAATCCTAGAATTCCACAACCTAAAAGGTTGACACCACAAAAATTGGAAGAAAAAAGAGCAAAAGGGATTTGCTACAGTTGTGATAGAAAATACACTAAAGGTCATAAGTGTGCTGAGAAGAAATTGTTTTACATAGATTGTGAAGAGGAGGAAGAAAATTAACAAGAAACTTCAAAAGAAGAGGATATACACCAAGAACCAACCCTAGAAGAAGAAGAAATGAGTTTGACCATATCGTGTAATGCATTGGTAGGAATTACCACTCGTCAAACTCTCAAGCTAGAAGGACATATCAAGAAGAAAAAGGTAGTAGTGTTGATTGATTTAGGTAGTACCCATAATTTTATTCATTGTAAGGTAGCCAAGGAATTGAATTATTTCCTATACCCAACACCAGAATGTCAAGTGATGATTGCAAATGGAGGAGCTATAAATTGCTCTGGAAAATGGCATAATATCAAGCTAACCATGGGGGAATATGTATTTAATAGTCCAATGCTTTCCGTTCCAATGGGAGGTGTTGATGTTGTAATAGGAGTACAATGGTTACAATCTTTGGGGACGATAGCTTTTAATTTTCAAGAACTTTTCTTGAAATTTTTTTTGAAAGGAAAGAAAATTGAATTATGGGGTATTGCAGGGAAGTCGAGAAAGATAATAAGCTCTAATGTCATGAAAAACTTCTGAAGAAATAAAAACTAGGCGTAATTGCACAATTATGCTCACTAGAAGTTCCAACATCAAAATCATCTATTTCTCTAGATCTAAAAAAGTCTTGGACAATCATTCCAAGGTGTTTGCAACTCCCAAAGGACTCCCACCTATTTTTGATCATGATCATGCTATTCATTTGATTCCAGGAAGTGTTCCTCCAAACATCAGGCCTTATAGATATCGTTATGTACAAATGAGCAAAAATGAACGTATGATTGCAGAAATGTTAGAAACTGGTATAATTCAACCTAGTTAAAGTTCTTTCTCTGTTCCAGTAGTATTGGTGCACAAGAAGGATGGATCATGGTGCATGTGTCCGAATTATAGGGAGCTCAATACACTCACTACTAAAGATAAATTTCCCATTCCTGTGATTGATGAATTATTGGATGAATTACATGGCACTATTTATTTTACCAGGTTGGATATTCGTTCAGTATATCATCAAATTAGAATGAAGACTGAATATATTTCAAAAAAAAACATTTCGAGCTCATGAGGGTCATTATGAATTTTTGGTCATGACTTTTGACCTTACCAATGCACCTTCTACATTTCAAGGGTTGATGAATTCCATTTTCAAACCCTTCCTTAGAAAATTTGTTCTAGGAATTTTTGATGACATACTAATCTACAACAAGTCTTGGAAGGATCATGTTCAACATGTTGACAAGGTGCTCAAACTATTGGAGGAGAAACAATTATACACAAAAAAATCCAAATGTTTCTTTGGAGTACAAGAGGTGGAATATATGGGTCATATTGTATCTCACAAGGGTGTTAAGGTAGACCCTAACAAAATTAAATCCATTAAGAAATGGAAATTCCCCACAACCATAAAGCAATTGCGAGGATTTCTCGGGTTAACAGGGTATTATCACAATTTGGTTAAGAATTATGGGAGAATAGCAACACCTATAACAACATTATTGAAGAAAGATGCATTTTCATGGACTCCTGAAGCATCTAAGTCCTTTGAACATCTTAAAGAGAAAATGTGCCTAGCACCGGTCTTAGCTATGCCAGACTTCACAAAAACCTTTATTGTGTAATGTGATGCCTCCGGAAATGGAATTGGTACTATGTTAATGCAAGAAAGAAGAGCCATTGCTTTTGAAAGTCATCCAATCAAAGGAAAGTATTTATAGAAAGCTATTTATGAGAAGGAAATGTTGGAAATACTACATGCACTAAACAAATGGCATCCTTACCTAATGGGAAGGCACTTCAAGGTAAAAACTGATCATGATAGTCTTAAGCACTTTTTGGAACAAAGTCTATCTTCAGAAGAGAAGTAAAAATGGGTCACAAAGATGTTGGGTTATGAATTTGAAATCATCTACAAAAAATGGAAGCTAAATGTTGTTGCAGATGCACTCTCAAGAAAGGATGAAGAGATGGAAGCATTTCTTTGTGCAATTTCTATTATCCAGCCAGATTGGATAACCGAAGCAAGGGATGAATGGAAGAAGGATGAATAAGTGTGGACACTCATTCAAAAGTTGAAGCAAGATCCTAGTACATATGATACATTTAGTTGGAAAAATGATTCCTTATGGTACAAAGATGGCTTATATCTTTGTAAGACTTCCAAAATAAAACAAAAAATTCTTTTGGAATTGCACATTTTTCCTTTAGGAGGACACTCAGGATTTTAAAAAACTTACCATAGGGTGAAGAAATACTTTTTTTGGGATGGACTTAACTCTGATATTCAAAAGTTTGTGGCAGAATGTTTGGTTTGCCAACAAAATAAAGTGGAGACAATTAAGACGTCGGGTCTTCTACAACCTTTATCCATTCCAAGTTAACATTGGGAGGATATTTCAATGGATTTTATCACAGGTTTACCTAAGTCCGAAGGAAACAATGTCATCATGGTGGTGGTTGATAGACTTACCAAGTATGCACACTTTTGTGCATCATCTCATCCATTTAAAGAAAATACAGTTGCTATTGCATTTATGGAAACAATTCAAAAGCTACATGGAAACCTAAAGATTATGGTAAGCGATAGAGATCCCATTTTTACTGGAAGTTTTTGGACGGAATTATTTTCTTGTTTGGGTACTCAACTAGCTCATAGCTCATCTTATCATCCTCAATCTGATGGTCAAACTGAGATAGTGAAAAAATGTTTGGAAGGATATCTTTGTTGTTTTGTATCTGATAAACAAACACAATGGGTCAAGTGGTTACCTCTAGTGGAATGCTAGTATAACACTTCCTTCCATACTGTAGCAAAAATGACCCCATTTATGGCACTTTATGGATATCATCCAACGTATATCACATCATATTTAAGAGAAAATTATAAGGTTAAAGTAGTGGAAGAGCATATCGAGCATCAACAACAAGTTCTCCAACTCTTAAAGGATAACCTCAATTTGGCACAAAATTGAATGAAACAATCGGCAGATCAACATCGCGGCGAGAGAAGTTTTAATGTAGGAGACTAGGTATTTTTACAGCTACAACCATAAAAACAAATTTCCCTCAAGCAAGCTCAAAAGGATAATAAATTATCGCAAAAATACTATGGTCCTTACAATGTGTTGCAAAAGATTGGTACTATAGAATACAAATTGGAGCTTCCTTCTTCTTTTTGAGTGCATCCAGTTTTCCATGTTTCATGCTTAAAGAAGATTATAGGTGACAAAATTATAGTTAAAACAATATTGCTAGAACTTGATGAGGAAGGAAAAATCATATTGGAACCTGAAACAGTCACGGAAGCAAGAACTCGACAGTTATGAAATCGATCAATTTTAGAGTATCTCATCAATTCGAAGAACTTACCCATTGAAGATTCTACATGGGAGGATGAGAATTTTATACAGAGGCATCCAAAGCTACTCAAGTGTTGAGGACAAAATTTTTTTGAAGGAGAAGGGCATGTTAGGTCCCCATATTACTAGTGTAGTCCCTTATTGCTATTAGTGTAGCCCCCTTATTGTTATTGTTGTGCCCCTGTAACCCCCATATTGTTATCATTGTTCCCTTACATTATTATTGTTAGGTTGGCTAGGATTATATTGTGACCCCATGGACCCCTATATATAGAGGGAGGTTTTTCATTTGTATCATCCAAGAAATTTTCATTTATGTAATGTATTGGAGGTTACCCCCTTGAAGTCGCTGATCTCTAGGGTGTTGATCTCTCTTTTATTCTATTTTTGAAGTTGGTTTCATAACAATATACTTTTACCAGATACATATCTGCTGCGTAGGAGCCACTTTTGTATGGAAAAAAGATTTGTAGTATTAATGGTGGAGATATTGAGAAGTAATCCATCAGTACAAAAGATGATGAAATGCTTCTAAGTGAGGTTGAGGATGAATAACCTAAAGAGGTGGATATGATTCCTGAAGAGGAGAGAATAAAACAATTAGCCCTAATAAATTATCGCTTAGTAATGGCTACTGTTGAAGGAGCTGTGAGAGTCAAAATAAGAATAAAAGGCCCCCACATAGGGGAGGATTTCACTTTGATGCAGACTCTCGTCAAAGCTGAATTCTGGCTCATGTTTTATGCTCTGTTGTGTAGAGTAGGTTCAGGCTTGACTTTGATTGATAATTTGGGTCAGATGAGTCAATATCTAGGTTATCATAACTCTCATATATTTGTGTCCATGATAAGCATTTGGAACTTCCTTGGGCGCATTGGAGGTGGATTTCTCTCTGATATTGTTGCAAGGTAATATAATTTTGCTAAATTTCATAACTTAATAAGTTTCAATTTTGGATCTCATGGGTTTAATTACTATTTAAGATTATCCAGCGTATCAAAACCACAATTTTTATTTTCATTCTGTTCAAAGATATAACTGATATTCTGAAGAATATTTAGACTAAATTTTATGTTTGCCTGATAGACCTTGTTGACTTTGTCCAGTTTCTTCTGATGAAAAGCTTAAAGAGGTGGATTTTCTCCCTGAAGAGGAGAGAATAAAACAATTATCCCTAATAAATTCTCGTTTAGTTCTAGTTGCTACTCAAGGAGATGTGAGAGTCAAAAGAAGAAGAAAAGGCCCCCAAATAGGGGAGGATTTCACTTTGATGCAAGCTCTCATCAAAGTTGACTTCTGGCTCATGTTCTTTGGTCTATTGTGTGGAGCAGATTCAGGCTTGACCGTGATTTATAATTTGTGTCAGATGAGTCAATCTCTGGGTTATCATAACTCTCATATATTTGTGTCCATGATAAGAATTTGGAACTTCCTTGGGCACATTGGAGGTGGATTTCTCTCTGATATTGTTGCAAGGTAATATAAATTTGTTAAATTTCATAACTTAATAAGCTTCAATTTTGGATGTGTTAAGTCCCTGTAATTTGTCATATTGGCAAGACAAAATTGAACAAGGGTAACATAAAACCAATCTTTGGAGCCCTAGGACCTAGCCTTCCTGGACTTAGAGAGGGCTCTCTCTATATTTGTGTGAAAGATGTAACTTTGATTGATTTTAGGGTTTTGATTTTAGGCTAGTTATAGTGATTAGGGTTTGTTTTTTTGTTTTGTTTAGTTGGGTTGCTTGTCAATAAGAACAGATAAAGTAAGAGAGGTTTAAACCATTAGGCTATGGAGTCTGCAAAATAACTTGAAAGGTACAACAATAAGTTAAGGGTATTTCGGAGGGCAAGTATAACAAAGCTAAATGGATCTTCAAAGCTTATGTGAGTGAAGTGAACATTAAATTGTGAGATTAGTAGGTTTAAAGGGTAGTTAATAATCCTTTAACATGTACTGTAACAAGAAAAGTATTTAAGAAACACTATGCATAAAGAATAACCAAATATAGGGCATACCATAAGATTTTTTTACCAAACCCTAGAAAGTAAACATTAATAAAACAATCCAACAAACCCTAGAGAGCAATAACTTGTAATTTCTCTAGTGATTTCACCTTCAGGTAAAGAAAAAATTTAACATATAGTAATGATCAAGAAGAAGGGAACTCCTAAATTCCTTAATCAGACTACAAAGATCTTCAAAACAACCATTCAAGATGGACAAAAGGGCAGGGCAAACCATAAACCTCTTCATCCAAACCCTAATTAGCAATACTTCAAAGAAAAGACCTCAAAAACCATGTTTAAGTCATACCAAAAGACAGGGATAACCATAAACTTATTTGGCATTGGCTCTATTAAAGCATTCTTGGGATAAACAAGCTAAGTGGAATTAGAGAGAAACTAATAATTCTCTAATCTGACCTAGCAAAGGAAAACATACAAGCAATAGAAAGAAGACAGAGCTAAGGTGCCTCTAAACAACATTTCTTAACCTAAAATTTCTGATCTACTGCATGAGAAAGATGAAAAAAAAAATGAAAACATAAGAGGAAAAGTACTAATTTAGAAAGACATCACCATTAGCCATGTTCATGAATCATGCAAATGTGCTAGCTCCATTTCCATTCAAATCTAAGCATTCACAAAACTCCAAAGCCAAATTTCCCCTCAACTCCAAGTCTATGATATTGAGTTTAACAATCAACCAACAAAACAATGAAGCCTCCATGAAGTATTTAACTTACAAAGGAGGACCAAAACCCTATCTAGGTTTCTAAAATGTCATTAATTACATCATAAATTCCATTTTTGTCCAATGAGACCATGCAAGGCCCAAGGCACAAATATCCTAACTTAATAAATGCAAAAATAAATGCTAACATAACTCCTCAGCTAAATTTGGAGTGATTTGCCTGAAAAACCCTCGAAATATATTTTTCATTAACTCCAAGTGTATTTTTTTGACTTTCTGGAAAGGGCGCAGTGCCAAGGCCAAGGGCGCAACACCAACACTAGGAAAATAACCTGTTTTGTAGCTAATATTTGGAGGCCTTCCCGGTGTCCAAATGAGCTCCATGATAGCTCATTGGAAATCCTGTCCTATCTACGTTCCAAAAATTCCCTTAATTTCTTGAATGGAATCCATTTACTTTCTCAAAAACTAATTCTCCCAAGACTGCTCAGGGTGCAACACCAACTCTGAAAATAGGGCAAAAAGTTGACTTTTTGCATGTTCATGGTACTTTTGGAGGACCGGTTTTGCTCCAAATGAGCTGATTTTTTTTGTGGGTGATGTAATTGACCTGATGAACACAAAAATGAAAATTTTTCCTCCAATGGGTGCCCAAAAAAAGAGCGCAGTGCCAGTGGCGTTGCACTCTTGGCCCTCCAAAACAGTCAAAATTTCCAAAAACTCAAAAATGTGCCAAAACTTGAATTTATCTTGTTGATCATGTCTGGGATGATTGTAGGGATGCATCAGCAACAATTTCAAGTTTTTATTTTTCTTTTTCCTCCTTTATGGATTGAATCTTTTCAAGGGCTCTTTTGAGCTTGGCCCTTCCAATTTTGTTTCTTAAGGCATAATGCCTCGCCATCTTCTTTTGGAGGTCAAGGTCTCTCTTGGCCTTCTAAAAATGATCCTCCAAGTGCAGATTTTCCCTCTCTAGCCAAGGTTCCCGATCATAGTCTATTTCCATGGCAAGCATCTCACTTGGAGTGAGCTGCTTTGCCAAGGCTGTCTCTTGCTATTTTTCCTTAGCTAGAGCCTTTTTCAAGCCAATTGTCCTTGGCCTCCTCCTAGGAAGTTGTTCTTCCTCTTCTTCAATGTCATCATGAGTGCCCAAGACCTCATCTACCTTTGCCTTGGCTTTTGCAGCCTCTTTCTAAGCCTCGATAGCTCTGACCTCATAGATGGCCTTCTCTGTCTCTAGCTACTTGTTTTCCACCTCAAATAAGTTGATCACATTCTTGGCCCTACCAAGATTGGTTTGTAGGTCCTTAATATGAGCATATTTTCTTTTAAGCAGCATGTTAGTGATCCTTTGCTCATTTTCATCATCACTGTCAAGGTGAATAAGTTTAAATTCTTGTTGAGTCTCATGTTTGTCTTCTTCTTCTTCATCAATGACATTTTCCTTACCTTTGTCAAGCTGCTTTGTTGATGATGAAGGCATGGCCCCTTGCATCTTGATGGAAAAAAATACATGCCTATTTCCCCTTTGGTAGGTTAAACGAAAAGGTTCTATGTTGACCATCTCAGTGTCATCTGCTTCACTGCCATCATGACTACCATCATTACTACCATCTGCTTCAATGCTCTCTGCCTCACTGACATCTTCCTCACTACCACTTGCCTCATTGATATTTTCCTTACTGATTTTTGCCTCACTGACATCTTCCTCACTACCACTTGCCTCATTGATATTTTCCTTACTGATTTTTGCCTCACTACCTTCTTAACTTTTTGATGCACTAGTACCATGAGATGGTGAGGGATTGTGAATAGGTGATGAAGGAGGATCATCCTGATGAGAAGGACTGTGAGTGGATGGTGAGGTGGAAGAGTCATCACGAGGTAAGGGAATGTGAGTGGATGGAGGAATGGGAGGATGAGAAGATGAAGGGGCATCTTGCTGTTGGTGGGCTTGTGAAGAAGTAAACACCTCATTGGTAATAAGGTCTCCCATGGAATGCCTTTCTGCTGCAATTGTTGCATAACAACCATTTTAATAAGAGAGTGATGGAAGAGGCTTTGCATCTATCGAGGATAGTCTCTCTTTTGTAAAATATAGGACATTTTTTCAATGCTTTTGTATAGGTAATAGGGTATGTGCAACATCCTCACCCTGGTAAAGTGCATAAGCATCCTAATGTGATACGAGTAAAGGCGAGAGAATCTTCCTTCACATGTAAAATATTTCATGATAATTCTCATCATATGTGCATATCTATCAAGAAAATGTGAGAAAGGAAAGATGGATTTGTTGTGGTCCTTATATCTAGGCATTAGATAGGGTTCATAGTAGCTCATGTCTAGATTAGCCTGCTTGAACCATTTCTCCCCTACACTTGATATCTCAGTGGCATTGGCAATAGCATCTGTAGATAGCTCAAAGGTGACCCCTGCAAGGTTAACTTATTTTTCATGCAAGTTAATGATAAATAGCCTAGTTAGCTCAGGGTGGTTTTTCACCTGCTGCACCTTTTCACAAAAATCAAAGCATCCTACATGCTTGAAACATGAAACAGTAAGGGGATATGCCATTAGCTCCCTTATGTTTGGGGGTTCAAATATATTGATATTTCCACCTTTGTGCTCATGCCTCCTTGGAATTTGAGCCTCTCCTCCACTACCACTATATTGTAAACCCTACCTTGAGAAAACCCTAGGACTGTAAATGGAAATGGAATGAAGAGATGGTGATGAAAAAAGGCAGCTTTGCAAGTGAGTGAGATGAGTGAATGAGGATAAAAGTGTATGAGATGGTGAAAGGCTAACAACTCAATGATAACCCTCTACTGGCATGTTCAAACTCTGTTTTTCGAAATACTAGGGCTAAATGTGAAATTGAGATGAGAGTGGGTAATGGAATGACAACCCTTTACAATAGAGGGGGTGAAATGAATGAGTGTTATGACTAGCTTGGATAAATGACAACCCCTAAACCAATGTAAGCACCCTTGTCTTGACTGATACTCTTTGCAGGCATATGAAGTAATGATAAGTAGTGATGTTAAGTTTAAGCCTTAGGGTGTGATTTAGGGTTTCAATTTATTTTAATTAAAAATCACCAAAATGATTGAATATGGGCTTAGAGCATCCACTTACCAGTCACTAGTGCCTTGGAGGATGTTGGAGGAAGCTTGAAAGAAATTTGAGGTAGATTGAGTGGTGGTTTTGTTTGGAAATCCCTCCTGGCTAAGAGCACAATGCCTGAGCTGAGGGCGCAAAGCTCAATCCTAGTCACGCAACGCTCAAGTTTTTCTTCACTGTGTGGTTGTCGAGCAAGAGCGCAACGCTCTTCTAGGCGCGCAATGCTTCGTTCTAGGTGCGCATCGCCAGTGTAAAATAAACGGGGAGAAATTGTCAAACACACAGCGCCGGTTTCCAGGGGTGCAACACTAGTCTGAGCGTGTAGCGCCAGAAGACTTTGCCCAAATTCGACTTGAAAACTAAAAAAAATCTCTCCTTGAGTGCTTCTCACTCTTTTGCAAGGCAAAAATGATTTGTTTGAAGAGAAAAATGACTTTTTATAGGCTTGAGAATTAGATTTGACTTTGCAAACCCACTTTCCTAATGTTTCAAGCCTCTTTCTCTCTTTCACTGATATTCTTTGACTTTTTTATTATAGGTGACAGAAAACACTAAATTGGCTCTACTTTTACTCCTTGAGGCATAAAAATTTCATTTTAACACCTTTTTGATTTAGCCACATATCAATTTCTTCAACTTCTTTTGTAATTTCCACCATGAAACTCACCTTAAATTTTCACCTTTTTTCTCTAACCTTTTACAATGTTTGCATGCCAGTGACTGACAGGATGAGTTTGACCCTGCTTTTTTTTCCCTGAAGCATGACAAGTTCAGCGTGGAAACTTTAGGATTTGGATTACACATGATGGCATCTTCAAAAATTTATGTGGTTTTCATTATAATACCCAAATTATCCTTTTCACCATGGATAGAAGTTTGCTGGAGTTATGAAATTTGTTTTCCTTTTGATCCTGAATTTTTGACATATTTATTTGGACACAACAGTAGCCTCAAAATCCTCTTTTTCTTCCACCTTGGAGCTCAACATCATCTTTTTCTCATTTAGACATGACAAAATCATTTTTGACAAGTTAGGGATCTGATCACACAATGACATCTTTAGAATCCTTCCTTTGATTTCACCATGGGGTTTAACATCATCATTTCACCTTCTCTAGTCACTTTTCCAGAACCCTAGGTGTTTGGAGTGCTTTTTACAACAATCATCAATGTTGTCTTCTAAGTTATCTATAGCCCTTTCAAGTTCATTCATTTCTGTCCAGTTCACCTCTCCTTTTTCCCTATCTCATCAATAATCTATGATAGACTTTCTTGATGCTTGGTTTTGTGTGCCTCCTCTAAGTCATTTATGCAATTGATCACTGTTAGACACTCTACTAGATCATAAAGCTCAAAAAACCCTAATTCTCTACAAGAACAAGTGTTTCCTCTCTTCCTTGCTGCAAGTTGTCTTCATTCAAGAGCAGACTACCTACCTTACCATTAATTTATGTTGATAGACTGTTTAACACTCCCGCAGAAGTGTCAAAGTTTACATTTACTTCTTACAGACCTTGAATTTGATAAGCTAGTCTTCTTTGGAAACTCTTTAGGTATTTCTTGAATAACCATGTCTCAACATTCTATTACATCTGAGCTAGATTCCAGCAAAGAAAAGGCAGTGTTTGAAACACCAATGATGACCTCAGAACATGAGAAACCCTAATTGACCTAGTGGGAGGGTCCTTTGACCTGGTCTTTGACTGAAAATTGGCTTGGAGTCTTCAAGTGGAAAACAAAGTATTGTCAAAGTGATGTATTTAAGTTCCAAAATACAATGTACTTGATTTATCTAAAGAGCCTACAGAGATATTTTTGAGACCATCAATGCTTGAGGATCTTGGAAAACATGGGAAAGGGTAGGCTATAGGAAACCATAGAAGGAAAATGGGGTTATGGACAGGGGAAAAAATAGGCCAATGAGGTTATAGGCAGAGAAGGAGACTGAAAATGATAGGTATAAGCTTAGGAAGAGTTTGTAGGAGTGACAGGGTGACCATGGAATGGAAAGCTACTGAAATAGTGAAAAAATTTCTATAAGGATAATGAAGGCAATGAGATTTCTGAAACTCACAATATTTCTAGGAATGTTGTTTTCAGAAATATTAGAAACACCTATAGTCATCTATGAATAGTGAAAAATATTGATGACTAATAGGATGGAAGAATGATCTGCAAGAGGGATGCTATCACCTGGAGTGTGCGAAGCTTAGTCATGCTTGGTCATGCCTTGGGATAGTGTAATTCTCCAAAGATGGCTTTGACCCACAAACCCTCCCATAAAGTTTGAACCTCAAACCCAGTGGAGACTAAAACCCCACACAAACCAATTGGCCTGGATCTCATGGGTTTAATTACTATTTAAGATTATCCAGATTATCACAACCACAATGTTTATTTTCATTCTGGTCAAAGATATAAAATATATTCTAAAGAATATTTAGACTAAATTTTATGTTCATCTGATAGACCTTGTTGATTTTGTCCATTTTCTTCTGATGAATATTTAGACTAGAATTTTTATTGGTCCCTAAACCTTATTGGTTTTGTTCAGTTTCTCTTCTTCTTGATCCTGATTAAGGTGACATGATGCCGAGATCATGCATACCCTAGACCAGTGACAATGGAAATGGCCCAAATTGTTATGGACATTGGGCACTTACTATTTGTAATGGCTTGGCCTACATCTCTATATACATGGAGTTTACTTGTTGGTATGGGCTATGGTGCCCACTGGTCCATTATACCTTCCACTGCTTCTGAATTGTGTGGAGTGATGAAATTCGGAGTTCTCTACAACTTCATTACAATGACCAACCCTACAGGTTCCCTTCTCTGGGTTCATTGCTGGTACACTCTATGATCTGGAAGCCGAGAAAAATCACAACATTCACTTGTCATACATGGACAAAATTTCAGGTGGAGCCTTCATAAGATATACTGATCCCCTCAATTGTGTGGTCGCGGAATGTTTTTTCCTCACTTATATGATCATGGTTGAGGATGAAAAACTTAAAGAGGTGGATCTACTCCCTGAAGAGGAGAGAATAAAATGATTAGCCCTAATAAATTATAGCTTAGTGTTGGCTGCTGTTAGGTCCCTATATTACTAGTATAGTCCCTTATTATTGTTAGTGTAACCCCCTTATTGTTATTATTGTACCCTTGTAACCCCCATATTGTTATTATTGTGTCCTTAAATTATTATTGTTAGGTCGGCTAGGATTACATTGTGGCCCCACTCGGATTAAATTATGGCCCCATGGACTCCTATATATAGAAAGGAGTTTTTGTAAATTGTATCATCCAAGAATTTTTCATTTATGTAATGTATTGGAGGTTTCCTCCTCGAAGAATCTTATTTCTAAGGCATTGATATCTCTTTTCTTCTATTTTTGGAGCTGGTTACACAACATTTCGTATCAAAGCTTTGGATTCTAGGGTTTCGCTGCTCTAAACGGGTCATCGTGGAATTTTAGCTATAACTTTTTTTCTACGAAGGTTCAGAATATGAAATTTTTAGGGTGCAAAGCCGAAATCCTCAGGAAACTCGTCAAAACATTTCAAAACTTGGTTCTCAATATTTTCGGAGATATGATCTGTGGAATGTAGTGCTTTTATAGGCTCCCGAATTTCATCTCAAAGAGGTGATCGTGGGAAAAGTTTCATAACTCTCTCTCTGAACATCGGATTGGAGTGCCGTAAAAATTGGTCGCAATTACATAGACTTTAGTTTGTTGGCTATCAATTTCAGAGCTGAAGGACAAAACAGTGACACGTGGAAAGTCGTACAAGTTCGCTCTACTGAACCAGTTCATAATTAGGTCATTGTGGGAGATTGGACATAACTTTGTCTTGGAGAATCCAAATCAGTTTAGACCTGTGGCATTAAAAAGAGAATTCAGAGGGCTACTTTAGTGCTGAATTTCAGATATTCAAGAGCTGCAATCCCAGAGATAATCTAATTTCAATATCAAGCTCTTCAAAAGCAAGAAAAATGTGTGTATTTTTTTTTTCCGAATTGCATAAGTCTTGTTTGAAGAATCAATTTAAATTGATTCCAAGGGCATATTGTAGAATAGATATTAGTATTGGGTTCTAAAAAATGCCCCGTAAAAATAATTCAACACCCATTAAGCCTTCAGAAGGCTCTACTATGACTCTTGAAGATGAAGAATTGCAACATGATCTATCAAAATTACAAGAGCAAGTGCACCAAACTTCGCTCTCGCAAAGAGCAGCAAAAATGAAATGGAAGTTTTGAAGAAAGGCATGGAATCGAAGATGGATGGTGTGAAGAATAATATGGATGGTTTGAAGAAATGTGTGGAATATAAGATAGATGGCATGGAAGCTGGCATGGAATCTAAGATGGATGACATGGAAGCTAAAATGGAAAACATGAAGAATGATCTAAAATCAGACATGGAAATTTTGACAAAGTTGATACAAGAAATGTTTCCTAATGGTGAAAATATAGTAGAGGAAACTCATGATGAGAACAAAATAAATGTTAATCGTGATTTCATAAACTCTAATGTTGGTGGGAAGAACCACCATATTCCAAAAATGGATCTGAGGAAGTTTGATGGAAAGGACCCTGTAACATGGATACTACAGATGGAGCAATATTTTGATCTCCATAATGTGTAAAACACACAAAAGGTATGCATTGCAACTTTACATTTAGAACAAAATACATTTGTATGGTATCGATGGCTTTGCTCCCGTAAAAAAATTGTCACTTGGTCAATTTTTACGGAGGAAATGATAGCACATTATGAGGATACAAAGAGCAACACATTCTTTAGCCAATTGATAAACCTCAAACAAAAGGGTTTAGTGGGGGAGCACATTGAGGACTTCCAAAAATTGAATATAAGGGTAACTGATATTCCAGAGGAACACAGGATTGATCTCTTCATAGGTACTTTAAAGGATAACATCCAACATGAAGTTCGCGTTTTGGAACCTGATTCATTGGAGAAGGCATTCAGGTTGGCAAGAAAAATTGAATGTAAAAATATGGCGACAAGGAAGCCTACCACTCACTTCTATAAAGAGGGAAGTGTTGCTACTCCTAGATTTCCACAACCTACAAGGTTGACACCACAACAATTGGAAGAAAAAAGAGCAAAAGGGCTTTGCTACGGTTGTGATAGAAAATACACTAAAGGTCATAAGTGTGCTGAGAAGAAATTATTTTACATAGATTGTGAAGAGGAAGAAGAAAATGAACAAGAAGAGGATATACACCAGGAACCAGCCATAGAAGAGGAAGAAATGAGTCCGACCATATCATGTAATGCACTGGCAGGAATCACCACTCCTCAAACTCTCAAGATAGAAGGACATATCAAGAAGAACAAGGTAATAGTGTTGATTGATTCAGGTAGCACCCATAATTTTATTAATTGTAAGGTAGCGAAGGAATTAAATTGTTTCCTATACCCAACACCATAATTTCAAGTGATGGTTGCAAATGGAGGAACTATAAATTTCTCTGGAAAATTCTATAATATCAAGCTAACCGTGGGGGGATATGTATTGAATAGTCCAATGCTTTCCATTCCTATGGGAGGTGTTGATGTTGTACTAGGAGTACAATGGTTACAATCTTTGGGGACGGTAGCTTTTAATTTTCAAGAACTTTTCTTGAATTTTTTTTCAGAAGGAAAAGAAGTCGAATTACGGGGTATTGCAGGGAAGCCGAGAAAGATAATAAGCTCTAATGTCATGACAAAGCTTCTAAATAAAGAACAATGAGGCATTGCACAATTATGCTCACTAGAAGTTCCAACATCAAAATCATCTATTTCTGCAGATCTCCAATAAGTCTTGGACAATCATTCCAAGGTGTTTGAAACTCCCAAAGGATTCCCACCTATTCGTGATCATGATCATGCTATTCATTTGATTCTAGGAAGTCTTCCTCCAAACATCAGGCCTTATAGATATCCTCATGTCCAAAAGAGCGAAATTGAACCTATGATTGCAGATATGTTAGAGGCGGGTATAATTCAACCTAGTCAAAGCTCTTTCTTTGCTCCTGTAATATTGTTACACAAGAAGGATGGATCATGGCGCATGTGTCTGGATTATAGGGATCTCAATAAGCTCACCATTAAAGATAAATTTCCCATTCCTGTGATTGACGAATTATTGGATGAATTACATGGAGCAATTTATTTTACCAAGTTGGATCTTCGTTCAGGATATCATCAAATTAGAATGAATACTGAAGGTATTCCAAAAACGGCATTTCAAACTCATGAGGGTGATTATGAATTTTTGGTCATGCCTTTTGGCCTTACCAATGCACCTTCTACATTTCAAGGGTTGATGAATTCCATTTTCAAACCCTTCCTTAGAAAATTTGTGCTAGTATTTTTTGATGATATACTAATCTATAGCGGGTCTTGGAAGGATCATGTTGAATATGTTGACAGGGTGCTCAAACTATTGCAGGAGAAACAATTATATGCAAAAACATCCAAATGTTTCTTTGGAGTACAAGAGGTGGAATATCTGGGTCATATTGTATCTCACGAGGGTGTTAAAGTAGACCCTAACAAAATTAAAGCTATTAAGGAATGGAAAGTCCCCACAACCATAAAGCAGTTGCGAGGATTTCTCGGGTTAACAGGGTATTATCGCAAGTTTTTTAAGAATTATGGGAGAATAGCAGCACCTCTAACAACATTATTGAAGAAAGATGCATTTTCATGGACTCCCGAAGCAACTAAGGCCTTTGAACATCTTAAAGAGGCAATGTGCCTAGCACCAGTCTTAGCTATGCCAGACTTCACAAAAACCTTTATTGTGGAATGTGATGCCTCAGGAAATGGAAATGGTGCTGTTTTAATGCAAGAAGGAAGACCCATTGCTTTTGAAAATTTTCCAATAAAAGGAAAGTATTTACAGAACCTATTTATGAGAAGGAAATGTTAGCAATACCGCATGCACTAAAGAAATGGAGAACTTACCTAATGGGAAGACACTTCAAGGTAAAAACTGATCATGATAGTCTTAAACACTTTTTGGAACAAAGACTATCTTCAGAAGAGCAGCAAAAATGGGTCACAAAGATGTTGGGTTATGACTTTGAAATAATCTACAAAAAATGAAAGCTTAATGTTGTTGCAGATGCACTCTCAAGAAAGAATGAAGATGTGGAAGCGTTTCTTTGTGCCATTTCTATTATCCAACCAGATTGGATAACCAAAGCAAGAGATGAAAGGAAGAAGGAAAAAGATGTATGGACACTCATTCAAAAGTTGCACCAAGATCGTAGTACATATAATACATTTAGTTGGAAAAATTATTCTTTATGGTACAAAGATCACTTATACCTTTGTAAGAATTCCCAACTAAAACAAAATATTGTTTTGGAATTGCACACTTCTCCTTTAGGAGGACACTCGGGATTTTTAAAAACTTACCACAGGGTGAAGAAAGAATTTTTTTGGGATGGCCTTAAAGTTGATATTCAAAATTTTGTGGCGGAATGTTTGGTTTGCCAGCAGAATAAATTTGAGACAATTAAGACCCCGGGACTTCTACAACCTTTATCCATTCCAAGTCAACATTGGCAGGAGATTTCAATGGATTTTATCACAGGCTTACCTAAGTCCGAAGGAAAGAGTGTCATTATGGTGGTAGTTGATAGAATTATCAAGTATGCACACTTTTGTGCATTATCTAATCCATTTAAAGCAAGTACAATTGCTACTAAATTTATGAACACAATTCAAAAGCTACATGGAAACCCAAGGGTTATTGTGAGCGACAGAGATCCCATTTTTACTGGAAATTTTTTGACAGAGTTATTTTCTTGTTTGGGTACTCAATTAGCTCATAGCTCATCTTATCATCCTCAATCTGATGGTCAAACTGAGATAGTAAATAAATGTTTGGAAGGATATCTTCTTTGTTTTGTATCTGATAAACAAATACAATGGGTCAAGTGGTTACCTCTTGCTGAATGGTGGTATAACACTTCCTTCCATACTGCAGCAAAAATGACCCCATTTATGGCACTTTATGGACATCATCCACCATCCATCACATCATCTTTAAGGGAAAATTCGAAGGTTCAAGCAGTGGAAGATCACATCGAGCATCAGCAAGAAGTTCTCCAACTTTTAAAGGATAACTTGAATTTGGCACAAAATCGAATGAAACAACAGGCAAATCAACATCGCAGCGAGAGAAGTTTTGATGTAGGAGATTGGGTATTTTTACGGCTACAACCATATAAACAAATGTCCCTCAAGCAAGTTAAGAAGGATAATAAATTATCGCCAAAGTACTATGGTCCTTACAAGGTGTTGCAAAAGATTGGTACTATGGCATACAAATTGGAGCTTCCTGCTTCTTCGCGAGTACATCCAGTTTTCCATGTTTCATGCTTGAAGAAGGTTATAGGTGAAAATCTTCCAGTTCAAACAATATTGCCAGAACTTGATGAGGAAGGAAAAATCATATTGGAACCTGAAGCGGTCATGGAAACAAGAACTCAACAACTATGGAATCGATCAATTTCAGAGTATCTCATCAAGTGGAAGAACTTACCCACTGAAGATTCTACATGGGAGGATGAGAATTTTATACAGAAGAACCCGTAGCTACTCAAGCGTTGAGGACAACACTTTTTTGAAGGAGAGGGGCATGTTAGGTCCCTATATCACTAGTATAGTCCCTTATTATTGTTAGTGTAACCCCCTTATTGTTATTATTGTACCCTTGCAACCCCCATTTTGTTATTATTGTGCCCTTAAATTATTATTGTTAGGTCGGCTAGGATTACATTGTGGCCCACTAGGATTACATTATGGCCCCATGGACTCCTATATATAGAAAGGAGGTTTTGTAAATTGTATCATCCAAGAATTGTTCATTTATGTAATGTACTGGAGGTTTTCCTCGATGTTTGTTTCTGTTGCATTGACATTCTCTTTTTTTCTTATTTTTTGGAGCGACAGCACAAGGTTGCTGCTCAAGGAGCCGTGAGAGTCAAAAGAAGAAAGAAGGCTAGTGTTGCCCCACGCAGGGAGGATTTATTTCGCTTATGGAGCATTATCAAAGCCAATTTTGTTCATGTTTCACCGTCGTGTGAGCGGAATTGTGGCTGACCGTGATTGTTAATTTAGCTTATTAAGCACTGGTTACTTGGGCTACTGACAATTTCGTACATATTTGTCCATGATAATAATTTGGAACTTCCTTGGGAACGCTGGAGGTGGATTTTTATCTGAGATTGTTGCAAGGTAATATAATTTTTCTAAATTTCATAACTTAACAAGCTTCAATTTTGGATGGAAGAATGATCTGTGAGTGGGATGATATCACCCAAAGTGTGCGAAGCTTAGTCATTCTTGGTCACCCCTTGGGATAGTGTTATTCCCAAAAAATGGCTCCCATCCTCAAACCCTCCCATAAATTTTGAACCTCAAACCTGATGGAGAGTAAAACCCCACACAAACTAATTGGCTTGGATCTCATGGGTTTAATTACTATTTAAGATTATCTAGCTTATCAAAACCAAAATTTTTATTTTCATTATGTTCAAAGATATAACTGATATTCTAAAGAATATTTAGACTAAATTTTCTATTCGTCTAATAGACCTTGTTGATTTTTTCCAGTTTCTTCTGATGAATATTTAGACTAGTTTTTTTGGACCCGTAAACCTTATTGGCTTTTGTTCAGTTTATCTTCTTCTTGATCCTGATTAAGGTGCCATGATGTAGGGATCATGCATACCCTAGACCAGTGACAATGGCAATGGCCCAAATTATTATGGTCATTGGGCACTTCTTATTTGCAATGGCTTGGCCTAGATCTATGTATACAATGAGTTTACTTGTTGGTCTGGGCTATGGTGCCCACTGGTCCATTATACCCACCACTTATTTTGAACTGTTTGGAGTGAAGAACTTCAGAGTTATCTAGAACTTCATTACAATGGCTAACCCTGCAAGATCCATTGTATTCTCTGGGTTCATTGCTGGTACACTATATGATTTGGAAGCCGAGAAACAACACAACATTCACTTGCCAGACATGACCAGTATTTTAGGTGGAGCCTTCATAGGGGATACTGATCCCCTCAAATGCATGGGCGCAAATTTTTTTTTCCTCACTTATATGATCATTGTAGGATGTTTTATTGTTGCAGTTATGTTCAGTTTGATACTGGTTTACAAAACCCAAAAGGTACAGATTCCAAACTTATGTACATATTTGGGCCTTTCTCTTATTGAGTTAGATTGAATGAATATTGCAGACTTCTCATTGGTTGTTTTAAAGGTTCTTGGGGCCATCTAATTACATGTATCTCATTCTAAGCATTTATGATGCAGTTAGTAGTAGTCTTCAACTAATAATCCAGCCTTGACAAGGAGAGTCAACTTTTAAGCAGTGTTGCAAGACCCTCTAACTAGTTTTTCAAATTTTTGGAAGTTCTTTAGATATGGGTTTTTTCTTGATGAGCTTTGCCTATCTTCTGCAGATTTTTTCCTGAGTTTTCTGATTCCCATAGTTGACCCTATCGATTTATTTCCGAGTCTGAATTTTGTAATACTAGTTTTAAGTGGAAAAATTCTCTTGTTAACTGATTTTATGGGATGCTTATGGATAATTACTTTTCACTATAAAAATGTGTAAATTCAATAAATAGGTTGATTTCTATAGCCAGCTACTATGCTTAAATATGTATTTTTTTTAATATATATCCTAATCATATAATATGGTTAATTACATAGTACCAGAATATGAGAACAACTATATAATGTCTAATGATCTCATATTTTCTGCCCTACTTACATTCCCTAGAATTGAGCTTTACGAGGCGTTGTCTTCCTAGCTGCTTTAGAAAAATATTTCATGTTTCACTCTCTACCTTTTCCTTCATTTCATGGTAGTGATGAAAATGTATATCCTTTGTAGGCTGCCCTTGCAATGATATCTCCAGGTTGGGCTTATCCATTTTCTTCTCCAGCTGCAATTGCATTAGCAATGGCAGCGAATAGGGAAGGTGCTGGTGGTGATGTTGCATATTCCAAAAATAAATCCTTGAGACATGAGATGTCAATTCTTGAAAGAAGAGCATGAAGTTTGCGTAGATTTAGAAGCTTTCAAAAGGCACCTACTTTATCAGGAAGTTCTTCGCCTATACCAAAGGACAAGGCAGCTGCAAAGGAGAAAACTTTAGCAGCTGCATGGGATCTTAATCAAAGTGCCAAAATTTTCTTCTAGTAGAGGTCTAAGTGCTGTTGCGATGGAAACATCAACACAGAGGAGGAGTCTTGGTGATCGAGAAAGTGTGAAGAGATGGAATAATTTTGAGGTAATGGGAATTGCATGGTAGGAATGCTCTCAATTATCTGATCCTAATATGCTATAATTGTGTTGAAACATATTCAAGCATTGGCTACGATGGTTGATAAAGAAAGAAACATGAGGAAAGAAGAAGTATATATATTTCTTTATGACTGAGGCATTAAGTTTTCTGGTATAATCTGAATTATAATTTATAAATTTGATTGCTTATCTCTTATTATTATATGCAGATTGACAGGTGTGCATTAGTTGTTGCTTCTGATGGATTTGAGGAATAAGTGGGAGCATTTGCATGGCGTAGACTTATCCGTTGCTTGATTGAACATGAAGTTCTCTTTGGGCCACTAGGATACTAGCTGGGTCATCCAGAACGAGTTAGTTTTGAATCATCTTACTATATTTTTCCATGTCTTTGAAAGTAGATAACACTAACTCAAAGGCTTTATATAACCTTTATTTAAATAAGGATTATCTTAGCCTTTACAATGTTTCATAGGCTACTCATTTCAAACGCATGTATAATTTTTATTTGAATGTGTACAATATATACACCGGTATATTGGAAGTTGGATTTTGTGGAAAAATCGCTTCGTATGTGAAGACTTATGACTGAGGCATTAAGTTTTATGGTATAATTTGAATTATAATTTATAATTTTGATTTCTTATATCTTATTATGATATGCATATTGAAATATGTGCATTAGTTGCTGCTACTGATAGATTTCAGGAAAAATTGGGAGCATGTGCATGGCGTAGACTTATCCATTGCTTGATTGAACATGAAGTTCTCTTTGGGTCACTAGGCTACTAGGTGGGTCATCTAGAACGAGTTAGTTTTGAATCATCTTAATATATTTTCCATGTATTTGAAAGTAGATAATACTAATTCAAAGCCTTTATATGACCTTTATTTAAATAACGATTGTCTTAGCCTTTACAATGTTTCACAAGCTGCTCATTTCAAACACATGTATAATTTTTAATTGAATGTGTACAATACATACATAGGTACCTTGGAAGTTGGATTTTGTGGAAAACTCACTTTGTATATGAAGGCTTATGACTGAGGCATTAAGTTTTTTGGTCCCTAAGTTTTTTGATTGCTTATCTCTTATTATTATATGCAGATTGACAGACATGCATTAATTGTTGTTGCCGATGGATTTTAGGCAAAAGTGGGAGCATGTGCATGGCGTAGACTTATCTTCTGCTTGATTGAACATGAAGTTCTCTTTGGGCCACTGGGATACCAGCTGGGTCATCCAGAACGAGTTAGTTTTGAATCTTATTTCAATATTTTGCCATGTCTTTGAAAGTAGATAATACTAATTCAAAGCCTTTATATGAATTTTATTTAAATAAGGATTGTCTTAGCTTGTACATTGTTTCACAAGCTACTCATTTCAAACACATGTATAATTTTGAATTGAATGTGTACAATATATACACAGGTATACTAGAAGCTGTATTTTGTGGAAAAATTGCTTCGTATGGCAAGACTTCTTAAGAGGACCTATAGTGGAACATCACATAAAGGAGAAGCTACAAATTATGATGATTTTCAACCTATGGGTCAACATAGCATTGAAGGGAGCAGGGATTCCGACAATGAGGCTGAAATTTTAATGGGAAATTCTCTTCCTGCAAATCCTTCTTTTTTATTTCTAGAGGAAAGTTTGCTTGAAGAAGGACATGAAGATGAAGGAACTAGAAGTGATTTTGGAATCAATGGAGATAGAAAGGATGATTTGGAGCATGTTTTTTTATCTTCAGAGGATATATCTGAACCATCAGATGAATCAACACTGGACTCAGTAAAATCTAGTAATATCATGGAGATTTCCAACAATGCCATGGTACTCTCTAGATCTACACTGATTGGGGCGGATGAGAGGATGATTTTGGAACTTCCAACAATGATGGTCCAACCATTGAGATTAATGAAGGGAAGATTTCAGTTGAGTGTGTTTCCATTGAAATTCTTTGTATGGAACCTCTTGATAAATTTCTTCCATGTGCACTTTATTGATTATGCCTTCTGATTTGGCAGAGTATTTCTGTTATTATTTATTTCTTTGTTTTTTCAGCAAAATTTTTGTATAAATTATTTAGGATTTCTTTTTCAGTATGTGTACTTGCTAATCTAACTACTTTTATGTTTATGTGCTTATAATTTTGGTTAAAACTCTACAATTTTCTACTAGTCTTCCTAGATTTTAATTCTTGTAAATCTATGAAGAGTGGAAACATGCTAAAAATAAACCATTCAATAGTTGTGACAAGATATTAAAGGCTTGTGATAATTCTAGTTACTTTTTTTTGTATGACTAGATTAAATAGTTTGTAAATTATTGTATATTAGCTTATTGTGCGAGTCATGTTACATGGGCGTGACATTGAGCTAACTCTATTTAGTTATTTTTATCAAGTTAAAAATAGGGACTGAATGATTTTTTATTTTACAAAGATTATGCCATTATGTTTCGAGCATTTTTTTAAATCAATGCCTATATATGCAATTTTAAGGACTACCATAATTGTCATATAATTATTTAAAGGGCATTAGCTCAATGGAAGAGCACCCGTTTTATAAGAAGGAGGTCGGTGGTTCGATTCCACTGTGTCATAATATGAATTAATCAATGATATTGTAGTTTATTTTTAATTAAATACTTTTGATATTGGTTTATTTCAATGGTGAGATATCTTTCTAGATTCATTATTTTATATTGTCTCTAAAGAGACAAAAGTGATGTTTCATTGTCTTTGAATGTAATCTTTTATTGTCTCTAGAGAGACAATAGTTAGGATCAAATATGTTGTCTCTTTAAAGACAATATGTCTTTAATCCCAACTATGTCTCTAGAGAGACAAATGAAACTGCCTCTAGAAAGACAGAAATGAAATTGTCTCTGGAGAGACAACAATGCTTGTGTTATATATTGTCTTTATAGAGACAATATTTTAAGACAATTCAATTTTAAGACAATTGAATTTGAGACACCCACTTAAAGACAATATTTAAGACAATACACAAGTTTTCTTTTGTCTCAAGTTAAGCAATTTACCCAATAATTATCTTAAATATTGTCTTAAAACCCCCCTTTGTGTTGTAGTGTTTGGTCAACTAGCCCCATTGACTAAAATTTCTAGAGCGCCAACTAAATTTGGAGCCCAACTAACTCTGGCAGAGCAGCTAAATTTGGCAGAAATTAACGAGGCAACAATTTGGAACTTTACGGCGACGGTATCCCATGACTGGAACTCGCGAAATTGTCATCTACTTAAAAGAACCAGTGATACCGAAAATCCAATGGGAATTTTTTGGCAAATTTGTTTTAAAAAAAAAGAAAAAAAAAGTGGGTGGCGGGTCACCACCCTCACCAACTCTCCCATCCATCACATTATATATATATATATATATATATGGCCCAATATCCATATGGTCAGCCATGCCATAATATTTAATGCACTACAAGGAAAAGACCCTCTAGCAGATGTTTTCAAGGAACCCCTTATAAAAATACACCATACATCTATTTCTAGCAGATGTTACTAAAGGAGGTTGGTGGGCAGAGGGTTTTGCGGATGTTTTCTGCTCGGTGCGCTTACCATTCAACATTTTTCCAATGCTCCTTACAAGAGAAAGCATTGGTGCGCATAAAAAATTGGCACACCGGACACCGTGCACTCCGTACACACCCACCCGGTGCGTCGTATTACTGTAGAGAATCGGTGCTTCACAACTCTTCTGCGCTAGTGCGTCATAAAACACCATGCCAAAACCGAAACCGCCTAGTGTAGTATTAAGAAATCACACCAGTGTATCATAAAACAACGCGCCAAAATAGAATCGACCGGTGCGTTTGTAAGAAACAGCACTGGTGCACCTATAAACCACGCGCACCAGAAAAGGATTAAATTAAAAAAAAAAAAATTACAACAAAAAAACTAGATTTTTCACTTTTTTCAGTGCTCGAGAGCTCTCAATTACCAGTGTGCTCTACAAGATAAAGCACCAGTGCACACAAAATATTGGCACATAGGACACCATGCGCTCCATACACACCCGCCCGGTGCGTCTTATTACTGTAACGCATTAGTGCTTCACAACTCTTCCATGCTGGTGCATCATAAAACACCAAGCCAAAATAGAAACCGCCTGGTGCGGTGTTAAGAAACTGCACCTATGCATCATAAAACACTGCGCAAAAAAAGAAACGGACTGGTGCGTTCATATGAAATAGCATCGGTGCGTCTATAAAACGCGCGCACTGGAATAGGGTTAAATAAAAAAAAATTATGGCCAAAAAACCACATTTTTCACTTTTCTGCTCTTAATCACCAGTGCGCTCTACAAGAGAAAGCACCAGTCACACAAAACATTGGCACACCGGACACACACCCACATTGGAATAGTCGTGCGCTCCGTACACACCCACTCGGTGCCTCCTATTACTGTAAAGCACCGGTGCTTCGCGACTATTCCGCCCCGGTGCATCATAAAACACTGTGCCAAAACAAAAAAAACTCGGTGCGGTGTTAAGCAACCGCCTTGGTGCATCATAAAACAACACGCCAAATCTGAAACTGCCCGATGTGGTCTTAAGAAACCACACCGATGCACCTATAAAACCCCGCGCACCGAAACAGGGCTAAATAAAAAAAAAATTACGGCAAAAAAACTACATTTTTCAATTTTCTCAGTGCTCTAGAGCTCTCAAGCACTGGTGCAATTTCTCCTTCTCTGAGCTGCTCTGACATTGGTGCTCCCATTGCACCCATTGCACACACTATTGTTGTGCATTGGCCACCAATATTTAGCTTGCATTTTGCAAAATGGTGGGCAAATTTTCTTTCACAAATTCTACAGCCAATATGCCTCCTCGACAACGAAATGTACAGGTATTTTTCTAGTTTTTCCATAATTAAGCTTTTTAGCAGATTAGAATTTGAAATATGCCTACAGCCAATATGCCTCCTCGACGGCAAAATGTACAGGTATTTTTCTAGTTTTTCCACTATTGATTTATACATTCCTTTGTCCTATTCTCTCAATTTTTCATAGAACTTTTGACGTCTACCCCTGATGATGGAATCACATAGACAGTCCGAAATGTTGGGTTATTAACAAAAACTCATAAACAGGTTATTCCTCTCATCTGTAAATTTGAAATAACCTTAAAATTAACCATTAAAAAATAATTCTTTTTTTTTTGTCGCGCGATGCGCATGAGCCGTTCGGCTTGCACCAGCAAGCAGTGATGCCTATAAAATTTACAGGCCGCACCGCAACCGGTGCTTCTCGTATCCACACCATGTCCGAGGCAGTACCGAAAGGCGCCCCGCATTATTTTAAAATTTTAAAAAAAGTGTGGTGCGGTCATTTAGCTGTTCGCATCGTTGACCATGGGAATAGCAACGTGGTGCGTTGACAGAAATATCTACCCCAGTGTCTGTTAGCACACCGCATTCGTCATTCCAACAGGGTCGATGGTGCGGCCGAGTAAAAGACCGCACCATTGAATATGATATTTTTCAGGAAGTCAGTGCACTGACACAAATATACGCGTTGGGGCATATATTTTAGTCAGTGTATTGGTCTTCTGACACCATATATAGTCAACGGTGCTTGAAAAAATTCCAGGTGCATCACATATGGTGCGTTTTATGTCATCTAGGGCATTTCCTCTGGTGCTCTACAAAAAAAAGTCGCACTGGACCGGTGCATGAATGTTTTTGTGGCGCACCAACTGTTCTATTTTTTTTTCCAAAAAAAATATATATGTATATTCCTAAATACATAACTTATTTAATAAAAAAATTTATTTAATATGTCAATGATTTAGAGAGAAGAGGAGGAACAACAACGACAACAGGTGGAGTAGTATGACATGCTTCGCTAGTGGGAGGCACAAGAGAGGGAGAGAGATGCATACCCTCACCCAATTACAACAGATACCCAGGGGCTGATAAGGCAGGTAGGCCTCCTCAAGTTCTATGAGGAGGCTACTTCCCTAAAGGCCCATAGTATGTTTTTGATCCATCTTATCCACAGGTGGAATGCCCACCAACAGGCTTTCCAGGTTGGTCCTGACCAGTGGTACACACCCACTGAGAAGGATATTTATTTCATTACAGGGCTACCGGGCAGGGGTGGATTTTACCTCATTCCTAGAGGTTCCAGCTGGTTGTCTAGCAGGGAGTCAATTAGTTTACTCCCAGAGATACATTGGAGTAGATGTACTGTCTCCTTAAGAGTTTCAGGTCCCTAGAGGTCAGCTACCTATTGGTGCATTTGGTAGACAGGACGTGCAGTGCCTCTCACTTCTCATTTCGACCATTTCACACAACACCAGTGATGAGAAACACATTAGTTGCCCGCTTCTATATTATGTTGATTCCTTAGTACAGGAGCCACGACTTGTCAGGCGGTCTGCCATTTTTTTGCAGTAGTTTTGTACGACCTTAGATAGATGTCGTGATCATGCACAATGGAGGGTCAACTTCCCTTTTGCTTTGGAGATTTTTTGTTTATTTTTTGAGAGGTTTCTAGAGATGAGGCCTGATTTTGTTCGGCAACCTTGTAGGCCGATGTTGGAGGCCTGGATGCACATGTGGGGGCAAATGATGCCCAAGAGGGGAGAGACTATGTTACTAGCCAGGATATCGCATGATGCACTGGACTTACTAGCCAATGTTGACGAGCTGCATCCCTCCATTATGGTCCCCTGTCCTTATGATGGATTGGATTGGCGAGGGTGTGCCAACGTCCTCTTCACAGATGATGAGCTGCCAGATGATAGAGGTAATATTACTATTTTATTTATATTTATTCTAAAATGTTCTTTAACTTGTTTTTATTAAATTGTGTAATGAAATTGTTTAATTATTGTTGTGTACTTGTATATATTTTGCAGACATTGGCTCTTTTGATGGCGAGGAGATGCCGGAACCAACACATGATGCAGGTGTGGATCTTGATGACGATCAGGACATGGAATATACCGAGGATCATGATTAGGAGGCCAGTGTAGAGAGACATGCTCCTGATGGTGCATTGGTACTGCCTTTTGCTAGGCGCGGTCGACCTTATACTAGATACAAGATGGAGTTGGGCGACCAAATCAGTGCATTGACTGTTGAGGCAGGTATTAGGCCCGCTCATTATAGAGACATACATGCTGATGATAAGCTATTACATATGTGGAGAGGCATGCCACGTGACATGTACAGCCCGATGCGGCATGTCGTAGGATCCACGACAACTGTTACGCGACTGAGGAGAACTATTGCACATTATAGGCATGGTCGAGTTGCAACACGTGATAGACAGTCCACGAGCAGTGACTCATCATCTCATGATCATTCACCTCGCACCCTGCCTGATGAGCATGAGGCTCTACTAGCATCTAGCAGTCATCATGGAGATGAGGCTGGACCATCGACCACATCTAGTCAGTAGCCTGTAGCATCCAACAGTACTAGTCATGATCATGAGCAAGCTGCACCATCAACCATCGAGGCTGCACCATTGACTGAGCAGGCCTCCACTAGTACTGTTATTGATGTTGTACTACCACAAGTTGATCCATGACATTTATATTACAGATGTATAATTTTAACATTATATATGTGTGTGTGTGTGTGTGTGTGTGTGTGGTCCATGTATTTTATGTTCATGTTGCAGTTGTACTTAATTTACATGTTGGTGATCATCATGATGTATATATTGTTAGGTCATGTTAGATATGTTCATTTAATGTTTAGCTTGCAGATAGATGTGTATGTGATATCATGAGAGCGATGATGACATTGATGTTATAGTTAGATGATGTTAATATATAATGTTAATTTGATGTTTGAATGTGTTTTTTAGTCGAATATGATGTTTGTACAATGGTTATCATGATCGTGATGTTTATTAATTAATTTAATATTTAATAACCATGATATTTATTAAATATTTTGTCATGATTGTAATTGAAATTTAAATTTAAATTGTATGTAAAATTGTAAAATTGTATTTGTATTCGTAATTGTAATTTTAGCTGTAATTGTATGTAAAATATTTAATTCTAATTCTAATATTTAATTTATTGTGAAATGATTTTAATTTTAATTTTAATTGTAATTTTATATATGACAAATTGTAAAATTGTAATTGCAATTCTAACTGTATGTAAAATTATAAAATTGTAAGTGTAATTTTAATTGTAATTGTATGTAAAATATTTGTAAAATTGTAATTTTAATTGTAAATGTAATTCTAATTCTAATTCTAATTGTATGTAAAATATTTGTAAAATTTTAATTGTATTACTCTGAAATGATTGTAATTGTAAAATTTTAATTTTAAATGTAATTGTATGTAAAATTAAAATTGTAATTGTAATTGTAATTGTAATTGTATGTGAAATTGTAATTGTAATTGTAATTTAAATTATAATTGTATGTAAAATATTTGTAAAATTTTAATTGTATTAATGTGAAAATTTTAATTGTATTAATGTGAAATGATTTTATTAAAATATTTAAATTTGTAAATTTGTAAATAATTGTAAAATAATAAATCTAGAATAATATGAATTTTTGTAACATAATAAAGTTTAGAAAATAATGCAAATAAACTCATGTACTTTAGAATTATCATTATTTTATTATGATCTTACATACAAAAAAAGTTAACTTTATACAGTCCGATGCGCTTATCATCATAAAACGCATTGGTGTGTCTTATTACTCAGACACACCGGTGCTTCACAACTCTTTCGCATTGGTGCATCATAAAACACCGCGCCAAAACAAAAACCTCGATCTTACAAACTGCCCCGGTAGGCCTATAAAATAGTACGCACCAGAACAGGGTTATTGGAGCAGCGGAGGGTTGGAATTGCGAGCAAGAATTTTTTTGAGGAGATGAGGGTTTGAAAAGAAGAGAGTTCGAATTTTGACTGAGAATTTTATAGCAGAGAAAATGAGTGATTCAAATAGAAAGGCGAACAAAGATGCTTACAGGGATGCAGACGACTACAGAGCTGGACAAAGTACAAAAGGAGAAAAGGAGTACAGGTTGAGACCGAGAGAGAGCATTCGGTTGAGGCTGGCGATAGGGTTAAGAGGTCCATGATAGAGAAATTGAGAGCATATTTGATGGTAGAGAAATATCAAACGAGGCAGTTGATAAACCCAAGAGGCACCATGAAGGGAAGGATTATAATTCCCTTAAGGATAGCAAAGAAAGATCAATTGACACTGTTGATATGGCTGGTAGGTCCCATGAAGGAAAATATTCTCCATAATGCATTTAAAAGCAGTTGGGAGTATTTTCCGAGCTTCAGTTGGCTTACATAAACTTTTACCAGCAAATTCGACATCGCATAAAATCACATCTTCGGCTTTCAATTGAACCTGAATGGCATCTATAACTTGTTTGAGCTATGGTCCAATGGATGAAACCAGTAAAAAGTCTACTTTTATTATAAATGGAAATCCAGTGACCATTTTTGTGGGAAGAAAAGCATGGATACTTGCAGCTACCATATTTCCACCTCCAAATCAGTTTCCCATTGGAAAAGCTAATGTAATAGCCTATTTTCTAATGTCTTTCCTCTGATCAACCCTATACTCATTTTCTATGGTAAACCATTGCCTCCACATGTAATAATTGCCTCGTCTAGTCGAAAACCAGTCTTATTCTGCTAACAAATGCAGAATGAAGGACTCGCTGTCATTTCTCCCAGAACATTACCCTTCAGTAGATTATCTGTACTAATTTATGGCAGGTCATCCATCTATCTGCAGATTATATTCTAAAACATATTGGTTGCAAATAGTTAAGTGCCAATTATAACAAGTTCACATGCCATAATTGCCCACTTGGGCCCTATAGTATTGCATCTTCACATGCCCCATATTGCATTCTCTCCACATAATCAGTGGGGACCTCCTGCAATAAAAAAATGCATTAGAAGAATAGTTATTTCCATCAAGAATTTATCCAATTCCAATTCTCAATTTTAATTCTAATTCTAATTCTCAAGAATAAAAAAAATTCTAATTCTCAATTTCTATGGTTGGAGTTCACTAAATTTTGGTGTAAACACCTAAAAATAATTTCGATGCCTTAACCGCAGATCGATGCTACTGTACATATAACCGCATCGGTGCTGGTGTTATAAAATGACACACCAATGCAGTGCTATTAAGTGACGCACCAATAATGAATAAACGTAAATTAAAAAAAAAACACAACTCTATTTTCTTTAAGTGAAAAAAAAGCGGCAAATTGAAAAATGGGTGAAAAAATATTTTCGAAAATCTAATTTCATAAAATAATTCTTTAAATACTAAACACTTTTCATTATTTCACTATTTTTGCTAAAATTTTCAGCCAACTATTTGCAGGATACATACTTGGAATAAGACAACACGAGGACACTGTGGAGCAACAAAATACATTCGAACAGAAGTATTCAGACAATCAGAAACCAAACCTCTAGTGATTAAAACCCTGTATCATAGAATTTCAAACCATCTCGTGATTAAATTTGATTATTTTTTTTACTTTTTCTGCAGTTTTTTTACTTTTTTTCTGCAGAGTTATCCATTTTTACCCTAAACCCTTCATTTTTTGTTTTGCCCTTTCTTCTCCCTGTTTCTGTGCTTTAAGAATTAGGGAGTTTCATTTTATATTGACATCCAACCCAAGGGACAACTTGCATAGTCGGATCCCAATCCATTTGGCCATTGCGTGAATTTTTAGAAAAAATGGATTTTTTTTTTTAAATTTGAAAACAATTTTTTTAAATCGATGCGCCATATCTAATATAGGGCACCGATGCTCCATGTTACAAGGATAAAACCATACGGTCTATTACGTTGTTTGTGTGGTGCGTTTAGAATACCCCACACACCGTACGGTCTATTATACTTTTTGTGGTGCGTTTTTAATACCCCCACGCACCAGCAGCGGTGCATACATAATGAAAGGCGCATTGGTGTCTTGAGATTTATTTTTTACCTGCAAAGTTGACAATTTATTTGTAAATATATTAATGAATGATATGGTACAGGTTTCAGATTGATAAAGAAATGACTGACAAGAGATGAAGTAATAAAAATACTGATAACACATCAAGAAAAGCAAAAAAGACAAGTTATTTGTAAATTCTTTATAAAAAATATTATTTTTGAACTATATGTAAGTTTAACTAATATGTATTTTTTACTGTGTATCATGTAGAGCCAAAAAATGACAAACCTCGATAAGGTTATTTATGATCTAGGACTAGAAGAGCGTAAAATCTTGATGGAAAAATTGCAAAAGGATGAATCAGGTGAATGAAAAATACTATCGATCCAATATGAGTTTCTTTTTTTAATTATCATTAATAATATACTTAAAAATTTTAGATAACATGTGTCAAACAATCTATTAATTCACATATGTTTAATATTCTACAGGGACCAACAACTCAGAAAAGGAATGTTGTTCTAAGAAAAAAAAATAGAGCATGCAAATGAAAATGAATTGGTCCTTAGCTCATCTGTAGTGGTGCTAGAAGTTAACGAAAGGGGGAAAAAAAATTACAAAAGTTTGAGGGATCTAGTGGAACGAATGTATAGACGTTCTTTCCACTTATAATACAAAAAACTCCAATGATTCCAATAACCAAATTTTATCTAAACTATAGGAAGAGTTTCTAGAGAATTGGTCAACGAGACATGTCAAAATTTTAATAGAAAAAACTTACAACAACCAAAAAGAAAGAATGAAAAAGTAATATTCGTTTACATGTTTGTCTAGAATTATTTATAAATATCATTTTTTTTTTATTTAATTTTCATATATCAATTTAAAAATTAAATATTTTATTGTCATGTTACATTTTCAGGAAGATTATGAAAATATCAAAAGATGAACGAGCTGCTAGAGAAATATGCCAGTAGGAATGTCCAAAAAGATGTACAAGGAGATGGTCAAAGAAATGGACAAAATTGCATCACAGGAGGAGCCATCTCAAAAAAAACGTGGTTCAAATGTAATATGTAATCATTGAATTTTTCGATCATTAGGTACAATAAATAAACAATTTAGCATTAAATATTAATTTTCAATAATTTTCTTGTAGAAAAGAAAAGAAAATGGAACCCATTTAGCACATAAAACAGGACAAGGAAGAAAAGGGTTGATATCTAAGTTTATGAGTAATTATTACTTCCTTATAACAACTTAATTAGGTTTCATTTTTGTATTTTTTAAGTTTTTTTACAAAAATCATCATTGAATGTCTTCAAACAGGTGCTAACATACAAAGAAGAACCATCAGACGAATTGATTGAAATTCGGTTAAATATGGGTTGTGAGTATATGTTGGCATATCATAAATTAATTGTGAAATTTGTAAGCATCTATCAATTTGTTATGGGGTTTTACTTAGCTCCGTCTATAATTAATAGAACAAAAACATCTTTTATATTAAATATATGATCTGTTATGGGGTATAGAACTTGCAGGAAACAAAGTATGGAACTGCGCCAATAGATGAAATTTTGAAAGATGGCATGGTATATGGTTTTGAAAGAATGTGTATAGTTTATGGGTCAATTGTTGCTATGTTCATTTTTTTTTTTCGATTTACATTGATGTATATTATTTAGTATTTCAATTTTCATTATTCTCACCAATGTATATACACTCATTTCAGTTTATTTTTATGTTTGTAGATGGAAGGTGAAGAAGAAGAAAACAATCAACGTCGTGAACAAAACATTCCTAAAAATAACCCAAGTCATGGAAGTAGCTCTAGCAGTGGCAACAGTTCAAGCAAAGAATGATGATCACTATGTTTGGATATCAAAGCAAGGCGTTGTCTGTGAAATCAGACATTCTGTTTAATGTAATGGGCATAGTGTCCCAATTGAAAGCCAAATGGATACCAATAATTGTCCCATTTTGTATGATAAAAACTATCTTTCTTATATATATATATATATATATATATATATATATATATATATATATATATATATATATATATATGTTTTAATTTATTCTATTGAGTTCTCCATTGTCGCTATTGCATTCTCCGTTGTCGTTCTCAAATGCACTAATACAAATTTAATTCATATGAATATTGTTATAATATATATATGTGTCGAATTTTGATGAATAATGAATTTTAAAAAACCACAATAATTATGATATGATATAACAAATTAATCCAAACATCACATTCAAATGCATTAATAAAAATTTAATTAAGATGAATATTGTTATAAGATGTGTCGAATTTTGATGAATAATGAATTTAAAACAATCACAATAATTGCACTGTCATAGGTCAATGTTTCTAAAAAATACAAAATGAAAACCAACGCATGTTAGTAACTGTACATCGGGGCGTTTGTATTATGAAGCACGTTGGTGCGTTTCTACGACCTATGGGTACCGAACAAGTACCAAAACCAATTAAAAATATCGGTGCGTTTGTGTGGTACGACGCATCGGTGCGTTTATGTGTCTATATGCACCGGTGCCGTTGTACGATCTATGGGCACCACACGAATACCGATACCAATTATAAATCTCGGTGAGTTTGTGTGATACTGCGCACCGGGGTGTTTATGTGTCTACAAGCACTGGTGCCTTTGTATGACCTATGGACACCGCACAAATACCGATACCAATTATAAATCTCGGTGCCTTTCTATGATACTGTGCACCAGTGCATTTCTATAAGTATACACACCTGTGCGTTGATACGACCTATGGGCACTGCACAAATCCCAAGACCAATTAGAATGGCACTGTACGTTGTATCACCAACACTATGCCTGGTACGATTTTATATCTTAATGGCCCGATGCATTCTCCTTTGATCACCCTGGGGCGACTTCTACATGTATGCACCGGTGCGTTAAAGCCAGAGTAGCACACCAATGAAAAAAAACATCCGTAATAACCTTTGGCCACCCATTTTTTTTTAGTCGTGTTGAATTTCCATTAAAAGCTCCGCCAAAACCTCCGTAACCATAAACGGATGTTGTAGAAAATGTTTTTTTGACAATTTTGGTCAATTTTATAACACTAAAAGCCTCCTTTATAACCTCTGTTAGAGGGTCTTTTCCTTGTAGTGATGGGGTTGGCAGGGATCGAACTCACCTGTCCAAGTTGGTTCACGAACCAATGGGAGACACCCAATTTAAACATAACTGGGAGGAAAAACTAAACAAGCGGAAATCAAATTCAAAAATGCATCAAAAATAATACAACAACATTCCCAATTGGGGAGAACGCGGGTTGGAACCTGGGCCTACCCCGGGATAATCGGGGCGCCCACCAATGACCCACGACCCTTTCATTGTATACTCTGCCCACAAGAATATATAAAAACCATAATTTCATTCACTCGTCCATTAGAGGCCAAGAGGAACCATGCGGTGAAACTAAGACATTTTGAGGGGGCATTGTTCAAGAAAGGAATACTCCCTATGCAGAACCTTGTGAGGAACCTTTAAATTCCCTTGGGAGATGAATTTTCACAGTGTCAAAATCATAGCAGGTTTATACTCAAATTAATGAAAATTTTCCCAGTGTTTGATGGCGCTATCACTTTCCTCATCTGAGCGACAAAATTTCAGTGAGTCGCAGAAAAGAATATTTATGGAACCTTGAGGAATCTAAAAGATTCACTAGAGGCCTGAAAATATCGATTTGAGAACCAGGACAATTGTATACTCATTTTTCTCAGCTTTTCGCAAGGAACGTGATGGTGTGATTATATTTTCCATTTGGGCAACCGAATTACAGTCAACTAGCGGGAATGAATCTTTGGGGAACTTTTAAGTTTTCTAAGGGTCCATATTTGACCGAGTGAGAATGGGGTCAAGTTTATACTCATTTGAAATAGTATTTTTCTTTGAATTCAACCGTGTAGTCCATTTATTCAACATAGGTGTGTATTTTCAGGCCATCCCTAGAAGTGGAGGTATAAGATGCATTTTTGCCATGTCTTCTTTTGATTTTTGTTGATATGGTGAATTGATGTTGAGATCCCTATCTACCACTTTGTGGGAGAATATTTGTACGCCACATTATGTGAGATTTTGATATTTTTTCATGATGAAGGAGAGATTTTATGAGTGATATTTCCTATGAGAAAACGTCTCGTGGAGAGACATGCCATTCTAGTTAAGGAATTTCATCCTTGTGTTGAGTCCCAAACTTGCATCTTTCCTATACACCTTTCTAGACTTTTTCCATTTACCTGGACCTCCTAAGTCATCAACATCATTGCATATTAATCATAAAAGAGAATTTAAAGTGGTTTTTAACTATGTTTTGTGTCTGCTGTTTGAATTAGATTTTTGCTCATTGAGCTGCGGAATCTTGTCACTTTCCACAACTGCTTCAACTTTCCATAGCCATTTTGTTAAAGTCTATATTGCAGGTGTCTTCAGGAAAATCAAGCCACATGGGCAAGTTGGAAATGACATGGATATGGACCGAGTCCTATTGGCTCAGTCGAATTCACCAAAGAAGGCCGTGGTCAAAGGTAGTCAAGCGGTGGTCAACCTAAGAGTCCTACGGTGACAGAACTCCGTTTTTCACCACGTGAAGACTTGCGTGGCCGTTCCTAAATCTCAGGGGACATATCAACACATGTGAACTGCTCCATAAGACGAATCCAACGGCCACCCTCCATAGATTTAATCTTCACGGCAGCCATAATGCTAGATTTCTGGACGTGGTTGTTCACGTGTCTTTTATCAGCGCAGATTGTAGGAAAGTAGTTATGTCATCCTCTGTTATAAATAATGCGTTCTCATACGCATAGTAGCTAGCTTCTATAATGTAATTTTGCTGGAAAGAAAGCCCATTGTGTCGTGACATTATTTCCTTGTTATGATTGCGTTTTGAATACATGAGAAGACTTTGTTCATAAGCATAATTCATGGTTGATAGCTGTTTCCCGAGGATTGTGTAGAGGGCCCCTGCACACGCCGAGGTTTTGTTTATTGCTGTATAGTTTCATGCTTTATTTCCTTACGTTCATTATGCCATAGTTATTCACGTGTATATATTACATCTCTTATGGTATTAACGTTTTATTTTTGTCCATAATTTTTCATGCTTTATACTGTTGTTAACTGATCAGTGTCTTTGTTCCAGATTACAGTAGGTAGCCCGGGCATTTGCACATAGTTTTACAATGACTAATGACATGGAATCAGTCTTGTCCTTCTGCTGATTTATTTTTCTTAGCTTTTAATTCCAGCACTGTTTTATTTATTTCATTTTTGTACATTTGCTTTATTAGTTAGATTAGATATTAAATTACTCATGTCATTATCAGTTACCTCCGAAAGCCATAGCGAGACTAATGGTGAGGGATTGAAGTATGAGGGTGTAGTTTGATATTAGTTTATTTTTCTGCAAGTTAGATATTAAATTGCTCATGTCATTATCAGTTACCTCTGAAAGCCATAGCGAGACTAATGGTGAGGGATTGAAGTATGAGTGTGTAATTTGACATTAGTTTATTTTTCTGCAAATTAGATATCAGATTGCTCAAGTTGTTTATGATTACCTCCGAAAGCCATAGCGAGACTAATGGTGAGGGGTCAGAATATGAGTTGATGTAATTTGATTTTAGCTTTACTTTGCTTGCAATTCTTGGATTTATTTGAGCACAGTTTCTTTTTTATTTAGACAGCAGCAAGGGTAATGGGTTTCATGATCAATAGTTCACTGTTTGTTTGACTAGTATAGTGACACATTTTCATTTTCTTTTAGGAATTAATTTTGTTATTGCATGTTTTAAAACCCTTTTGAAGTTTGAAGTTTGGGAAATAATTATAAAGGACATCATTTCCTTGAACATTTATATCCATACTTGTCTTTTAGAATTTCCATCTCACATTAGGAAACCAACCAAGATAAAAACCCCCAAGATAAATAAAAAACCCAAAAATGAAAAAAAGTAAGAGATAGGTTATCTTGCACATATAGTGCGCCACATTTCGTCAGCTTACGAATCCCGGATTGAAAAATTAATGTAGCAATTTAGGACACACTAAATTGACCAAACATTTTGGCGCCGTTGCCGGGGAAGTGTAACTAGGTAGCCAATTTATTTATAAAAAAAAAAAGGGAAAAATTGATAACTTCTTTAAGTATGCTCTCCTCTTGCACCTAGTGTGATCTGGAGGATCAGAAAAGAGAGTTATTGGTTCAATAATTTCTTAAGTATGCTCTCTTCTTGCACCTAGTGTGACCTGGAAGATCAGAAAGAGAATTATTAGCCCAACTTAAAAATAAAAATAAAAATGACATGCATAGAGCAAGAGATTCTAGGGGAAGGTTTATAGCTAGAGCCAAGAGTTCAATTTTCACAACTCCATCTTCTTCAAGGCATAGACAAGATTCACCACCATCTACTCGAGCAGCCGAATTAGAGGATTCTCCTACACCATTTACCAAATCTCATTTAGAAGAAGACCCTTTCTTTACTTCTACAGGAGAGCATATTGTAATTAAAGAAGTAGAATCACCTGAAGAAGAAAAGGAAGAAACTCCCTCTCATCCTCCCTTGATGGAAGAACTAGAGGACTCTGAGGACTCTGAAGAAACTATCATGATAGAGGAATTAGTAGATGGATTCAGAGGTAGAGGTAGAGGTAGAGGAGGAGGAAATAATGGAGGCAACAATGGTGGAGGTGGAGGTAATAATGGAAGAAATAGGGAAGGAGACAACTCGTTTGGATTCCCTATAGTTGATGAGGAAACTCATACAATGATGAAAAACATCTCACAATCTCTCCTCCCCAACTTTTATGGATTGCGAAGTGAGGATCCTGAAACATTTCTGTTTGAGTTTGAAGTCGTGTGCCAAACCTATGACTATATGGAAGACTCTCAAAAACTCAAATTGTTTCCTTCAACATTGAAGGGAGCTACTTTGAAATGGTTCATGGGATTAGCCACTCAATCTATTAGGACTTGGAATGATATGAAACAAACATTTTTGGATAGATACTTGGACTATTGTACGCCCACCAATCACAAGGATGAGGTATTCAAAATGATGCAAAAAGAAGATGAAAATTTGGAAGACTTACTTGAAAGATTTCAATACAACTTGAAAAGAGCAAAGATGAGCAACTTAGATGATGAAACCTTGAAAGCCCTCATATTAAAAGCCATTAGAGATGAATGGATATATATTTTAAACATGATGGGGAAAGGAGACATTTCTCAACTTCCACTTCATGACATAACAGAACTATGTGTCCATCTCTCAAGGGGAAAATCTAAAACGGGAAAAGGGCCTAGAGATCCTTCTCTTATCAGGGCAAACAAATCTGCAACTGGATCAGTAAGTAGGGCAGAGATTGGAAATATGCTTGATGAATTCAAAATTGATATCTTAGGGAGACTTGTGAACAACTATACACCCTTAAAATTCAAAACAAGCAGAAAGCAGAAACTGATGCTCTAGCCATCTTTTGTCCGAAATGTAGGAAGAAACATGCTTTAAGGGAATGTCTCTTGGATGCAAAAGTTGTAGAAACATGTATGATTTGCTCAGAGAATCATGAGACCAAGGATTGTCCTTCAATTCCTGGACTCAAAGTTGTCTTTCAAGAAGATCCAAATTCAGTAGAATCTCTCTGTTTTGTTGCAAGAAAACCTTGGAGGGGGCAACAAACTCAAGGGTTTAATAACCCTATGAATTTTCAACCCCCACCAAATTGGAATCCTTGGCAACAACTGCTTGATGAATTCAAAATTGATATCTTAGGGAGCCTTATTGAACAACTAGACACCCTTAAGATCCAAAACAAGCAGAAAGCAGAAACAGATGCTCTAGCCATCTTTTGTCCGAAATGTAGGAAGAAACATGCTTTAAGGGAATGTCCCTTGGATGCAAAAGTTGTAGAAACATGTATGATTTTCTCGGAGAATCATGAGACCAAGGATTGTCCTTTAATTCCTGGACTCAAAGATGTCTTTCAAGAAGATCCAAATTCAGTAGAATCTCTCTGTTTTGTTGCAAGAAGACCTTGGCAGGGGCAAAAAACTCAAGGGTTTAACAACCCTATGAATTTTCAACCCCCACCAAATTGGAATCCTTGGCAACAACCTTGGCCCCAACCTCAAAATTCATATCATTCATGGGTACAAGGTATGCAAAATCCTTATGGGAGATTTTCTCAATTTTATCAATATCCTCCATCTTTTCAAAATCAACAAGCTCCACAACTTCCAAACCCAAGTCTACAACTTCCATTGCCATTTCCACAACAACAATCTTCTCAACAAAATCCAAATTCTCAACTCATGCTTCCATTCCAACAAAAGACAAATCAACTTCCAGCTCAGCCATTGCCAAATCCTAACAATAAAAATCCTCAGAATACTTACATGATAGAAGGACAACAATTTCCTACCTATATGATTGTTCCTCTCAATGATGTACAACTCAGGTCTGGTAGAGTTTTAGAAAAACCTTCTATAGATGACCAAGAGCAAGATACCTCTAAGGAGGTCTCTCTTAAAGTCAATAAGGATTCTGAGGAATCATCTCTTCAAAACTCAAACATTCAAAAAGAGAAAGAAAATTTAACCCCCAAAACTCCTATAGTTGAGCAACCTGCATCTTCATCCACACCTCCTTTCCCTGAAAGATTACAAATTGATAAAGGGGTGGAAAAACAAATCTTGTTGCCTAACTATGATTTTCTAGATGAATTAAAGAATGTTTGTATCAAGATTCCCTTGCTACAAGCCATTAGAGAGATTCCCATTCTAGCAAAAACAATAAAGGAGTTGAGTCTCAAAAGACCAGGAAGGAATCCAAGAGACACAAGAAGAATCCAACTGGTAGGAAAAATTGCAGATATCATGATGGGAAAAATTACCATGCAGAAGTATGTAGATCCAGGTAGTCCAATTTTCAAGACACATATAAATGGGATAGAAATTCCAAACACATTGATTGACTTAGGGGCTGCTATCAACATTATGAGTAGACAGATTATGGAACAACTAAAAATTCCTAATCTTCTTTTTATACCTACTTTACTGCAACTTGCAGATCGATCAATTATCAAACCAGATGGTGTATTAGAAGATATTTCAGTCTCCTTAGATTCTTGGGAATATCTAGAAGATTTTATGATTTTGACTCCCAAGGGTAATCTAGGAGGGCACCCACTTATCTTAGGAAGACCTTGGCTAGCCACAGCTGATGCTTTCATTAGTTATAGATCTGGGGATATGTACATTTCTAATGGTAATTAGACAAAGAAATTCAATTTTTATCCTCCAGCAAAAGCAATTACAGAAGTACGAGACAATGAATGGGTCGATGATGAGGACACTATACAACTTGTATTTACCATTTCTGAAATCAGTGAGGATAGTCAAATTCTGAACACATTAGAAAATTTTGAGACATCTCTAGAATATGACCCCACACAATTTCAGTTGGAATATGACATTGAATATTTATCATCAAGACAAATGTCTCTTTACTCTATGGAAGAGTTTGGTAGTTCTACCATTGAAATGTTTCCAGGAAAAACATTAAATATCAACAAAAATTTGGAAAAGTCACAACAAGAAGAACTAACCAAAATCTTGCAAAAACATTCTACTGCATTTGCATGGGAGTATACTGATATGAAAGGTATTGATCCTAAGACTTGCATCCATCATATCTATATTGAGGAAAACAGTAGACCAATCAGACAACCTCAGAGAAGGATGAATCCAAATCTTAGGGAGATAGTAAAAGAAGAGCTCCAAAAACTACTCAATGTAAACTTCATTTATCCAATTTCAGATAGTCGATGGGTTTCTCCTTTGGTTATAGTACCTAAAAAGAATGGTAAATGGAGGGTATGCATTGATTACAGGGAATTAAACAAAGCAACTTTGAAGGATCACTTTCCTTTGCCCTTTATCGATCAGGTATTAGATACATTAGCAGGCAAAAAGTACTATTCATTTTTGGATGGTTTTAGTGGCTATAATCAAATTCAGGTAGCACCTGAAGATCAAGATAAGACCACATTTACCTGTCCATGGGGGACTTTTTCCTATCGAGTGCTTATAACAAGCTATGAAACTTTTATTCATACTGACCATTCTGCAATTAGATATTTAATGAACAAACTTGTTACTAATGGCAGAGTGACAAGATGGCTCTTACTTTTACAAGAATTCAATATTACTGTGTTGGATAGACCAGGGAAACAAAATACAGTAGTTGATTTCTTGTCTAGGATTCAGAATACTAAAGAAGATTCTCCTGTAGAGGATAAGTTTCCTGATGAATACTTGTTTGCAGTAACTACTAAGACCCCTTGGTATGTAGATATTGCTAACTATTTGGTTACAGGGAAATTGCCTCCACATTTATTTCCAAGTGAAAAAAAAAGATTATTCAGGAAAGTTCAAAATATTCATGGATTTCTAATGAATTGTTTAAAACAGGGCCAGATCTTGTGATCAGAAGATGTGTTAGGGAGGATGAAATGCCTGATATTCTTAAGGCATGTCATGATGAACCATGCGGCGGACACTTTGCAGACAAAAGGACGGCCTATAAAATCCTCTCTTTAGGATATTATTGGCCTTTCCTCTTCAAAGATGCAAAACAATATGTCAAAATATGTGACAGCTGCCAAAGAGTAGGGAAACCTACCCTTTCAAATGAAATGCCATTGCAAACACAGGTACTCATTGAACCCTTTGAAAAATGGGCTTTAGATTTCATTGGACCTATTAATCCACCATCTAAGCAAAAGAAGTATATATTGGGTTGTACTGATTATGTTACTAAATGGGTAGAAGCCAAAGCATTAGTATCTGCTACTGAAAATTCAGTTGTTCATTTTCTTTATGAGGATATTTTTACTCGCTGTGGTGTTCCAAGAGAAATTGTGACAGATCAAGGAAGCCAATTCACATCCAACCTGGTGGAGAAGCTGATGGAAGAATACAAAATCAAGCATAGAAGAT
This sequence comes from Pinus albicaulis, assembly GCA_034641835.2. Lineage (NCBI taxonomy): Eukaryota > Viridiplantae > Streptophyta > Pinopsida > Pinales > Pinaceae > Pinus > Pinus albicaulis. Next base: position 471,735,049 of record CM076570.1, on the reverse strand, counting down.
CTACTCCTTACCATCCGCAAGCAAATGGTCAAGTGGAGTCTACAAACAAATTTCTCGAAAGTATCATCACCAAAACTGTTCATCTACACAGAAGAGATTGGGCAGAAAGGCTTCCTGAAGCCTTGTGGGCCTACAGAACTACATGGAGAAATACAATAGGACATTCTCCCTATGAACTTGTTTATGGGAAATAAGTCCTGCTCCCCATTGAGTTCCAAGTCAAAACCTTCAAGATGGAAGTTCAGTTGGGGATGGATCTATCAGAAGCCCAAAAGCATAGAATGGAGCAGTTGAATGAGCTAGATGAGATCAGACAAGAGGCAATTCTAAGAACTGATCTAGTTCAATATCAAAGAGCTAAATGGCATGACAAATACATCAAAGAGAAGAAGTTTCAAGAAGGAGATTGGGCATTACTATTTGATTCCAAGTTTAAAGATTTTAAAGGAAAATTTCAGACTCATTGGCTTGGGCCATATGAGATTGACAAGATCTTTAGCAATGGAGTGGTAAGAATCAAGACCATTGATGAATCTCAAACTCCTCTTATTGTGAATGGCCACATATTAAAGATCTATCATAAGCCACTCTCAAAAGAGGAATTTGTCAAAATGTTTCAAGATAATTCTGCAATAAGGCTGGTGAAGAAGAATCCTTCTTCTCCACCAGCCTAGCCTTTGTTCTTTTCAGTTAAAAAAATAAAAAATAAAATAAAAAATTATATATATATATATATATATATATATATATATATATATATATATATATTGTATAAGCCTGAAAACCAATCACTGATTGGCAGTCTTATACAGAAAATGTAGGGTGAAAATCAGGAACACCTGACACCCTATATTTTCCAAAAAAATTCTCTCTCTCTCTCATTTCACAAGTTTTATGACAACCCACTCCATTTCACTCCATTTCATTCCACTCCACTTCATTTCATTTCACTCCATTTCATCTATTTCATTTCATTTCACCGATAAAATTTTTCTTTCATGACCATTTTCATTCATTCAGTTATCATCTATCCATCTCCATTCACCCAAATAATTGCTATGTCAGTTTCCGTAGCTGACACTAGTTTCCGCAGCCAGAAGCAGTTTCTGCAGCCACCACTCTGTTTTTCAAAAATTTACAGTCAGATGTTAGTTCAACAATCATGAAATCAAATGCAAGTATGAGGACATATTTTGAAGACATGAGGCATTCAAAGCATCAACGAGGAGCAACTGATTGAAGACTAATGAAAAATGGCAAGAATTCCAAGGTATGAGTAGAAATTTATTTCAAATCGCATTCAAGCACATTTTTACATAGTTATAAACCATAGCTCCATTATATGCAATGATTGCGTTGGTAACTCCATAATCGTTCCACAATCTCTATACGATTCCCCCATAATCCTTGCATTCATTTTTAAACGGTCTCATAATCAAGCCTCCAGTATTCACTCGTATTCGACTATACTTTGATATTCCACCTATAATTATGGAACATGGTTGATTTGACTACGGCTTCTCTCAGCCAATCTGCAGTCGTTTCATAAGCGTGCTTGCGTCTACTTAGCAGCCACCCAATTTTAAATACTGCCGGATACACTTTACTCCCCCTACTATTCGATTGACCTCACGGCTGCATTTCCACCGTGCTCACATAAGCCTTCACCCCATTTTGTTCTCTATTCCGCTTCATTCCGTGTACCTATTCTCTGATATCCACTTACAGTCACCGGTCTCCTTCATAAACCCTGTTCATTTCCACTAACTCAGTCATCTTACCTCCGCTAAACCCTCCTCACGCAGACGAGTTTTTAAATAATAGAAGGAAAGATGGGTCAGTTGTTGAGGGCAGAACCAGAGGGACCCAAATTTATGGAAGGATACCCGCAAGTCAAAAATATATTGAAAAAGGAAAAATGGCTTCGGTTTATTCAAAAGTTTAAAGGTTACAATAAGGAGGTAACAAAAGCTTTTGCGAGGTCTTTCAACGGTCTGGAGGTGGAAATTGGGGACCTCAAATTTACAGTGACTGAGGCATCCATAGCAGTTGCTACAGAACTCCCTCAAGAAGGTGAACGTTGGTTCAAGAACAAGAGCATTGGCGAGAAAGCTTGGAGAGTGATCCTACGTAACCTAGGTATGGATGTCACCATTTTCAAAAAGGGAATTCCCGTTCATGCTTTAAAAGAAGAGTGGGCTAGTTTACTATTGGTTATTCAAAAATTTATCACGTGTGAGGGACATTTTGGATCAATGTACATGTATCATACCCGACTGTTGATGAATTTTCTAGACAACCAGACCCTCAATCTGCCATACTTTTTACTAAACAGTTTGAAAAAGATGTCTGTAACTGTCCAAAATCATCTGGGGAACGTAGAACCACATTTGTATCACCATGGTCTCGTGAAAATATTTATAGAAAAACAATTAAAAGAGAAAAAGGACACCTGGGAGCAGTTTTTAATTAGAAATTTCTTTGGAGAACCCCAAGAAACCCCTGAAGGTAGTACATCAAAAAGAAGTAGAAGAAAGAGAACAAATGATAAAACTCAAAGCACTCCTACTAACACAGTTGAAAGAACTAGTAGAGAAGAAAGACTATATAAAAGGAAGAAGGAAAAGACTGAGGGTAAAAAGCCAACAAAATCAAAAGAGAAAAGAAGCATTGAGGCTGTGCATCAAACCACTTCCTACCATCAAGTATTGTCTAAGAGACTAATTCACCTTCAAGAACAGTCAGCCATGGCCAAAAAGAAAGGAAAAGAAAAACAGAGGGAAAAAGATAGTAGTCCACAGCATGTAAGAAGAAGCAGCAGGCTTAAAGGAAAGTGGAGGAAAGCACAAACAAAAGGACCCCATTTTATTGATTTGGGAGAAGGAACACCTGAAAAAACTCTAGCTGGCCATAGTCCACCTCATTCTCAGCCAAACATTGAAACTAGTCCTCAAGATGTTGACACGAGTCCTTTTCGGCCAGATTTTGAAGTCAATTATCCTCCACAACATTTTGGGGACAGCCCAACGAAAATGACACCCAAGATAGATCCAAAGCAGCAAGAGGTGTATGATTACATAGAATCCTTAGAAAGAACAGCCACGGGTCCCAACACTTCATCCACTCAGCCTCACACAACACAAGAAGCTCTAGTCCAATCGTTGAAACAAGAAGTCTTTGAGTTGGAGGTTCTAAATAGACATATTAAAAATGAAAATGAAGCATTAAAGGAGAAAATCAGATTGAAAAAGATCATTCATGACAACACTATGCTACATCTGGGATTGTGGCACAAAAAGAACAAGAAATTGAAGAAAAAATTGAAGAAGATAAGTAGAGCACTGATTAATCTCAAATTCAGATGCTTGATGAAGAAGCCCAGGATGTTAGCAAAACCAAGAAAGAAGAGAAGAGGAATGGATGTACTAGCAGAGGTATCAGAGATATGAATTGAAGGAGGATGATCAAAATTTGGTTGCATGGGGACATGCAACACCTTCACAGTGGGGGTATGTTGAGTCCCAAACTTGCATCTTTCCTATACACCTTTCTAGACTTTTTCCATTTACCTGGACCTCCTAAGTCATCAACATCATTGCATATTAATCATAAAAGAGCATTTAAAGTGGTTTTTTACTATGTTTTGTGTCTTCTGTTTGAATTAGATTTTTGCTCATTAAGCTGCGGAATCTTGTCACTTTCCACAGCCGCTTCAACTTTCCGCAGCCATTTTGTTAAAGTCTATATTGCAGGTGTCTTCAGGCAAATCGAGCCACATGGGCAAGTTGGAAATGACATGGATATGGACCGAGTCCTATTGGCTCAGTCGAATTCACCAAAGAAGGCCATGGTCAAAGATATTCAAGCAGTGGTCAACCTAAGAGTCCTACGGTGACAGAACTCCGTTTTTCACCACGTGAAGACTTGCGTGGCCGTTTCTAAATCACGGGGGACATATCAACACCTGTGAACGGCTCCATAAGCCAAATCCAACAGCCACTCTCCATAGATTTAATCTTCATGACAGCCATAATGCTAGATTTCTGGACGTGGTTGTTCACGTGTCTTTTATCAGCGCAGATTGTAGGAAATTAGTTATGTCTTTGTTTGTTATAAATAATTCGTTCTCATACGCATAGTAGTTAGCTGGTGTAATGTAATTTTGGCTGTCAAGAAAGCCCACTGTGCTGTGATATTATTTCCTTGTTATGACTACGTTTTGAATACATGAGAAGACTCTGTTCATAAGCATAATTCGTGTTTGATAGCTATTCCCCGAGGATTGTGCAGAGGGCTCCTGCACACGCCGAGGTTTTGTTTATTGCTGTATAGTTTCATGCTTTATTTCCTTACGTTCATTATGCCATAATCATTCACGTGTATATATTACATCTCTTATGGTATTAACGTTTTATTTATGTTCATAATTTTTCATGTTTTATACTGTTGTTAACTGATCAGTGTCTTTGTTCCAGATTACAATAGGCAGCCCGGGCATTTGCACATAGTTTTACAATGACTAATGACATGGAATCAGTTTTGTCCTTCTGCCGATTTATTTTTCTTAGCTTTTAATTCCAGTACTGTTTTATTTATTTTAGTTTTGTACATTTTCTCCATTAGTTAGATTAGATATTAAATTACTCATGTCATTATCAGATACCTCCGAAAGCCATAGCGAGACTAATGGTGAGGGATTGAAGTATGAGTGTGTAGTTTGATATTAGTTTATTTTTCTGCAAGTTAGATATTAAATTGCTCATGTCATTATCAGTTACCTCCGAAAGCCATAGCGAGACTAATGGTGAGGGATTGAAGTATAAGTGTGTAATTTGACATTAGTTTATTTTTTCTGCAAATTAGATATCAGATTGCTCAAGTTGTTTATGATTACCTCCGAAAGCCATAGCGAGACTAATGGTGAGGGGTCAGAATATGAGTTGATGTAATTTTATTTTAGCTTTACTTTGTTTGCAATTCTTGGATTTCTTTGAGTACAGTTTCTTTTGTATTTAGACAGCAGCAAGGGTAATGGGTTTCATGATCAATAGTTCACTGTTTGTTTGACTAGTATAGTGGCACATTTTCATTTTCTTTTAGGAATTAATTTTGTCATTGCATGTTTTAAAAACCTTTTTGAAGTTTGAAGTTTGGGAAACCATTATAAAGGACATCACTGCCTTGAACATTTATATCCATACTTGTCTTTTAGAATTTTCCATATTACATTAGGAAACCAACCAAGATAACAATCCCCAAGATAAATAAAAAACCCCAAAATGACAAAAAATAAGAGATAGTTTATCTTGCACATATAGTGTGCCACACTTCGTCAGCTTACGAATCCCGGATTGACAAATTAATGTAGCAATTTAGGACACGCTAAATTGACCAAACAGGTAGACTCAAATGGTTAGATTTTGGAGATTGAGAATTGGAGTTCAAGCTTTATGTGTGATTGAGTTGAAGTGTTGTTGAGATTTAGGCTTCTTTCTACTGAGCTTTTGAGAGGAAAGATCACATACCTCTATGTGCTCCTGGAAGAAGATTTCAAGACTTATAAAAGTAGCGGATACTCCTAATTTGGACCCCGGGAAGACCTTTTCAAACATCAAGGCTAAGGTTGTAAGGTTCTTCTGTTATTTTAAGATTAATACAATCAAGTTTTGTTTTTCTCAATAAATTGTCGTTCGATTGTTTATTTCAATAAGCTGTCGTTTGATCGTTTATTTCATAGATTCCTTGATCACTATGATAGTTATGTTTTATAATTATTTGTTATACAAGTGCTATTTAATATTTTCTTGTTTGTGATTGCAGGTCGACAAAAGAAGACACTTTGTTGCGACGAAAGACGACACTTTCTTGCGAAGAAAGAACTCTTGTTGCAATAGAAGGATTATTGTTGCAACAAAAGAACTGTTGTTGCGATGAAGGATTATTGATGTGACGGAAGCACTACGACTACAAACAAGCATTTGGATCTAAGGTAGGATTGACACCTTCATAGAATTTATTTGTAAAACGAATATATTTAGAGAAAGACAAACTTAGTTGTTCGTTTGTTGCTAGATTGTCTTCTGACACTAGGGAGATCGATCTTGTCCACAAGATTGATTTATCTGGCCAACAAATTGGCGACTTCACTGGGGAAAGAACTTGTTGTTTTTGGTTCTCTTTTATTTTGATTTGAGGAAAAGTTTTTCCTGGTTTTTTATTGATGGATATCTGCCTAGGTAGCTTAAGTTTTCTCTGTTTTTGAAAATTTTGAAATTTTTTAAGTTTTTCTTGAACTTTTCTGGGGACTGCACTTTGATACTTTGCACAGTGCGGGACCGCACCTGTTACTTCTGGGGCCTGCGGACCCTATTAAATTTTTTGAAAAAATTTAGATTTATTTTTTCCAGTTTAGTTTAGATTTGATTTAGGATTCTTAGCATCTACCCAGATCTACATTTTTCTGTCAAAAATCTCTTGTTTATGGCTTTCTTTCAGCAAATTTTTCATCTCATCAATCTCCATTAAGTTAATTGGGCATTTTGAGTCTCTTTTTTCAGAAATTCTTAATTTGATTTCCTTTGTTCATTACTTGGAGGTTTGTCTCAGTCTTTTCACAATTTCACTTGGGAGGGCTAAATTGTGTATGAGTGTTAATCGCCTTTGAGTGTTTTTTTGATCTTTGGAACTCTCACTCGATTTTCTTGACTTGAAATTAATTGGTTCTTAGATTACATTAGAATCATCTTGTGTTTGAGAATTCTCTTGCATAGATCACATTTTCATAATTAGAATTTTCATTTTCAGAATATGAATGAAAAATAGATTACATTTACATACTTTTCAAGTGAATTGTGCATAGATTACAATTGCATAGTTTACATTCTGAAAAAAATCAATCATAAATTTAGATCAGTTTTATTTGATTTGAATTTAGATATTTTTATGCTTGTTTTAAAAACACAAAAATATAAAAAATTGTTTTGGGATTGATTTGCATTAGTTTTTCTTGATGAAATTAGTGCATTAGAGAATTTGTTATATTTTCTCTTAGTGATCAATTTTTTCATTTTTGGAAGTGTATGGAAACTCTCTCCTTACTTTAGTTAGGATTCATTGAATTGAAAAGATTACATTATCATATTCGATTGCATTCTGTTTTGGGTCAGGTCATAACACCATTGGTTTCATATCCATTTACCCTTTTGAGTAATAACAGCCTAAATAACACAATGCTTAATTAAAATTCATCTAGTAATTTTTACATTTTTAGGACTCTTTCCACCAATATAGCTTAGGATTAGTGCTTTGGAATAGGTTGTAGTTAACTTTCCAAAGCAACTAAAACAAACAAGTAGATAAATCTTGCGGTAGGAAATAAATCCAATTGTAACTAGTAAAATCTGGGAAGCTTCTTTTAAAGAAGTCAATCATGAGATCATGTCCGAACCTTTGAAACAATCAATTATGTTTCATTGGGAAAGATAGAAGATTTTTCGCGCATTACAAATGGTAAACCTCAGATTAACCATTGTCGAGGAGCCTGGGGTCACTTGTCGGTAAACCTCAGATTGACCATGTCGAGGAGCCTTCAAGGGGATTGAGCTTTGTTACTCTGCCCTTGCACGTGGGATCGGATCGTATATTGTTCCCCAATTTTTATTTGTTACTGTTGGTAACCTTAGTGTCCATAAACTTAAGATTATTTCCTAAGGTGACGGTGAAGGAAAGATCTCACTGTACCTGGAGCAGACGTCGACTAGACTCACTTGGACTCTCTGGGGGGTTTCTCTTCACTCGAGATGGTTTTTTGAAGAAACTTGTGCCAGTCTGTTTCATTAAGCAGGTTTTCGGGGTAACTGTTCCAACCGCCCTTTCTGTATTAAATTCTATGATGTTGGATTTCATCACCAACTAGTGTTTTTAGTACGAGAAGTTACTGTTTGTGTGTGGTTTGAATCCTAGATTTGATAGTGCGATTTAATTTGTTTGCTTTTACTTTCAAAGACCATAGGTGTGAGTTGTGAATTTTAATTGTTTAGGTTTAAATTGTGAATTGTTAATTTTAGTTTTTAAATTGTTAATAAAAGTCACTGAAGTTGAATATAATGGCAACTGTTCTGGAATTTACCAACCAAGGAACCCCTCTTAACGAGAATTCTATTACTTTTCCTTGCTTTGGAAATGTTGGTCCTCCTTATATGGCTACTTTTTCATTACCCGGATTTACAATAGGTTTACCAATATGGTTATTTTCAACTTCGTTGGCCCTGAATACTCGAATTGTTCCACCTCAACAGAGTTCACCATCTCAACATCACCAACCTTCTGTTGACCCTTTACCTTCTTCGCCTAATATTTCTTCCTCCAGTTCTTCCTCTTCGCTTGGTAAAAGCCTTGATGCTAGTAACCAAGTGGCTAAGAAGAAGAAGAAAGGGAAGAATAAGAAGAAGAAGAAGAAAGATAAGAAAGAAGTCAACCAACCAACCATGGCTGTAAGTGTTAGTTGTGTTGAGGAAACCTCCAACATGCATCGTAAACCCAAATACCCTTGCAATATTTGTAAGGTTTACCACTTCCTTATCAATTGTCTTGGTATTCCAAAGGTCTTGGAAGTGTGGTCGAAAACATCTCATCAACTTTCCATTGATCCATCAACCAGTGATAGTCAAGTTCCTGGGAAAAAGGGTAAAATTAGGTTTCCTTGTAAGTTATGCAAAGGGAGTCATCAAACTCACATTTGCCCTCACATGGATGAAGCCTCAAAATTATTGGAAAACCTTACTGTTCCACAGCAAGAATTTCCAACTGGTTACCGTAAAATTTCTCCCAACCTACCGTCAACTAACAGAGTGATTGATCTAATTTTAAGTACAGTTGATCCCACTCTTCCATTGGAGAGTGAAACTCATATCACTCAGGTTGATGATCCATTAGTTGATCAAGTGGTAGATTCGATTTCACATTCGGTCGATCCCATTCTCCCTGTAGAGAGTGAACTTCATACTGCTCAGGTTCTTCTTGTTACATCAGATTCTTCTACGCCGGGGGGAATTTCACCTGTTTCTACAGAACCCCCTCCAAGTACTGAGGTATTTTCCTTTGATTGGAATAGACTGACAGAACCTCGTCTTCCTTCCTCCATCCCTTTCCAAATCATTGTGAAGTTGGGTGGTAGGGACATACACCGCACACAGGTAGATGAAGGTGCTTCTGTTAGTATTTTATCCTCAACTGTTTGGAAAGCTTTGGGTTCCCCTCAGCTTGTGCCTATTACGCAGAATCTGAAAGATTTTAACAGAACCATTAGTGAACCTTTAGGGATCCTTCCTAAGTTTTCTATTACTTTGGAAGGTAAAACTGTCTGTGTTGATCTTATGGTGGTTTGAGGCCCCTTGGATTTCAATATACTCCTTGGGTGAGACTATGTTTATGTAATGAAAGCTGTCGTATCGACACTCTTTCGCGTGATGTCTTTCCCTCACAATGGAAATATTGTGACTGTAGACCAACTTTCATTCCCTAGTCTTGTTTTGACTACCAATAATATGACACCCCTAAATTTTCCTGTTTCTAAAGTGGTATCTACCCCGCCACGGGTTAATTATGTGGCAACTAGTCCCATGTTTTCAATTACCGATGTAAGCAAGCTTCTCACTGTTTTCTCGTCTTCCTTTGACTTAGATCTGGTAGTTGACATGGAAAACTCTACAGGATTATTTGAATGCGATTTTCTTATCCATTTTGTGTCCCTTGACATGCATTCCTTCCAACGAATTGTTCTTCCATTTGACGAAGACCTCTTGGAAGCCATGATCAAGGTGTGTCCATTGACATGTGTTTCTTCCAGTTGGAAGCCATGATCAAATCAATGAGTCCAAGGATAGTTCCTTTTACTGTGTCAACCTCGTTAAAAAATGAATCAGTGCATCTGAGGATAGTTCCTGTTACTGAGTCAACCGCGTTAAAAAATGAATCAAGTATGAGGACAGTTCTTTTCCTGTGTCAACCTCGTTAAAAAATGAATCAGTTGGTCAGAGGAAAGTTCCTGTTACTGAGTCAACCTCGGTAAAAAATGAATTAGGTATGAGGACAATTCTTTTCCTATGTCAACCTCATTAAAAAATGAATCTGTAGGTTATATAAGTAGATTGTAGAAAGTAGATACGAGGATAATCTCTTTTACGGTGTCAACCTCGTTAAAAAAATGAAACATGTAGATGAGGAAAGTTCCTTTTACTGTGTCAACCTCATTAAAAAATGAAACACGTTGCCATGAGCATAGTTCTTTTCCTATGTCAAGCTCGTTAAAAAATGAAACAAATCCTCCCCTAATTGAGTCGAGTCTTTGACTAGATCTCATAAATGTTAAGTCATATATTTAGGTTATTTTTACATAATTTTGTTACAGTTTTAGGTCGGGTATTTCATATGATCTCGTAAGTGAACCTTCATTCCATCCAGCTATTAATTACTAGTAGTGTATTTAGTTGAATTAAATGAAGCTGGGGGGGCATGCGCTCTAGCAGTTACGCTTAGGGGGCATCAAGCACAGTTTTCTTTCTGTTTCAAGCTTGTGCAAAAATGAAACCACTCTGAAGCATAGTTTTTCTCTGTTTCAAGATTTTGTAAAAATGAAACCTATCTTGAGTCAATTTCAGTTATTTTCAAGACTCGTTAAACTCATGAAAATCCCGAGATTATTTTGCTATCTTTCATTCTTGTAAAACAAATGAAAATGCCGAGTTCTTTTTGTCTTTTCCTGCTCGTAAATTAAATTGAAAGTCGGCCACAGGATTATATTTTTATCCCTTTTCTGAACTCGTTAAAACTTACGAAAAAGTGAAAACCATGAGTACATTTTTATCCCTTTTTCGAACTCGTTAAAACTTACGAAAAAGTGAAACCTTGGAGTCCTCTTTTAAGCCCTTTTCAGACTCTCTAAACACGAAAATATTTCCGAGCACTTGATTATTCAAACTCATTAAAATAAATGAATGATCGTCCCTTCAGTATAAGTTTACCCCTTTTACAGACTGAAATGGACTACTTACGAAAAAGGTATATGTTGACTAAATATGGTCAATAGAGTTCTCTCTCACATTATTTTATCCTTTTTCGGGCCTGAGAGACTAAATTTATGAAAAAGTACACCCATGGAGTTTTCTTAAGTTTTTTCTTCTGACTCCCTAAAATTGAAAAACATCGAGTTTATCCTATACTGGACTCGTTAAAATTTAACAGTAAAGGACCTGTTTAATTTTCAAACGGGAACGAACCACTCCTTCTTAGGGTTCGAATCTTAAACTAAGTTGGACTCATTTGAAGGATGAGCTTATAAACAAGGAAATGTTATCCTCCTCAAGCTTGTCAAAAATAAAGAGGTACTTGCCAGAAATGGTGGGGGAAAAGAGAGAAAAATGAACCTGTTTGTTGTATTTTGATTATTTAGAAAATCGTTAACCACTCTTGAACACGACACTTTTTGTTCACATGGGTTGGGAAATCCTTTGCCTAACAGTTAATCAAACCATATTGAAAGTCATCAGTAGGTTTCTGGGTATTAGCTTTGGGTCAATTGTCACCAAACCATCTGCAGTGTCGTTATGTGTTCAAGAGGACAGTTCAAACAAACCATTCATCTGCAAAATATCTGTCATCCATTTTGACCATGCCTGAGTCAGTCCTTTCCAATATGTTTTCAAAACTTGATCTATGATTTTGTGTTGTGGGCTTCCCTACAATAGATCACTTTCTATCGACGACAACTCATTATCTAGGGAGTTGATCTAGAAATCATCAGTACCTTGAAATCGACATGCCTCAATGGCAGGTTTCTCGCCTTCGATGACATGTTGCATCATTGACCTTCGATCAAATGATTCCATGATATGTTCGACTTCAGCTCATTCATTCACATTTCATGGATTGTACTGAGTACTTTGAGAGCCATTGACATTACTGGTGATTACTCTCACACTTGTTAACAGTTTACATTATTGAATGGTAATCAAGTGGTTTCTACCATGTTTGACTTCAACACATTTAATTGCATGGATAGAATCATACTAGCTCGAGATGCGGAAATCAAGACCCTAGATCTAGTTTCTACCATCTAGGCTACGAGGAATTTTGTTATCATTTATACAGTGGAATATTTATAAACAGATGGTTGCATCCATAATGTTTCTACATATGTCTATACTTTGATGTATTGAAAACCATTCCTGTATCAGAATAGTTTAGATTAGTTTCTAGTTAGTTTTGATCTGAGTATGGGAATTCCTACCTTAGCGATGATATGTTCACATATATATATTTTGCATTGAATGTTTTTTTTATAGGTTCCAACTGGGGTGTCCATAGGATGATCCTTGAAATGATAAAGTAATGCACTCTTCATATATGACAGACTTCAGCATCATCTATTCCAGACTTTGCACTTTAGGGGGAAATATGTTACACAAAAAATTGTCACCTTGACTTTCTGCTAACTGTATGAGCTCATTATTACTCATACTTCCCCCTATGCAAGTATAAACATGTTAGTTCCTCATGTCAAGCCTTGAAAATCAGAGAAATGTTCCTAAAAATCTCCTAAACTTTGGTGTCGCACTTTCTCTCTATCTTGCCTACGGTCCCGCACCTAATGTTCAGCTCTCTTGCGTACCTGAAAGCACTTTATCTGTGTTAAAGGTGCAGATCCATGTAAGATAAAAAAGGTGCAAGTAAATTCCAAAAATATCAATAAAATTAAATTCTGGAAGCTTCTAGAATGGATCTTGCGGTGGCAGAACGACTCTTGTGAGGTGCATGAATCCCTTACCTTATGGAGCTAACCCCTTGATGTGAGGAGCTTATCCCTTTGAAGGAGGATTCTATCCCTTCATACTTGGAACAGAAAACCTCCTCTTTTCCACTATAAAGAGGCATTGGGTAGCCTCAAAGGGTTAAGTTTTTGGAGATTGAGATTTTGGAGATTGAGAATTGGAGTTCAAGCTTTATCTGTGATTGAGCTGAAGTGATGTTGAGATTTAGACTTCTTTCTGTTGAGTTTTTGAGAGGAAAGATCACATACCTATTTATGCTCCTGAAGGAAGAGTGAAAGGCTTATCAAAGTAGAGGAGATTCCTGCTTCGGACCCCGAGAAGGCCTTTCGAACATCAAGGCTAAGGTTGTAAGGTTCTTCTGTTATTTTAAGATTAATACAATCAAGTTCTGTTTTTCTCAATAAATTGTCGTTCGATTTTTTATTTCAATAAGCTGTTGTTTGATCATTTATTTCATAGATTCCTTTATCACTATGATAGGTATGTTTTATGATTATTTGTTATACAGGTGCTATTTAATATTTTCTTGTTTGTGATTTCAGTTCGACAAAGGGCAACACTTCCTTGCGACGAAAGAACTCTTGTTGCGACGGAAGGATTATTGTTGCGACGAAAGGACTCTTGTTGCGACGAAGGATTATTGATGTGACAGAAGCTTTACAACTGAAAATAAGCATTTGGATCTAAGGTAGGATCGACACCTTCATAGCATTTAATTTCAAAAAATATATATTTAGAGAAAGACAAACTTAGTTGTTCGTTTGTTGCTAGATTGTCTTTTGACACTAGGGAGATCGGTCTTGTCCGCAAGAATGATTTATCCGGCCAAAAAATTGGTGACTCCACTAGGGATCGAACCTATAATCCAACCATATTGAAAGTCTTCAGCCAATTTCTGGGTATTAGCTTTGGGTCAATTGTCACCAAGCCATCTGCAGTGTCATTATGTGTTCAAGAGTACAGTTCAAACAAACCATTCATTTGTGAAATATTTATCATCCATTTTTTACCATCCCTGAGTCAGTCCTTGCCAATATATTTTCAAAACTTGATCTTTGATTTCGTGTTGTGGGCTTGCCTACAATGGATCACTTTCCATCGACGACAACTCATTATCTAGGAATTTGATCTAGAAATCGTCGGTACCTTGAAATCTGCATGCCTCAATGGCAGGTTTCTCGCCTTCGACGACAGGTTGCATCATTGACCTTCGATCGAATGATTCTGTGACATGTTCGAATTCAGCTCATTCATTCACATTTCATGGATTGTACTGAGTAATTTGAGAGCCATTGAAATTATTGGTGGTTTCTCTCACACTTGTTAACAATTTACATTATTGACTGGTAATCAAGTGGTTTCTACCATGTTCGGCTTCAACACATTTAATCACATGGACAGAATCGTACTGGTTCGAGAAACAAAATCAAGACCCTGGATCTAGTTTCCACTATCCAGGTTGCGAGGATTTTTATTATTATACAGTAGACTATTCATTATAGATGGCTGCGCCCATGCTGTGTCTACACTATTGATGTAATATTAAAATCATTTATGTATCAGAACAAGTTTAGTTAGTTTTTGATCTAAGTATTGGAATGCCTACCTCAGCGATGATATGATTACATATATATTTTTCATGGAATGTTTTTACAGGTTCTGACCGGGGTGTCCACAGGATGATCCTTGAAATGATAAAGTACTTCACTCTTCGTATATCATAGACTTCATCTTCATCTATTCCAGACTTCGCACTTTAGGGGGCAAGCTGTTACACTAACAATTGTCACCTTGACATTTTGCTGACTGTATGAGCTCATTAAAACTCATACATACCTCCTTTGCAAGTCTTACAACCTTTACTCCTCATGTCAAGCCCTGAAATAGGAGGAAAAGCCCTAAAAATCTCCTAAACTTTGGTGTCGCAATTTCTCTCTATCTTGCCTGCGGTCCCGCACCTAATGTTTAGCTCTCTTGCGTACCTGAACGCACTTTATCTGTGTTAAAGGTGCGGACCCCTGTAAGATCAAAAAGGTGCAAGTAAATTCCAAAAATATCAATAAAAGTAAATTCTGGAAGCTTCTAGAATGGATCTTGCTGTGGCAGAACCGCTCTTGTGAGGTGCATCAATCCCTTACCTTATGGAGCTAACCCCTTGATGTGAGGAGCTTATCCCTTTGAAGGAGGATTATATCCCTTCATACTTGGAATAGAAAACCTCCTCTTTTCCACTATAAAAGAGGCATTGGGTAGCCTCAAAGGGTTAAGTTTTTGGAGATTGATATTCTGGAGATGGAGAATTAGAGTTCAAGCTTACGAATATTTGAGGTTAAGTGCTGTTGAGATTTAGACTCAGCTAACTAAGAATTTTGAGAGGAGAGATTACATACCTCTATTTGTCTTGGTTGGAGGAGTGCAGAGCTTATCAAAGTAAAGGATACTCCTACTTCGGACCTCGGAAAGTCCTGTGCAACATCAAGGCTCAGGTTGTAAGGATTTTCTTCTTTTGAAATTAATACAAATATACTCATTTTTCTCAATAAGCTTTCAATCAATGGTTTATTTCATAGATTCCTTGATCACTATGATAAGCATCGTTTATGATGGTTTCTATACAGGTGATATGTAATAATTTGCTTGTTTGTGACTGCATTTTTACAAGTGAAACTCCTTCAAGCGCGTGAGGGATAACAACAACTTCAAACAAGCACTGGAAAAATGGTAAGTATTTTACACCTATATAGAGATTTTCATAGATCATATATGCTTAGAGAAAGATTAGTCTATTTGGCTGTTTGTTGCTAGATACTTTTAGTACTAGGGAGATCGGTCTTGTCCATAAGAACAATTTATCCGGCCAACACTCCTAGTACCAGGTCTACTAAGTTGCTTTCAACTTCCCTGCGTCGTTTTCTCCTAAGCATTTTCCTTACTGCGCAGGTATTATGTCCCTCTTTCACTGTCTAAGTTTCCTTCCGCTTTTCATTTTTCAAAATGGTCATGGGTAGAAACAAGATTAAGAAGCTGGAGTCACAAGAGAAGATTCTCTACCCCCTAAAAGGTAGAGAACAAATGATGAGGAAGATGTCGAGGAAGAGCCGCCACTAGAAAAGTGGCACTATATGGAGAGTCAGACAAAGGAAAAGTTGGTTTTATGGTGAGATATGTTGGTCCATCATCATCTGATTCTCTCAAAGGTTTCACAAGCCGTCTCCATTAATAGGGCCAAGGTAGGAGATGAAATAAAGGGCAAGAACAGAACTATCAGAGAGAAGCTTTGGTCGGAATTAGTGGGATATGTAGACAAATATCATACTCGGTTTACTGTCGAGCTTGATATGGATAAGGAGCAGTTGTTGATGGCCATGACTAAAGCAGTTCTAGATCCAGAGGTTGGGACCACTAGCTACATAGCTCTGGAGGTTGTAGTTAAAATGTCACAAGTCCCCCCAATTGATAAAAGCAATTTGTTTCAGTGTTTCAGCGACATGCTGAAAGACGATATCGTGAAGCTCTCTCTCACCCTAAGGAAGCTGCAAACCAAGTATAACCAAGTGGTTGAGAACCTCAGGGTAGAAAAGAATAATGCTCGGGCACTTTCGAATGATCTGCAGAATCTCCAAGCAGCTGTGAATGGAAAATGGAGTGGTAAAGTTGATCTTCAGGGTCATGTCAATTGGGAGTTGCAAAAATAGGTCGTAGCTTTGAAGCATAAATTGAATATGCATGGTTTTCAACATGTGAAAACTGCTAAATTAGCCTAGATGGAAAAGGACAAGGCTGACCTAGCGGACTCCCTATCTAAAGATAAAGAGGAGAGAGCTAAAATTACTAGCGAGATGACTACCCTCCAACATAAGATGGACGAGTTGCAAAGAAGCTGAGATACACACGTATGCTCCATGCCACTTCTTGAAGTATCTAGCTCACTTCTGGAACAACTAAATATGGCACTAGATGACCTTCAGGTAGCAGAGAAGCAAGCTCAAACTACACAACAAAATATTCATGAGCTCGAGGCCCATCTCAAGGAGAATACCAAAATGGTAGCAACTTTGCAGAAAGAAATAAAAGAGGTGAAACAATAAAAGCTAC
The DNA here is from genome assembly GCA_034641835.2 of Pinus albicaulis. NCBI lineage: Eukaryota > Viridiplantae > Streptophyta > Pinopsida > Pinales > Pinaceae > Pinus > Pinus albicaulis. The sequence continues at coordinate 471,718,127 of CM076570.1, read as the reverse complement.
AACAGGAAAAGAATATCAAGGACTTGACTAGCCGGATGAAGGGAAATATCATCCTCTTGGAAGCCTGACGCTTAATCTGGACGGACATCATCATGGAGGTAAAGAAGCATTGGGCCTTTCTGAATTTAATTGAAGAAAATAAGGCCACAACTTGTCAATTCAGAACGACTCTACATGAAGGGCATACAGACGCTGAAACTAAGGTTGAAAGTGTCGGAAGGTATATTACCTTCCTAAGTAATTTGAGCTCAGAAGAATTGGCCAACTAGGGAATTAAAGATAGGTTCAAGGAGGTAACAGAATGCAGAAGGGTAATGGAAAAGGAAGCTTTGTGCAACCTTGCATTGGACAGTTTGGAACAGATGGTGACTAGTTTGGGATAGTTTGAAATGAAATGGACTGAACTGACACTTGCAGGCCTCCCATCATGCTGGGAGCCTACAACTATTTTTTTTCAACCGTTAAAAGTATACGAGTGAAAAATGACAGAGGTGATGAATCAGACAGATGCACCATCTAAGAATACCACTCGGCTTAATGCCGAAACAATAATTGCCTCACTCAGTAAGGAGTTCTCCCTTCTCTATCAAGTTAAGTAGCGGTTTCCTACTCAAACGAACTATGCCGTATTGATAGAATTACATGCCCTGGTCGATTCTTTCGTTGAAATAACTGGTCCTACAGTTGACATATGGCAGAGGTGTAGCGATCATACAAGCTCTCTAATCATCGTGTTTATGTCCTTGTCAACTTCGTCTTCCAAAAAGAAAGCCAACTCTTCCACACTACAATACCACCTTCTCCAGTAGCAGTCGTGACTCCGTCTCACCAGAAGCAATGATAACTCATGATTGGGCCTACATGGCCTCTTACTTTATTTTTCTTTTCATTTTTAATTTCGAGTGAAATTCATATTTCACTCTTGCATTTTTACTTTCAATTAGTAATTTGTTTGTATTTCCATTAGAAATGGCTTCAAGCCCACTTTGTAAGATGATGGGAGGTGTTCTACCCCATCATCAATTTTGATTTTTGATTAAGACTTGAAACAACATACAGGCATGCGGAAAATATATTTTCCCAAAAAATATTTTCGTGTATAGAAATCAGAAGTTATAAAAGCAGAGAGAAAAGACATATACATGGTTCCATTTTTTTGGAGAGACTATCAACTAAAAGCACTCTCTGTATGTGTTTTTGTATGGTCTGGATAGTTGATGTTAAAGAACCCATTGGGACTTGGTATAAAGAGTTTTGTTGTTGAAAAGGATTCCACATGAAATGATATACAATTTTTACTCCTTCCTGTTTGATTATATAGTGTTCGCTTCATCTCCATTCATTTTCTTGTATCTAAATGTTCTGGAATGCAAGTGCTTTGTATTGGGTGTGAATTTATCATAGTTGGTACTCATATATTTACATTTATAGCAGTTTAAATACGACCCAGGCATGATACTTTGTTCACTTTCTATCTCATTTCCACAATTCTTCTAATAAGCACTTTATGGATTCTTATTTTAATATAATCCCATTTATAGTGTATATCTCACTTCATATTCCTTAATAGTTTCCACTTATGCATACCTTGATAATTGCTTATCATTTTAATAGTCGGCCCTCTTTATATCAAGATGATTTGTAGCTGTCTGATGCATCTACTTATTTAGCCTCATACAGAACCCTCAGAAGTATTCCTAGTTGTTATGTTTATCTCTGAAGGCTTAGTCCCACTATCACCAAATTTCTACCATTGGTCAGTAGCAAGGAAGCCATATTATTGTCTACTGCTATCAGTTATATCAGGAACTCCTTGCATTTAAGATGTCCTAGGCACTTGTATTTTTATAACTCAAGGCTTTCTCTAAGAGTGACAACAAAATACAAGGGGAAAAATATCGGCAAAGGCAAGGCCAAAGTCGATGCCCCAACACCAGATTCCTCTAAACCTAGTGCTGATGATGGTTCACAGCGCAAGCCAAAGTATCCCTGTCTGATTTGCGATGAGGAACACTACACTAAGGATTGTCCTAGACGAGCAGAAGTTAGTAAATTGCTCAAAGGCACTAAGGGAACTCTGGTTGTCCTTAAAGAACCTCTTCCATCTCAGCAAACACAGATGGTTGATCAATCTACACCATCTGCACCGTTTGGCTCTCAAATGTTCATGATGAACGATTCTACACCTGTTTCCATCGCTACTCGGTCAAAAGACTATACTGGATCATGTCAGGCAATTGGGAAAGACTTGGGATTGAAAGGCCCGGTGCTGAACCTGTTGTACGACCACCTTCCAAAGGTGTTCTCCAGAAATATTCTTATAATCCTAACGCCTGTGCTTCTCACCATTACAGTATTGTTGAGGATTTAGCACAGGTGCCATCCACGATGCCAGCATTAGAAGTGCTTCAGATTTGTCCATCTCAACGGAAAGCATTATTATCTGTGATCGGCGGGATTGATCCTGCTGATTCTAGCCTTCTCTCTTTTGACTTAGAGAATTTCATCCCCCGACTTCCGCACCAGATTATGCTTATAATACAAGTCAACATTAACGGTCTCAACATCCATAGAGCCGTTGTGGACGAAGGTGAATCCACTTGTGTCATTTTATCTGCTTGCTGGAAGGCTATTGGATCTCCAGCCCTAACTTCGTCACCCAATGCCCTTGAGGCATTTGATGGAAGGGAATCGAAACCCTTGGGTGTTCTCGCCAGCTTGTCGATCACATTACAAAGAAAGACAATCAATGTCGAAGTAGAAGTAGTTGACGCTAAACTCAAGTAAAATCTACTACTTGGTCACAGTTGGACTCACGCTATGCTGTGCGTTCCGTCCACCCTCTTTCGTCTTATAAAGTTTCCACATGAGGGAAAAATCATTACTGTCAACTAGTTGTCGTTCTTTACCTCATCTTCTGAGAACAACGTTCCATATGTGGATAAGATTCCTTCTCCCCTCGACAGCATAGGGCCGAGTCTTTTTAAAGACCCCGCCCTCATGGGTATCTTTCCCCTTCCACCACCAAATAGCGTTCAAGTTAATATGATCTCTCGCTCAGATGACCCTTGGTTTTCTCATTCCACCGTCCCCATCTGCTTGGCCGATCATATGCCTTCACTTGGTTGTTTTACCCATTCCTGAGGAACATCTGTAATGAGACGTCTTGTTAGCCAACCTCTTGACCTTTACTTGTTCTGAGCAGAACCACCATTACCGGAACCAGTTGCTACCCTTTATACCACTTGTTCCTCCAAGAGGAGTCAAATTTCAGCTCTTTTCTGACTCTTAAAAATCGAAAGATTTCTGAGACTCTTGTCATTTTGAACTCGTTAAATGGCTGCAAAATGATATCTACCCAATATACGTTTACCCCTTTTTTGGGCTGGGATATATTACTTACAAAAAAGGAATACCTTAGCCTATCATGACTAAGAGGTTCTCTCGGATATTGTTTTCTACCTTTTTGGATCTGAGAGACTATTTAAGAAAAGGGCCTTGCTGGAGTTTTTTTTTTCCGTTTTCTTTTCAAACTCTCTAAACATGAAAAGATGTTAAGTTCTCCCTTTGTCAGACTCATTAAAAATTAATAACATCGGACTCCGTCGTTATGACGTTACTCGAGTTCCTCCTTCCTAGGGCTCGTAAAATGTACTAGGTTGGATTTTTCTGAAGGAAAAACTTACGTCGCAAGCATATGCTATCCCCTTCAATATTTTTTACAAAAATAATTGGGGTACTCGCCGGAAATGGTGGGGGAAAATGGAACCAGAATTTAGTCGGCATTATGTCACTCTTGAACATGGCACTTGTCTGCATTCGTGTCGGGTTGGGGACAGCTCACTTCGTCATTTTTTCACCTCCATGGGTTTGGGTAATCTCTTTTGACCACTCATCTGCTCTTTTCCACGTCACTATGACCTCGGATCCCTTGATGTCAAATACTGCCAAATCCAGTGTCGTGCCGCCGATATGTTCAAGAGAAGTTTTGCCTCTGCAATTTTCAACCTCCCTCCGATTCTCTGTTGGTCTTGATTCGCAAACCATCATATTCCTCTGTCTTGTGACGATGATGTGGGAAACATTATGGCCCTCCTTTAACCAGGTCACTTCCTGTCGACTTCAGCTCATTTTCTAGGAAGTTGATCTAGAGACTCCCTTTAGGTACCCTAAAGCCTGCATGCCTTAATAGCAGGTTCTTTGCATCCGTTGCAAGGTTTACATCATTGGCCTTTGATCGAATGATTTTACAGGTGTTCGATGCCAGATCACTGTTCACATTCCGTGGATTGTACCTTTTGTACCTTGAGAGCCATTGTCATTATTGGTGGTTTCTCTCACATCTGTTAACAGCTCTCACTATTGGCTGGTAATTAGACGATGTTCCGACATGTTCAACTTCAACTCATCTATTCACATGCTCGAACTTGTACTTTTTTTGGGTCGAGATGGAGCGCAAGACCCTGGGTTCTATTTGATGAAATACAAGCTGTGGGTTCTTTATGGATTACTATGACTTATTACATGACTCTCCTGATTGGATGGCTGCAACCATACCTGAGTCTATTTGTTGATCCTTATTGCTGGATGGATGCATCCATACCTCAGATCTCACTTTTTGTGTACTCTATTATGGATGGATACACCCATACCACATATCATGTATCAGAGATATTAGTTGTATTTGTACTTGCAGGTTTTCCAACAACATTGTTTGGGTCAAACACGTTCTCATAAATCATTTCACCCCTCCCTCTCTCTTGGACCTCATGCTTTAGGGGGCATCTATTACACATCATTTTTTCACCATCCCTACAATCCCTCATCCCGCATATTGGAGGATCATTCCTGTGACTTGTGAATAGTGTCATACTTTGAAAACACCTTCTTTGCATCCTTCTGCATAAGGACATCATTTATCTTGTTTTACATTTCCTCAAAAAAGCACATAAAACCCATGTTTTGGCCTTGGCATGGATATCTAGTTCATCCCTCACGTCGATGTGGAATATTTTCACTAGAGCCCGTGCCACTTGGTGCTTTGTCTCAGTGCAGCCCCCGCACCAAGCTGTTTTAGGAATGTATTTTTAAATTAGGGGCAGAAGTTTCATTCTAACTACCTCAGGGATGAGTCACTGGAAGTGGTTAAGTTGATGAGTCATGGATATCTCTCTTTAGGTCGTGGTTTTTACCTCCCATGGAACACTCCTTTAAGATAGGCCTCCCTTCCATGATTATAGAGATCCTAACCTCTCCCTCCCCCTCTATATAAACAGGCCTTCTCCCTTTATGAAAGCTAGCTGAACATATAGCCAAGGAGCTGAACTTGGAGAAGAATACTATAGTTGAGTAATTGATATTGAGAAGGTAGAACCAAGGAGAACTCCGTAGAGAGAGTCTCGTCCGAATTCCCGACGAGCCTTTGTGAGATGCGCTCCACTTGAACCCTGCTAGAGGAGATCACAACATCGAAGCTTGGTTGTACTCTTCCTTCCATTTATTAATATACTCGACTATGGTGTTGGTTCCATCATTGTGTTATGTTGTTTATGTAATGCAATTGATTTAGTCCTCTTCAACTGACTGATAGTTACGAATGTGAACTAGTATGTTGCATATCATCATTTTTTCTTGTGTGTGTGTAGGTGTCCGAGCGTGAAAGCAAGCAGATCGTGATCTGTCAAACCAGGAGCGAGGAGTGAGCCACTCTTTTCGACGAAAACAACAACATAGGACCTCTGGTAAGTCATCTATCGAATCTTCGTCCATTCGTTAACTAGGAATCAATATGATAGTGTGTCTTGTTTGTGGCTAGACCCACTTTAGGGCTAGTGGGATCGCCTCTATCCGCAGAGGGGATTTACCTCACCAACAAGGGCCTCGCTGGAGTTTTATTTTCCACTTTATTTTCAAACTCTAAACATGAAAAGAAGTAGAGTTCTCCCTTTGTCAGACTCATTAAAAACTGATGACATCAGACTCTGTCGTTATGATGTTACTCGAGTTTCTCCTTCTTAGGGCTCATAAAATGTACTAGGTTGGATTTGTCCGAAGGAAAAACTTACATCGCAAGCATATGCTATCCCCTTCAAGCTTGTTTACAAAAATAATTGGGGTACTTGCCAGAAATGGTGGGGGAAAATGGAACCATAATTTAGTCGGCGGTATGTCACTCTTGAACATGGCACTTGTCTGCATTCATGTCGGGATAGGGACATCTCACTTCGTCATTTGTTTTCATCCATGGGTTTGGGTAATCTCTTTTGACCGCTCATCTGCTCTTTACCACGTCACCATGACCTCAGATCCTTTGATGTCAAATACTGCCAAATCCAGTGTCGTGCCGCCGATATGTTTGAGAGAAGTTTTTCCTCTGCAATTTTCAACCTCCCTCTGATTCTCTATTGGTCCTGATTCACAAATCATCATATTCCTTTGTCTCGTGTCGATGATGTGGGAAACATCATGGCCCTCCTTCGACCAGGTCGCTTCCTGTCGACTTCAGATCATTTTCCAGGAAGCTGATCTAGAGACTCCCTTCAGGTACCTTGGAGCCTGCATGCCTTAATGGTAGGTTCTTTGCATTCGATGCAAGGTTCACATCATCTACCTTCGATCGAATGATTCTATGGGTGCTCGACCCCAAATCACTGTTCACATTCCATGGATTGTATCTTTTGTACCTTGAGAGCCATTGTCATTATAGGTGGTTTCTCTCGCGTCTGTTAACAACTCTCATTATTGACTGGTAATCAGACGATGTTCCTGCATGTTTGAATTCAACTTGTCTATTCGCATGATCGAATTTATACTTTGTTTGGGTCGAGATGTAGTGCAAGACCCTGGGTTTTGTCTGATGAATTCTAGGTTGCAGGTTCTTTGTGGATTACTATGACTTATTACATAACTCTTTTGATCGGATGGTTGTGACCATACCTCAGTCTATTTGTTGATCCTTATTGTTGGATGGTTGCGTCCATACCTCGGATCTCACTTTTTATATACTCTATTATGGATGGCTGTGCCCATGCCACATATCATGTATCAGAGATATCAGTTGTATTTGTACTCGTAGGTTTTCTGAGAATGGTGTTTGGGTCGAACCCATTCTCATAAAGCATTTCACCCCTCCCTCTCTCTCGGACCTCATGCTTTAGGGGGAATTTGTTACACAGCATTTTGTCACCATCCCTGCAATCCCTCACCTTGCATATCGGAGGGTCATTCCCATGACTTGTGAGCAGTGTCATACTTTGCAAACACCTTCTTTGCATCCTTCTGCATAAGGACATCATTTCTACTGTTGGACATTTCCTCAAAAAAGCACACAAAACCTATGTTTTGGCCTTGGTGCGGGTAGCCAGTTCACCCCTTACGCCGATGTGGAAGATTTGCACTAGAGCCCGTGCCACCTGGTGCTCTGTCTTAATGTTGTACCCACGCCAAGCTGTTTTGGGAATGTTTTTTAAAAATTAGAGGCGGAATTTTCCTTCTAACCACCTCAAGGATGAGTCACTGGAAGTGGTTAAGTTTATCAGCCACTGATCTCCTTCTTTAGGCAATGGCTTCCACCTCCCATGGAACTCTCCTTGAAGATAGGCCTCCCTTCCATAATTATAGGGATCCTAACCTCTCCCTATCCCTCTATAAAACAGGCCTTCCCCCTTTATGAAAGCTAGCTGAACTTGGAGAAGAATACTATAGCTGATTAATTTCTATTGAGAAGGTGTTAGGTCCCTATATTACTAGTATAGTCCCTTATTGTTGTTAGTGTAACCCCCTTATTGTTATTATTGTACCCTTGTAACCCCCATATTATTATTATTGTGCCCTTAAATTATTATTGTTAGGTCGGCTAGGATTACATTGTGGCCCCACTAGGATTACATTATGGCCCCATGGACTCCTATATATAGAAAGGAGGTTTTGTAAATTGTATCATCGAAGAATTTTTCATTTATGTAATGTATCGGAGGTTTCCCCCTCAAAGTGGCTTATTTCTAAGGCATTGATATCTCTTTTCTTCTATTTTTGAAGCCGGTTACATAACATTTGGTATCAGAGCTTTGGATTCTAGGGTTTTGTTGCTCTAAATAGGTCATTGTGGAATTTTTGCTATAACTTTTATTCTACGAAGGTTCAGAATCTGAAATTTTTAGGGTGTGAAGCTGAAATCTTGAGGAAATGCATCAAAAAATTTCAGATGTTGGTTCAAAATATCTTCGGAGATATGATCTGTGAAAGGTAGTGCTTTTTTAGGCTCCCGAATTTCATCTCAAAGAGGTGATCGTGGGAAAAGATTCATAATGCTCTCTCTGAGCATCAGATTGGAGTTCTGTAAAAAGTGATCACAAGTACAAGGACTGTAGTTTGTTGTCTATAAATTTCAGAGCTGAAGGACAAAACAATGACACGTGGAAAGTCGTACAAGTTCGCTCTACTGAACCAGTCCATAATTAGGTCATTGTGGGAGATTGGACACAACTTTTTCTTGGAGAATTCGAATCAAGTCAGACCTATGGCATTCGAAATAGAATTCAGAGGGCTACGTCGGTACCAAAATTCAAATATTTAAGTGCTACAATCACAGAGATAAGCCAATTTCAATATCGAGCTCCTCAAAAGCAAGAAAAAGGTGTGTATTTGTTTTTCCGAATTGCATAAGTCTTGTTTGAAGAATAAATTTGAATTGATTCCAAGGGAATATTGTAGAATATATATCAATATTGGGTTCTAAAAGATGCCCCGTAAAAATAATTCAACACCCATTAAGCCTTCAGAAGGCTCTACTATGACTCATGAAGATGAAGAATTGCAACATGATCTATCAAAATTACAAGAGCAAGTGCACCAAATTTCACTCTCTCAAAGAGCAACAAAAAATGAAATGGAAGTTTTGAAGAAAAGCGTGGAAGCTAAGATGAATGGCATGGAAGATGGCATGGAAGCTAAGATGGATGACATGAAAGACAACATGGAAAACATGAATAATGATCTAAAAGCAGACATGGAAGGTTTGACAAAGTTGATACAAGAAATGTTTCATAATGGTGAAAATATAGTAGAAGAAACTCATGATGAGAACAAAATAAATGTTAATCGTGATTTCACAAACTCTAATTTTTGCAAGAAGAACCACCATATTCCAAAAATGGAGACAAGGAAGTTTGATGGAAAGGATTTTGTAACATGGATACTACAAATGGAGCAATATTTTGATCTCCATCACGTGAAAAACACACAAAAGGTACGCATTGAAACTTTACATTTAGAAAAAAATACATTTGTATGGTATCAATGGCTTTACTCCCATAAAAAAAATTGTCACTTGGTCAATTTTTACGGAGGAAATGATAGCACATTATGAGGATACAAAGAGCAACACCTTCTTTAGCCAATTGATAAATCTCAAACAAAAAGGCTTAGTGGGAGAGCACATTGAGGACTTCCAAAAATTGAATATAAGAGTAACTGATATTCCATAGGAACACATGATAGATCTCTTCATAGGCACTTTAAAGGATAGCATCCAAAATGAAGTTCGCGTTTTGGAACCTGATTCATTGGAGAAGGCATTCAGGTTGGCAAGAAAAAATGAATGTAAAATTATGGCGACAAGGAAGTGTAGTGCTCAACTTAGTGTTCCTAAATTGAGTTCATTAATTGTCAACCAGGGCTAGTAAACTGTTGAAGTGAGGTGCACTATATGTGCCTAGGTATTTGTTTCTCACTACGTTGTGTTTAGCATTTTTCTGATGTTTTTGGTTTTGTGGTTTTTGTGTTAGAAAGGAAAAGAACTAAGTGTTGGAAAAGAGCAGTTGTTGGTCACACTAAAACAGAGCAAAACCTATTCTAAACTATGTATGGCACTAAAGAACAGAAAATGCAAAGCTTGATAATGACTCATAAATCACAACATGAACTCAATAACTCATAACATGAACATATCCAATTCATTCATTAGAAATATGTTGGAATAGCTTGAGAAAAGGACAAGTTTAGTGCAAATGAGGTTCTCCTAAGTAAACAATCATCTTACAATATTACAAATAATCTCATCCATGGCTAGAAGTTTATTGGAACACAATTGGAAAAGATTATTTATAGCACAATAAGATTTCTACTGTGAATTAACTTGTAATGCTAATATTAATCCATTCTACAGCTCAACTTGTCACTACTAAGCCTTATTCGAAAGTTGGAGATTTTCTAGAATAGTTTTTGGGAAAAAGGCTTATTTGTGAAATTGAAAAAGATTGCAGAACAATCAAGGCCCTAAACTGATATCACTAATTCCTGTCCATATGATGATGCATTAATAGAAAGTCAGAACAAGAGTAGTTTGTAAACAATGAAGGCCGTGAAGTCTAATTTTGACAGTTAATACAACTTAAAGAACAATGGATAACACTGAACTAGAATGCAATTGATCAAACTTGAAACACAATGACCAAAACTAAACTAGAATGCCATTAACCTAGCTTGAAATACAGTGAACTGGAACTGACCTACAATGCTACTAATCTAACTTGAAGTATAGTGAACAGAGTTGAAATAAAGTGCCATTATCAAACCTGAAATATAGTGACAGAATTAAACTCGAGTGACATCTACCTCCGGAGTATTTCAACTGAACTAAAATGCAACTAATTCTATGAAATAATACAACCCTATCTCATTCAATATGAGTGATATTTTGGAATAGTTTTTAAAAACAATTCTGGATGTATCATTCAATGCAAATGAGCATAAAACATAAAGTTCAACAAAACGCAGTAAGCTCAAAAACACCACAGCTATGTCTCATCCGGAGTTAGTGATATTTTGGAAGAGATTAATAAGAACAATACTAGCTGTAACAACTGATGTAATTGAGCACAAAAACATAAAGTTCAAAGAAATGCAACTAACTCCTAAAATACTACAGTTATACCTCATTCAATATTATAAGTATTTTGGAATAACTCGTAAGAACAAGACTAAACTGTAGCATCCAATTCAAGTGAATATAAAACACAAAGTTTAGAAAATTTCTTAAACTAGGAATGTAGTTACTCATCTAAACCATATGAACAAATCTTCTCAGGTAGCAGGGGCCCTCTACCACCAGATTAACACGCAAATCTTCTCAATATTGACTCAGCTCTTGCAATAAAGTGATGCTTCTTTCATTAAAGGAGAAAATACTTCAAAACAGAGTGTTACGATCTTCTGAAATCTAGCAACCAAAACGAAATCTAACCAGCTGTCTCTCGGTCTCCCGAGCCATACTTATTAAAAATTACATAACTGTCTTTGAGATAACATAGGGATAATTTTCTTTCCAAATTAAAATCAAACTAGAACTCTGGTGGTGGTCTCGTACTATGATTAAGGACATCTGTACAGTCCTTGTCCTATTAGAAGTCTATCTCCTAGTTTTGGTTTCCCACGTGCATAACCACCTGTAGAATTCTATTCAGGCTTCGTGGGGAGAAAGGAATGATGTGGATGAAATCTGGAGTTCACCCATATGCATTTTTCCCTGAGGTGACACCTGGAACCTGCGTAGACATGAAGACAGCTGCGAAATCGGCAACTAGCTACAGAATGTCTGCATTTTGTAGCTAGGTCTAGTCAAAAAGTACTACAACAACAAAATCATGAAAATATAGAAAGTTAGTTATTATATACATTCCTAAAGCAACTTTAATCAATCCTATTGATCATTTAAGCCTGTAATTAATAATGGACAAAGGAAATGAAGTGGAATGTGGTGGAAGAAAAGAACATATTTGGGGCTCAACAGGAAGCCTACCACTCACTTCTATAAAGAAGGAAGTGTTGCGCTACACCTAGATTTCCACAACCTACAAGAAAGTTAGTCATTATATACATTCCTAAAGCAACTTTAATCAATCCTATTGATCATTTAAGCCTGTAATTAATAATGGACAAAAGAAATGAAGTGGAATGTGGTGGAAGAAAAGAACATATTTGGGGCTCAACAGGAAGCCTACCACTCACTTCTATAAAGAAGGAAGTGTTGCGCTACACCTAGATTTCCACAACCTACAAGGTTTACATCACAAAAATTTGAAGAAAAAAGAGCAAAAGGGCTTTGCTACAACTGTGATAGCAAATACACTAAAGGTCATAAGTGTGCTAAGAAGAAATTATTTTACATAGATTGTGAAGAGGAGGAAGAAAATGAACAAGAAGAGGATATACACCAGGAACCAGCCATAGAAGGGGAAGAAATGAATCCAACCATATCATGTAATGCATTGGCAGGAATTACCACTCCTCAAACTCTCAATATATAAGGACATATTAAGAATAAAAAGGTAATAGTGTTGATTGATTCAGGCAGCACCCATAATTTTATTCATTGTAAGGTAGCCAAGGAATTAAATTATTTCCCATTCCCAACACTAGAATGTCAAGTGATGGTTGCAAATGGAGGAACCATAAATTGCTCTGGAAAATTCCATAATATCAAGCTAACCATGGGGTAATATGTATTGACTACTCCAATGCTTTCCATTCCTATGGGAGGTGTTGATGTTGTACTAGGAGTACAATGGTTACAATCTTTGGGGACAATAGCTTTTAATTTTCAAGAACTTTTCTTGAATTTTTTTTTCAGAAGGAAAGGAAGTCAAATTACGGGGTATTGTGGGGAAGCCGGGAAAGATAATAAGCTCTAATGTCATGAAAAAGCTTCTAAAGAAAGACCAATGAGGAGTAATTGCACAATTATGCTCACTAAAAGTTCCAACATCAAAATCATCTATTTCTGTAGATCTCCAACAAGTCTTGGACAATCATTCCAAGGTGTTTGAAACTCCTAAAGGACTCCCACCTATTCGTGATCATGATCATGCTATTCATTTGATTCCAGGAAGTGTTCCTCCAAACATCAGGCCTTATAGATATCCTTATGTCCAAAAAAGCGAAATTGAACGTATGATTGCAGAAATGTTAGAGGCGGGTATAATTCAACCTAGTCAAAGTTCTTTCTCTGCTCCTGTAGTATTGGTACACAAGAAGGATGGATCATGGCGAATGTGTCCGGATTATATGGAGCTCAATAAGCTCACCATTAAAGATAAATTTCCCATTCCTGTGATTAATGAATTATTGGATGAATTACATGGAGAAATTTATTTTACCAAGTTGGATCTTCATTCAGGATATCATCAAATTAGAATGAAGACTGAAGATATTCCAAAAACAACATTTCGAACTCATGAGGGTCATTATGAATTTTTGGTCATGCCTTTGGCCTTACCAATGCACCTTCTACATTTCAAGGGTTGATGAATTCCATTTTCAAACCCTTCCTTAGAAAATTTGTGCTAGTATTTTTTGATGATATACTAATCTACAGCAGGTCTTCGAAGGATCATGTTGAACATGTTGACAGGGTGCTCAAACTATTGTAGGAGAAAAAATTATATGCAAAAACATCCAAATGTTTCTTTGGAGTACAAGAGGTGGAATATTTGGGTCATATTGTATCTCATGAGGGTGTTAAGGTAGACCCTAACAAAATTAAAGCCATTAAGGAATGGAAAGTCCCCACAACCATACAACAGTTGCGAGGATTTCTCGGGTTAACAAGGTATTATCACAAGTTTGTTAAGAATTATGGGAGAATAGTAGCACCTCTAACAACATTATTGAAGAAAGATGCATTTTCATGGACTCTTGAACCAACTAAGGCCTTTGAACATCTTAAAGAGGCAATATGTCGAGCACTAGTCTTAGCTATGCCAGACATCACAAAAACCTTTATTGTGGAATGTGATGCCTCAGGAAATGGAATTGGTGTTGTTTTAATGCAGGAAGGAAGACCCATTGCTTTTGAAAGTCGTCCAATCAAAGGAAAGTATTTACATAAACCTATTTATGAGAAGGAAATGTTAGCAATACTGCATGCACTAAAGAAATGGCAAACTTACCTAATGGGAGGACACTTCAAGGTAAAAAATTATCATGATAGTCTTAAGCACTTTTTGGAAAAAATATTATCCTCAAAAGAGAAGCAAAAATGGGTCACAAAGATGTTCGGTTATGACTTTGAAATAATCTACAAAAAAGGAAAGCTTAATGTTGTTGCAGATGCACTCTCAAGAAAGAATGAAGAGGTGGAAGCATTGCTTTGTGCCATTTCTATTATCCAACCAGATTGGATAACTGAAGCAAGAGATGAATGGAAGAAGGACAAAGATGTATGGATACTCATTCAAAAGTTACAGCAAGATCCTATTACATCTGATACATTTAGTTGGAAAAATGATTCCTTGTACAAAGATCGCTTATATCTTTGTAAGAATTCCCAACTAAAACAAAAGATTCTTCTGGAATTGCACACTTCTCCTTTAGGAGGACACTCGGGATTTTAAAAACTTACCACAGGGTGAAGAAATAATTTTTTTGGGATGGCCTTAAATCTGATATTCGAAAGTTTGTGGCGGAATGTTTGGTTTGCCAGCAGAATAAAGTGGAAACAATTAAGACCCCATGACTTCTACAACCTTTATCCATTCCAAGTCAACGTTGGGAGGAGATTTCAATGGATTTTATCACAGGTTTACCTAAGTCCGAAGGAAAGAGTGTCATCATGGTGGTAGTTGATAGACTTACCAAGTATGCACACTTTTGTGCATTATCTCATCCATTTAAAGCAAGTACGATTGCTACTACATTTATGGACAGAATTCAAAAGCTACATGGAAGCCCAAGGGTTATTGTGAGCGACAGAGATCCCATTTTTACTGGAAATTTTTGGACGGAGTTATTTTCTTGTTTGGGTACTCAATTAGCTCATAGCTCATCTTATCCTCCTCAATCTGATGGTCAAACTGAGATAGTAAATAAATGTTTGGAAGGATATCTTCGTTGTTTTGTATCTGATAAACAAACACAATGGGTCAAGTGGTTACCTCTTGCTGAATGGTGGTATAACACTTCCTTCCATACTGCAGCAAAAATGACCCATTTATGGCACTTTATGGATATCATCCACCATCCATCACATCATCTTTAAGGGAAAATTCGAAGGTTCAAGCAGTGGAAGATCACATCGAGCATCAGCAAGAAGTTCTCTAACTCTTAAAGGATAACCTGAATTTGGCACAAAATCGAATGAAACAACAAGCAGATCAACATCGCGGCGAGAGAATTTTTGATGTAGGAGATTAGGTATTTTTACGGCTACAACCATACAAACAAATGTCCCTCAAGCAAGCAAAGAAGGATAATAAATTATTGCCAAAGTACTATGGTCCTTACAAGGTGTTGCAAAAGATTGGTACTATGGCATACAAATTGGAGCTTCCTGCTTCTTCGCGAGTACATCCAGTTTTCCATGTTTCATACTTAAAGAAGGTTATAGGTGAAAATCTTCCAGTTCAAACAATATTGCCAGAACTTGATGAGGAAGGAAAAATCATATTGGAACCTGAAGCGGTCATGGAAATAAGAACTCGACAACTACGGAATCGATCAATTTCAGAGTATCTCATCAAGTGGAAGAACTTACCCACTGAAGATTCTACATGGGAGGATGAGAATTTTATACAGAAGCACCCAAAGCTACTCAAGCGTTGAGGACAAAACTTTTTTGAAGGAGAGGGGCATGTTAGGTCCCTATATTACTAGTATAGTCCCTTATTGTTGTTAGTGTAACCCCCTTATTGTTATTATTGTACCCTTGTAACCCCCATATTGTTATTATTGTGCCCTTAAATTATTATTGTTATGTCGACTAGGATTACATTGGGGCCCCACTAGGATTACATTATGGCCCCATGGACTCCTATATATAGAAAGGAGGTTTTGTAAATTGTATCATCCAAGAATTGTTCATTTATGTAATGTATTGGAGGTTGCCCCGTCGAAGTGGCTTATTTATAAGGCATTGATATCTCTTTTCTTCTATTTTTGGAGCTGGTTACACAACAGAAGGTAGAACCAAGGAGAACTCCGTAGAGATAGTCCTGTCTGAATTCCCAACAAGCCTTTGTGAGACGCGCTCCGCTTGAACCCTGTTGGAGGAGACCGCGACGTTGAATCTTGGTTGTACTCTTCCTTTTATTTATTAATATAATCGACTATGGTGTTGTTTCCATCATTGTGTTATGTCGTTTATTTAATGCAATTGATTTAGTCCTCTTCGACTAACTAATAGTTACGAATCTGAATTAGTATGTTGTATATTGTCATTTTTTATGGTGTGTGTGTAGGTGTCTGAGCGTGAAAGAGAGTGGATCGTGATCTGTCAAACCAGGAGTGAGAGGCAGCCACTCTTTCCGAAGACAACAACAGCATAGGACCTCCGGTAAGTCATTTTATCGAATCTCCGTCCATTAGTTAAATAGGAATCAATATTATAACTTGTTTTGTTTGTTGCTAGACCCACCCTAGGGCTAGTGGGATCGCCTCTGTCCGAAAAGGGGATTTACCTCACGAACACCTTAACCTTGACCTTAACCCTAACTTTAACTATAACCTAACCCTAACCTTGAACAAACCTTAACATTAACCTTAACTTAACCTAACATTAACCTGAACCATAACGTTAACCTTAACCTTAACCTTAACCTTATCTTAATCTTAACTATAACCTAACCCTAACATTGACCAAACCTTAACCTTAACCTTAATTTTACCCTTAACCTAACCTTAACCTTAACCTTAACCTTCACTTTACCCTTAACCTTAACCTTAACCATAACCTCAACCTTAAACCTAACCTAACCTTAACCTGACTAAACCCATAACTTGAACCTAACCCTAACCTTGACCAAACCCTTAACCTTAACCTTAACCTGACTAAACCCTTGACTTTACCATTAACCTTAAATTTACCCTTAACCTAACCTTACCCTTAAAATTAACCTTAACTTGAATAAACACGTAACCTTAACTATAACCTAACACTAACCTTGACCAAACCCTTAACATTAACCTTAAACTTAACATTTACCTAACGTTAACCTTAACCTTAACCTAACCTTAACCTTAACCTTATCATAACCTTAACCTCCACTAAACCCTAACCGTAACCTTGACCTTAACTATAACCTAACCCTAACCTTGACCAAACCCATAACCTTAACCTTAACCTAACATTCACCTTAACCTAACCTTAACCTTAACCTAACCTAACCTTAACCTTAACCTAACCCTAACCTTACCCTAACCTTAAATCTAACCTTATCCTTAACCTTACCCTTAACCTTAACCATAATCTTAACCTCAGGTTAAGGTCAAGGTTAAGGTTACGTTAAGGGTAAAGTCAAGGTTAAGGTTAAGTTAAGGTTAAGATTAGGTTAAGGGTAAAGTTAATGTTAATGTTAATGTTAAATGTTTGGTCCAGGTTAAGGTCAAGGTTAGTTTGAGGGTAAAGTTAAGGTTAAAGTAAAGTTAATTTTAAGGTTAGGTTAAGGTTAAGGTTAAGTTTAAGGTCAAGGTTATGGATAGGTTATAGTTAATGTCAAGGTTAAGGTTAAGGGTAAGGTTATAGTTAGGTTAATATTAAGGTTAAGGTTAGGTTAAGGTTAAAGTTAGGTTAAGGTTAAGGTTAAGGTTAAGGTTTGGTTAAGGTTAGGGTTATAGTTAAGGTTAAGTTTAAGGTTAAGGTTGAGGTTAAGGGTTTGGTTAAGGTTAAGGTTAGGCTTTAATTAAGGTTAAGATTAGGTTAAGATTAAAGTTAAGGGGTCAAGGTTAAGGTTAAGGTTACGGGTTTAGTAAGGTTAAGGTTAAGGTTAAGGGTTTGGTCAAGGTTAGGGTTAGGTTATAGTTAAGGTCAAGGGTAAGGTTAAGGGTAAGGTTATAGTTAGGTTAAGGTTAAGGTTAAGGTTAGTATAAGGTTAAGATAAGGTTAAGGTTAAGGGTTTCGTCAAGGTTATTGTTAGGTTATAGTTAAGGTTAAGGTTAAGGTTAGGTTAAGTTAAGGTTAAGGTCAAGGTTAAGGGTAAGGTTAAGCTTAGGTTAAGGTTAAGATTAGGTTAAGGGTATAGTTAAGGTTAATTTTAGGTTAAGAGTAAATTTAAGGTTAAGGTTAGGTTAAGGGTTAGGGTTAAGATTAGGATTTTGTCAAGGTTAGGGTTAGGTTATAGTTAAGGTTAAGCTTAAGGTTGAGGTTAAGGTTAAGGTTACGGGGTTAGTAAGGTTAAGGTTAAGGTTAATATTAAGGGTAAGGTTAAGGATAAGGTTACGGGTCTTAACCTTAACATTCACTATAACCTTACCTTAACCTTAACCTTAACCTTAACCTAAACTTAACTTTACCTTAACCTTGACCTTAACCTTCACCATTAACCTTAAATTAACCTTAACGTTAACCTTGACCTTAACCTTAACCTAACCTTA
Organism: Pinus albicaulis; assembly: GCA_034641835.2. Taxonomy (NCBI): domain Eukaryota; kingdom Viridiplantae; phylum Streptophyta; class Pinopsida; order Pinales; family Pinaceae; genus Pinus; species Pinus albicaulis. Next base: position 471,699,764 of record CM076570.1, on the reverse strand, counting down.
ACCATAACCATAACCTTAACCTTAACCTTAACCTAGCCTTAACCTTGAATTTAACTACAACCTAACCCTAACCTTGACCAAACCCTTAACCTTAACCTTAACCTTACTAAACCTCTAACCTTAAACTTAACCTTTACCCTTAACCCTAACCTTACCCCTAACCTTAACCTTAACCTAAGGTTAAGATTATGGTAAAGGTTAAGGTTAAGGATAAGTTAAGGTTAAGGGTAAGGTTAAGGTTAAGGTTACAGGTTTACTCAGGTTAAGGTTAAGGTTAAGGGTTTGGTCAAGGTTAGGGTTATGTTATAGTTAAGGTCAAGGTTAAGGTTAGGTTAAGGCTAATGTTAAGGTTAAGGTTATGGTTAAGGTTAAGGTTAAGGTTAGGTAAAGGTTAAGGTAAGGTAAAGGTTAGGTTAAGGGTAAATTCAAGGTTAAGGTTAGGTTAAGGTTAAGATTAGGTTAAGGGTAAAGTTAAGGTTATGGTTAGGGTAAGGTTAAGTTTAGTTTATGGGTAAAGTTAAGGTTAAGCTTATGGATAAGGTTAGGTTAAGGTTTATGTTAAGGTTCAGGTTAGGGTTCAGCTTAGGGGAAGGTTAAGGTTAAACATAAGGTTAAGGTTAAGGTTTGACTTTACCCTTAACCTAACCTTAAGCTTAAGCTTAAGATTAACCTTAACCTTGACCTAACCGTAACCTTCACCTTCACCTAACTGTAACCTTAACCTTAACCTTACCCCTTTAACCTTAAAATTAACATTATCTTACCCTTAACCTTAACCATAACCTTAAACTTGACTTTACCCTTAACCTAACCTTAACCTGAACCTTAACCTAACCCTAACCTTGACCAAACCCTTAACCTTAACTTTAACTTGACTAAACCCATAACCTTAACCTTAACCTTACCCTTAACCTTCACCTTAACCTTGACTTTACCCTTAACCTAACCATAAGATAACCTTAACTATAACCTAACCCTAACCTTGACCAAACCCTTAACCTTAACCTTAACCTAACCCTAACCTTAACCTAACCTAACCTGACCTTAACTTTACCCTTAACCTAACCTTAACCTTAACCTTAACCTGATCCTTAACCTTATCTTAACCTTAACCTAACCTTAACCTTAACTAAAACCTTCCCCTAACCTTAACCCTTACCTTAACCTTAACTTTACCCTTAACCTATTCTTAACCTTAACTATAACCTAACCGTAACCTTAACCTTAACCATAACGTTATCTTTACACTTAACCTTAACTATAACCTAATCCTAACCTTGACCAAACCCTTAACCTTCACCTTAACCTGACCTTAACTATAACCCAACCTTAACCTTAACCAAACCCTTACACTTAAGCTAACCTTAACCTTGAATTTACCCTTAACCTAACCTTAACCCTGACATTAACCTAAACTTAACCTTAAATTTACCCTTAACCTAATCTTAACCTTAACCTAACATTAACTTAAACTTAACCTAACATTAACCTTAACCTAACCGTAACCTTAACCTTACCTTAACCTAACTTAACCTTAACCTTGACCTTGACCTTAACCTTAACCTTACCCTATCCTTACCCTTAACCTTCAGCTTAACCTTGAATTTAACATTAACCTTCCCCTAACCTTTAGCTTAACCTTGACTTTAACCTAACCTTAACCTAACCTTAACTATAAGCTAACCCTAACCTTGACCAAACTCTTAACCTTAACCTTAACCTTAACCTAACCTACCCTTAACTTTACCCTTAACCTAACCTTAACCTTAACCTTAACCTGATCCTTAACCTTATCTTAACCTTAACCTAACCTTAACTTTAAACTTAACCTTAACTAAAACCTTCCCCTAAACTTAACCCTAACCTTAACCTTAACTTTACCCTTAACCTAATCTTAACCTGAACTATAACCTAACCCTAACCTTAACATTAACCATAAAATTATCTTTTCCCTTAACCTTAACCTTAAACTTAACTATAACTTAATCCTAACCTTTACCAAACCCTTAACCTTAACCTTAACCTGACCTCAACTATAACCTAACCTTAACCTTGACCAAACCCTTACCCTTAACCTAACCTTAACCGTCACTTTACCCTTAACCTAACCTTAACCTTGACCTTAACCTAACCTTAACCTTAACTTCACCCTTAACCAAGTTTTAACCTTAACCTCACCTTAACCTTAACCTAACCGTAACCCTAACCTTAACCTTACCTTAACCTTGACCTTGACCTTAACCATAACCTTACCCTATCCTTACCCTTAACCTTTAGCTTAACCTTGACTTTAACCTTAACCTTCCCCTAACCTTCAGCTTAACCTTGACTTTAACCTTAACCTTAAGCTTAACCTTACCCTTAACCTTCATGCTTAACCTTAACCTTAACCTTAACCTTAACCTAATCTTAACCTTAACCTTAACCTTAAATTAATATTAACCTTAACCATAACACTACACTTAAACTTAACCTTAAACTTAACCTAACCTTAACCTCAACCTTAACCTGACTAAACCCATAACCTTAACCTTAACCTTAACCTAACATTAACCTTAACTATAACCTAACCCTAACCTTGACCAAACCCTTAACCTTAACCTTAACTGTAACCTTTCACTACCCTTAACCTTAACCTTAACTATAACCTAACCCTAACCTTGACCAAACCCTTAACCTGACCTTAACAATTACCAAACCCTAACCTTAACCAAACCCTTACCCTTAACCTAACCTTAACCTTGACTTTACCCTTAACCTAACCTTAACCTTAACCTTCCCCTAACCTTAACCCTAACCTTACCCTAACCATAACCTTAACTTTACCCTTAACCTAATCTTAACCTTACCCTTAACCTTGACCTTAACCTTAACTTTAACTATAACTTAACCCTATTCTTGACCAAACCTTAACCTTAACCTAACATTAACCTTAACCATAACCTTAACCTTAATCTTAACCTTATATTAACCTTAACTATAAGCTAACCCTAACCTTGACCAACCCTTAACCTTAACCTTGAGTTTACCCTTAACCTAACCTTAACCTTAACCTTAAGCTTGAATTTACCCTTAACCTTAACCTTAACCATAACCTTAACCTTAAACCTAACCTTAACCTGACTAAACCCGTAACTTTAACCTAACCCTAACCTTGACCAAGCCCTTAACCTTAACCTTAACCTGACTAAACCCTTGACTTTACCCTTAACCTTTAATTTATCCTTAACCTAACCTTACCCTTAACCTTAACCTTATCCTTAACTTGAATAAACCCGTAACCTTAACTATAACCTAACCCTAACCTTGACCAAACCCTTAACATTAACCTTAACCTTAACCTTTACCTAATGTTATCCTTAACCTTAACCATAACCTCAACCTCAAGCTAACCTTAACCTTATCCTTATTGTTAACACTGGAAAATCGTACAGTAGAAAACGACATAAAATAGTGTGAAGCCCAAGGATTTACAGGACAGGGATACATTATGGAATCAAAAATATTGAGAATATCTAAGGTTTTGAGCAATTCAAGATTGAACTAGTCATAATTACCCAAATGCGCACTTTTTCCTTTGAGAAGAGAGCCTTATGCGCGCACTGGAGCCCGATAAGCTCGCATTTCTAGAAATGGAAAAAGTCCCTTTCCGAGACCATAAGCAAGCAAATTCAAATTTCTCCTTATGTGAAAGCTTCCTAAGGACAACACCAGCGCCTCCTTAAGCCTTGTGTGAGCACACAAAAGCATATTTCAGCCCACAATGGAATATAGCCCATCCCTTGGGTCACTGTCCACCATGTACCAAGGGAGGGAAGGAGGTTTGAATGCTCACCTATATAAAACCTCAAAGAGATTAACAATTTATGAGCACAAGGTTATGCTAGCCAAAGGTTCGCAAGAAACACCAACTATTTTTGTAACCAAGGAGCAGGAGCTGAAGAAGGGGACTCAATTGTTGACCACTCAACAATTTCAGTCCATTGTAGCAAAGAGAGAGAGTTGAACTACATCAGAAGGCAAAACTTGAAGGACAAACATCTTTGCATCAGGTCCTAGAGCCTCTACCTAGGCCCTTCTATAAGTGGGTAAGATTTGTATTCATTCCAAGAATTAAATGAGAATAAGGCCATCGAGCCATTTTTTACCTTGTTATTGTTTGGAACTCTCTATTTAGCCTCCTTTTATGTTTTTAGTTTTACTTTTTCAACAGAGCATACTTAAGTGTATTACTTCATTTTAAGTCTTATACTTCTGAGCTCCCCCCAGATACTGCCTACTACTTATGGTTTAGAGAAAAGACCACATTCTCTAAATGTGTGTGATTTCGTGCACCCGAGTGTCGAATTCACCACAACAATATTGGTGACTCCACTGTCGTGTTTCAAGTTTATGTGGTTGTGCCATTATTTTCAGGAGACCCTTAGTCTATGCTAGAGTGGAGCTGACAGTCCTCTAACCCATATTCTAGTCCCTAGACTCACTGAAGTGACAGACTGAAGAAGGCAGCTCTTAATTTTTTTTTTACTTGCAGGAATTTTGTGCATTGTTTTTACACACAGACACGCAGTGCGCGCGTTCAGGAGTGACCTGAGCGCAGGAAGGCGCACCTGTCAGAAGGTTTTGCGTGCAATTTGCAGAGAGATTTTTTCTCCATATCTGTTGCATTTTTCTACTTGTAAGTGTGTTGGGCAGCCCCTAATGTATCTGCCAACACCTGTGTTGATACCCCACAGCTTCTGAAGACTGATTTTTGCTGCTTTTTATAGGAATTTAGTTAGTTTTCATTTAAGTTGATTTTTTGCAAAAAGTACTCACATAGTTTAAGCAGGGGGTGAATTAACCATTGCTTTCTGAAAAATTTATGTTTTTGAAAATTCTGGTATGCACGCTTAGTTTAACTAGTCCAAGTAAGTGGCTCGAGACCACACATGCATAAGCTAGTGTAGAAATTGTTTAGTTTAAATTTCAATTTTTGCATTTAGGAAATTGCGGGGCTAGGATTGAGTTGCAAGTTAGAGTAAGTAATATATGTTGTCTTTGCGCCATTGAGTGACCCTAGACAAGCATATGAACACTCTATATTTTTGATTTTCCATTTCCCTTTAGTCACTCACATAGACTAATTAGGAGGTCTTGGAAGTGGCCCATTATTCGCAAATGATTTTTATTTGAGCAAGGAACAACATCACATAGTTTAACTAGGGGGACATTTGTAATGGATCACCAATATCCATATGTTCAAATTATAAGATTGTTCACCATATGCTCACACACATTCACCCACTAAGAAAATAAAGCCACCTAAAAATAACTTAAACCAACTCACTAAAATCTCCCCACAGGGGCCACAAGAGAAATTATAGTTTAAGTTAGGATCAAGGGGGTAGGCATCCAATAAGCCGCCTTGATCACGCTTCACATTTGAAACATAGAAGTTGCATTTTTATGGATCTTAAAATCCACCTATCAGCCCACGGAAAAGAAAACCCGAGCGCGGCAGAGACTCGATTCAGAGGGGGTTAGGATTAGGCGCAGTGCGTGTGGTATCAGTTGGGGCTACGTGACCCGTCTGATACTCGGTACTGTTATTTGACTACCAAGAAGCCCAAGACTCGAACGCTCACATGGGATGGTGGTTCTTAGTGGCCAAAACTAGGGCATCCTTTACCCTATAGGTGACGGTGCAGGAAAGCGCTAGACCCTCTACCCTTACCTTGGTTGATTCTCTTCAGCTGACTGGGGGCGTCGCTAGTTCTTTTAGGACGTTGTGCCAGCACTCGCAAGAAATCCTCTCAAGGCTCATTTAGTTTTGAGAGTGTGAGGACATTATTAGGTCTTCTAGGATTTTTTTTAGTATCACACACAAACAGACGAAACCATTTTTTGCTTGATTGATCACATAGATTAAATTAAAGTAAAAATCATTTATTTTTCGCTTTGTTTTATGTATGTGGCCATAAATTTTACATGATCATAGACTCAATCCCCTCAAAAAAAATTTCAAAAACCTAACTTGGACAACCCTCAAATGGTTCCAACAGAACCTCATTGGTCCAGGCATCTTTTGGACCCATTAACGAGAGGGGTTCCAGGTCTTTCACCGTTTAGGCATCAAAGACAGAACATTGCCACTGTGGTTGGTTCCTCCTTTCTTGGAGCAACCTTCGTTGGGAATCCTAGTCGGTCTCCCAACACCACACCGCACATCACTCCCCCCTCGTCCCCTAGGGGGAAAAAGAGTGCATTCCATACAGGAAGCCAGCTGAATTCACAACTGGGTACACCATAGACTAACCCCCATTCTAACCAGAACTTCGTCTCTTCACACGTTACCATGGCATCAATCTCTCAGTCATCCCTCTTAGCGGCGTTAAATCTACCAGATTTAACCAAGCTCACCAATGACCCCATCGCACACGACCCCAATTATCCTCCCATGCCCACGAAGCTCCCTTCAAACATACCAAAGTTTGAAGGCAAGCAAGCAGAAGACCCAAGGAATCATATAATGACCTTTCACCTGTGGTTCTCATCGAATAGCATCATTGACGATACTATTCGATTGAGGTTTTTTCAATGCACTCTCATGGGAGTGGCCACGAAATGGTACGTTCAGAAACCCCCTGGTTCACACAAAACATTTAGCGCCCTCGCTACTGCGATCCTCACTTATTTTCAGTTACCCATTCACCATGATTCGGGAATGGAATTACTGACTCATTTCAGACAATCTCCCTCTACCCACATTTCTGAACATCTCCACGAGTGGAGATGGCGTCGTAGCTTATGCAAAGCTCAACTCGACGATCGAGTCCTTTTAGATTTATTCTTTAAAACTCTGATAGCGTAGATTTCAAAGGATTTGGTGCAACGTAACCCCACATCCGAAGAGGACACAATCAGTAAAGCCTAGCAGCTTGAACTGATTTATGCACAATCAGGGTACATATACAATATCTTGCCTAACGCCCCGCGCCTACAATCTTATCGAGAATTTCCAGGCATGTTGAACTCTACAGACAGACTTATTGGGTCAATGACCCAAGGGTACCTAGGCAGCAGCAGTCAAAATCCCGGTTATACACATGGGTCTACCCAGGACATGTCTCAACCCAGATTCTAAAGTCATCATATGTAGTAGAAAAATTTGACTAATAGGGCACCCGCGTATCACCAAGGGGGACCTTACCCTTCGGCCAGGGGGACCCAGTATGCAAGAATAAAAATTGACGAAATAACTCCCCCCCAACGGCCAGGTGCAAATATGGGACAGCAGTATGCTCAGTCCCAAGCACATAACCCACCAACGCAAAACAATGCATAGGTGAACTTTGTTTAGTCGTCCCAAGATCAACCACACCAGTATGATCAGGAGAATTACCCTCCTAACATGTTCAAACGAAAGGTAAAAAATAAACCCAAAGGGAACCCTAGATAGGGGGCAGTAGTCTATAGTGCCCACCGCACCCTGGCCTGGAGATAACTTGAACCGGAATCAGAACTAGGAGCCAAGCAATGCTCAAAAGCAAGGAAAAAGGCCACCTCTACGAACAAACCATTCTTATTCGATATGTGGTGAGTATGGGCACTATACTCACCACTGTCCCAAACTCCCTGAGCTTAAAAAGCTCCAGAGTAACTGAGGACAAGGGGGATATTCCTAGCCAACTGTAGTTATGCAAGTACCCTTCCCCCATCAAGGAATGGTCAGCACTCAGCAGCAAAACCCCAACGATTCCGAGAAAAACAACCATGAAATCTACATGGCCGGTGAAGAAATGTTTTTTCAAACCTAGAATCATAGCTATGACACCCCACCAGACACCGGTATGTCAGGGGCTAGTACATCCGCACCGACTGCACCTTTAACCATTCCAAATATTCCTTTGGAACCATTTCCAAAAATGGTTAAAGGGCCTAATAGGCGAGCAGGTAACTACTCCAAGGCAGCCCACAATTATAGCATCGTAGACAAATTATCCCAGTCACCTGCTGCTATGTCCACTTTGGAAGTACTGCAGTCGTGCCTGAAACAACGGGAATCCCTACTTTCCACCTTAGGCGTCGTTGACCCTGCCGACATGCACATGATGGCTTTTGATTTAGACAAAGCCACCCCTAGGCTTCCCTCCATGGTCGCCTTTCAGATGCCAGTATTGGTACAGAATATCACTATTCACCAATGTGTCATAGATGAAGGTGCATCCACATGCATCATGTCAAAAAATGTATGGAAAAATTTAGGAGCCCCGGAACTCAAACCTTCCCTCATCACACTTAGGGCATACGACGGTTGGCCCTCCACCTCTGTCGGTCTCTTCCAAAACGTACCGGTCTGCTTAACCAACAAAATGGTCCACATAGACATCAAAGTCTTGGATGCTCACTTGGATTACAATATACTCATTGGGAAAAGTTACATTACGCCATGTCTTCCATAGCATCCTCCGTTTTCCGCATCATGATGTTCCCCCACGAGGATCGAATCATTAGAGTAGATCAGATGACGCGCATTGAAAGGCGTCCCTTGACCAATACAGATATGGTTCTACCTTATGTAGACATAGCCACTGATGGTATTTCATGGTATCAATAATATGGCCCTGGCCAATTCAAACCATTGTCCGTCCTAGGATCCTTCCTAGGAGATCCTCCTATTATCCCTGAGGTATCACCCGATACCATAGCGGCCCTGGTATGCATGATATCCACGTCAAGCACCGAGGTTAGTCACTACATGGACTCAAGTAGTAACGACATGAAGTCATCAACTATTGCAGCCTCCTTAGTCTATGTCGCCTCCCAAACTCCTTTCCTATACCCACCTCCTAGCTTTACCTCCCAGCAGGTCTTGGCAACACTGGTACTACCCAACATATCATTGGTATTCCCAGTGTGGTACCTCGTTCCCCCTCCAGGAACACCAGCTACCAACGTTACTGTGTTTGGGTTAAAGCCTCTCGGTCCCGAGGAGCCCCAACCTACCCAAATAGCAGTCAAAACCACCCCTGCAAGGGAAATCCCCGCTGCGAAACTGGCGACCACGATAAATAAAATCGCCAAGAAAGGAAAGAAAGTGGTGACCCCCACCATGTAGAGGGAGTCATCAGCCTACGCTATATGTGATGTCGCAAGACACCCTACTCACATATGCCCGGAGTTGGATGAATTAAAACCACTCCTCGGCTGCGAGGAAGGCACATCAGTACTCCCATAAAAAGGAACTTGCCACCAAAAATTCAGGCAAATCGCTGCGTACCAATCACGCATGCGCCCTCTATGAAAACTATGGGCACTATACCCACCATTGTCCAGAAATACCATGGTATCGAGACGCCTTACACATGATCGAGCGATCCTATCAAGAGGATCCCTCCATCCAGTCCACCAATGATGAGCCGCGCACCATCTTGTACTTACAAGAGGAGCACTGATACGTAGAGCGCCCCCCAGTAATGCCCATTATAGGTTGCACGCTATGCGATGAACATGGCCACTACCTCGAAGAGTGTGCCACATTGGAACTCATCCACAAATGGTATCCAATCGAGAGGGTCTACTACATGGGGCTACAGGCAGCACAATTCACATGCCCGTTATGTGTCGACAGTCACTTATTGGAGGATTTTCACTACATACCTTGCTTCCGACTAGCCCTTGCTAGCCTCTTCTTAGCCATAGTTCATCTTTCCCAAGAAGAAGATATGGATGCCGAATCCATCGGCAGCTCCATGATCCAAGCAGAGGAGATGAGCAGGTCGATCATGTTCTTGTGAGCCGAAGAACGGCCTAGCAAGCAACCCATAGTTACCATCACAAACACGTCACGAAAGCCACCCACATGCACATTATGCAAGCAGATGAACCATATAGTAGTCCACTACCTCGACTTAGCAGCATATCGAGGATGGTACCCCACCCGCCCTCAGACCACGCACGATGGGAGACCTATATCATGGAATTTTTTCCTGATATGTCAGGGTAATCATTACGACCGGAATTGTACTAATGTCTCACGACTCCGTCCCACTATCTACATGATTAATTACATAGAAAAGAGGACTAGCGAACTTCAAGAATGGCATAAAAGATACATCATCGACCCAACGACACCCCCACTACCACGATGGTGTTATAAGCTTGCTTCGACCCCACCACCACAGTGGTTCGTCACACCTGCTAAGACCATAAACCAATCACGTAAACCTCAAGCCCAACCAAGGATAACATGTGGCCTATGTGATCTAAACGATCACTAGATCAATCAATGTAGAGAACTCAGACCCCTTGCAAATAGTCTCCGCATAATCACATCTCTCCCTCAAAAGCTTCTCTCTAATCAAGAGAAGATTACACGGACTTACTATCAAATTTTCTCACACTTTCATCATACATTTAAGTGCACGCATCTCCCCAAACTAAGAGCAGCTAGAGTAGCATTAAGTCACCCACCAACCAAAAAGGGAGGTAAGTTCCAACCTACGACGCAAAAATGGAAACAAAATATTCCTTCGTTCGTAATAGACCCTTTCCAAGCATCCACATCTAGAACATCGAGTAGTGTATATTCTCACACTATCTACTCTGTCAGCACTATGATACCCTGCACCATCTGCACCAGTCATAATCAAACACCAGAGGGATGTCTGTTGCTACAAACATTCAGACACCTCTGTGATAAAATCAACTTCCATCTACCAGGAATTGACTATCCTAGCGGGAAGTCCGACTATCGGCTCACTCAGGACTCCATTGTAGAGATCCTTCCCCCATCGCATGCTAGCGACACAACTCATCACATACGACTTGTGTCATCACATGCCCAAGATAGGATTTTGACAACCCCTCCATCACAGGAATTCAGCTTTATTCTTGTCGCAAAAAACCATGGCACCTGGCGTCCTTGTATTCATTTCTGTGAGTTCCCAAACTTGTATGCAGCCATCGAACTCCTGGATGACACCCAGCCTCTAGAATAGTGCCTAGTACAACTAGAGCTAGTTGACAAAAATAGGCGCCAATCACTGCAACACAATGAGGCCCATAAGAAAAGGGTAAAAGCATCATTCAACCGCCACATCACCCCTCGCTCATTTACTGAAGGACAGCTACTCCTTTGCTATGATGTCGCAAAAGAAGCCTTAGGGCCAGGAAAGTTTGAAACCCTGTGGAAAGGTCCCTATATCATCAAACATTACCTCCGATAGGGGACATATATCTTGACGGAACCGAACGAGACCTACCTCACTAACCCCGTCAATGGCCTTTACCTCAAGAAGTTCTACCCATAAGGGCCCCACAAGCCCCTATCCCCTATAGTTAGAGTACACACAATCCACCACCAAAATATTTTTGACCCAAAAAACCCTAAACGCACTCAAAAATCACCATGGATCACCAACCTGAACCCTATTTCGGATTTTCTGATGGAGCATCGCGATGGTCTCAAAACTTAGCTGTAGCTGCCTGGGTAATCTATCACCCTGACTGATCACCACTGTGTTAAAACGGCATGTGCATCAGTTCAACAACCAAAAATCAGGAAGAATATGACGCCGTTATCGGACTTATGTGCGAGGCTCTCCACCAGGGCATCTACCATATGCATGTCTACCTTAATTCCCAGTTAGTAGTCTCGCAGTTAAACAAAACATTTGAAACCAGGGATGCAAACCTATTTAGAAAATATTTGTGTGCCAGAAGATTAAGCAGACAATTTGATTATATTACATTCTCACATGTATCAAGGAATCAAAACCAAACAACTGATCGCATAGCTAACAATATCCTAGACTGGAACGCATCGCGAGCAAACAACCATACATAAAAACCAAAAACATGTATATCCATCAGCATCATGCATAAACTGAAATAGACATCACACCATGTAGAGATGCAAAAATATCTCTCATATATATATCAAAAATATGTGTATCAGAGTACAAAAAATAGTATTGCTAGCCTGTTGGCCAGCCAAAAAATATAGAGGTCATCAAAAATAAGGGAAGCATCCTCATAATGGGCACTTTCCCTGTGTACAAATCTACTCTAGCGGGGTGCCCCCTCAAGAGGAGCACCTGGGCCCACCACCGCTCCTGGTGCCACCACCGAAGTTGTTATCGCCACTGTGATAGCTACCCATCATAGAGTCAGTCGGTAGTCCCTCTCGCGGGCCATCACTGTCTCTAGCCATATCTCCTCAAAGTTATCCATAAGACCCCGAGCAGGCATCCCGTGGGTCGAACGGTCCACTCGACCCCATGAGTCTTCTAGAGCCTCGACCTGAGCTGTAAGTGCTGCAACGTGCACCTCAGCCACATCTTCATGAGCTCTCTCTGCTACTATATTAGCTGCACCTATGTTGCTACCCTCACCAGAAGGGCCAGCACCATCCTCGCCCGGTCCACCGGCACCCTCGCCTGGTCCATCGATGGCACCACCTCCCCGACCACCAGGCGGTCGTGGTGGAGGGTTGTGACCCACTACCTGGGCCACTAGGAATCCTACCTCGCCAATATATGCATGAGTAACCAAAATAATGTCAGTGTCAATAAAGAACACTCAATAACACAAAAAACTCGAGTAAATGTAGAAACATAACACATACCTACGGGACCCCAAACATAAACAAAAGGGAGACCAATATCTGGATCGCCCTGAAAGTTCATCCCTGCATAAGAGTATAGAAAAAAATCTGTGGATTGGCCTAAAACCAGGCCTCCGTCATCTCATTCCAATAATGACCCACTCTACCACCACCACCGCGTGGCATCACTAGAGCCCACCTCCTCATACGTGGCTCCCTCGGCCCCCTGATAGGCACAAGCACTACAGGCATCAGCAACACGACCCTCTCATACATGATGCTGCACAAAATGCTGGCATACACAAATGATTTGGATCCATGCTGGACCCTGTTCAGTTGCGACACCATACCATCAAAATAGAAATGGGAAAAATCGAAGAAATGCCCATTCCTCAAGTGGCGTAAAACTCCCACCTGTGGGCCCGGTGCCTGATGTGGTGAAAATGACCCCACCAGTCGCACAATAACAGCCAAAGCACACAACTCAGCCACATCTGTCACTGAGGCAATATTGATGCACCCCTCAGTTAGAGGCGCACCACCACAATGATGTCGTCGGAACCTGTCCATGTTCACCCTCCCAGCAGGAAGTGGATATCTCAGTGCCTCTCCCTGAGTTAGTAATCTGGTCACAAAGTAAATATCCTTCTCCGGATGAATAATCAAGTTTGTCCCCCTCAGGACAAACATGTTGTGCTTCCAGTTCCAATGCCGTATAATTTAACATAGCAATTGATCCTGTGACCAATTTCAAGAGGCCCCATGTGGCCAACTGACGGCGCGCCCCAGCATGAGCATCCAGAGCAGTCTGTATCTCGCGCCAATCTCGCTCTCTCCATACTAACTTGCCAAGCAATAGGTACCCATCAGTACAAAGGAGAAAAATTATAATGGATAGTAAAAACCCCAAGTTTTTCCCGAAATGTTGCCTTTGCGCACCTGTCTCTCAGACAAGCATGCCCTTGCGCGCCTGTTTTATTTACAGGCACGCCCTTGCGTGCAAAGAGGTAGGGATGAGAGACAGGCATGCCCTTGTGCATCTGTTTTATTTTTAGGCATGCCCTTGCGCACAAAGAGGAAGGGATAGCGCACCTTCGTGCTGCTATACCTGAAGAATGCGTGCAGAGGGGGGCACCTATTTCCCTAGATCTCCCATGCAATCTAGGGAAAAATTCCACTTTGAGTCTGTAAAAACCTAATTTTTACGGCCCTCGGCATCATCAAACTAAAAAAATCAAAATGCAGGACATCATGAGAGTTACCTCGGCATAGTATCGCTAATCCTCATTACACAGGCTGACCGCAATGGCAAGAAAGGCTCTGCTACCACCTCTGATCTCCCAAACTCAACAAGTAAAAATGAATAGGATTAGGGCCATAATCCCTTATTTATCTCCCTTTTACAAAACTTCGAAGGTCCATAACAGGAGATCATAAGGTCCATTCTGTAAATCATAAGTTGCGCCATCATCAGTATACCATGACGAACAAAAGCGATGCCCCACATTCGCTTTCCAAAGAAATATTTTTTCAAGCACCCGCAGGTATGCACCCTCCCATCTTCCTTTCCAAAATTCATGTTTTTCAAATAATATTGAATGAAAAGAAGATGATTTCGCTTGAGGTAGTTTTTTTTGTAAGAAGAACCCACAAAATATTCACAACGATAACCACCGAAAGTTCCAGAGCAAGTATCATTCTACCCTCAACATGATAGAGTCCCAGAAACTTTGCATATCTTGACATCATTTCTCCATTAGAAATAAAACATAGGGTCCTCACACCCCACCACGTTTATCATCACCTCACCCTACATATGATAAACATCCTCGATGGTCAGTAGAGCCTCCCCTCCATGGCGATCGTCATCTCAAGTAGACCATACATCACTCCAAAAAGTGACGCCATGGCCATACCACTGTAGTTCGGGAAGCACCTCATGCCCATCCATATATCATGCATAAGGTCAAGTTCACCATTCCAACTCAACCCCCTTCCCGAACGACCAGGTTGTACAAGTAGAAGGAAAACGCACCTCCGCACACCGCATTTGGCCCACCATACCTCCATCAGCATTAATCAATCTGCGACATCTTCCACTTCATCATCCCCACACATGAGACCAGCCAACCCTACCCCCAGCAAAACATTGTCCTCACACCATCAAGTGAGCAACCCTCTTTCATGTTTTGGGGTACCCGTCTCTGTGTTTTGTACAAACCAAACCCAATTATTTTATTCTTTTTGTACAAAAATCACAAACAACGTCACTCACCTCTTTGCCCTCATATTGCACTTTTTCCTCCCATGGCAGCAGTCCCCCATATCCCTTGGTCGAAGTATTTCATACCCTCCATTCACACACCCTTACGACAATCATAGCTGGTTCATACCCTCCCTCAAAGTCCTGCCGACTCTAGGGATTTTTTCCCTTCAGAAAATACCTGTGACTGCCACCAAGCTGCTCAAATATACTTCGACCTCGGGCCACTGAATCCCCATCACCCATTTTCAGCTACCACTCACCAACATGCCTATGTTAAACCCATTATGGTTTGTTTAAGGCTTCATTTTTTTCGACATCAACAACTCTTTTCCAAAAAGGAAGTGGTACCTGGGATAACCCCTCCCCATATAGAGGGGTATCCTCAGGTGGCACTATGGGAGACATCATTGTCCATAGATGTCATCGATCCTCTTGAAATTCGACTACAGCAAAAGCTTTCATGTCATGATGGTATCGTACCTTACAACCATTGCACTTTGATCAAGATCCGTCGAAGACCAATGCCTTTATAAGTATCTCTGACAAAAATGCTTACACGGGAAGGTCCCAGCCAGTACATATGCATATATTGTGCAGTCATATGCCATACCAATATTACGCATATGGGCGTCATCAATCATCGTCAACAACCACCAACATCACTACCACAATAGTGACACAAATAGCACATTTATCTGTCAATTTTGTTTAACTAGCCATAGCATCACGAGCATGGGACATGCCCACCTTGTTGAAATTGTGAAAATATGTTGTATATTTTTTCTACTTGCAGGGGGTCCCCTAGGCAGTGGTTATCTCTGTTGGAGAGGTAAATCCCCTCTATAGACAAAGGCAATCCCTACTAGCCCAGATCGGGTCTAGCAGCAATCGTATCACGCTAAGGCGCAACTTCCTAATTTCAATAGACGAATTTGCGAAGAAGGCCTACCTTAAGTCCAACGTTGTTGTTCGTAGAGAAGATAGTGCTCCTGTTTCCTTGCTCTGGCAGATCACAATTCTCCCGCTTGTCGCGATCAAACACCTACACATACAAGAAACACGACGAACTCACAAGCGTAAAACCCAATATATACAATTATGTATCAGTCAGAGAAGACACAACTCATGATCACAATGAACAATACGAGTGGAACCATAACAAAAGTTGCTTATCATTAATTAATACAAAGAAAAATAAAACCTGGCTCTGACGCTGAATCTTTCTTTGGCGGGTCGACAGCGGAATACGTCTCAGTAAATCTTGTCAGGAATGGGATAAGCCTCTCTCTCCAGTTGTCTTGAAAATAATCTCCTTGCTACTGATTTGTCTCTATGAGGACTATCAAGGCTCTGGTAGCATTCTTAGGCTATGAAGGCTCTTAGAGACTAGCTTGCAAAGGAAAATGGCAAGCTTATATAGATGGTCGAAGGGGAGTTGGGATGCCTACAATCATGGGATTGGCCCTATCCTCAAGGAAGCTTCCATGAGAGGTGGAAAACCACTTCCTCTACATGGAGATCCGGAGCCAAACCTCCCAACTCAATTTAGAGACTAGTTCAGGAATTTTTTGGAGTCAATCTTCCGCCATTTATTTTTAAAAAACACTCCTTAATAAGCCTAGCATGGGTATAACACTGTAACAGTGCGCCAGCTGGCGCGCCCTCTTTGGAGGATTTCCTCCATTGGCGCGAGGGCTGAACTTGCTAGTCACGCCAAGGAAAAAAAGGCTATTTTTAGGGTTTTTCACAAGGAATTTTCTTCAGGGGAATGAATTTCCTTGTCTAGGGGGATGCCATGAAGGTGGTTTCAGGTCATGTCACTACTCACAGGTCACAAAATAAGCTCTCCAATGTGCGGGACGGGGGATTGCAGGGACGGTGACAAATTGCTATGTAACAGATGCCCCCTAAAGCATGAGGCCTGAGAGAGAGAGAGGGGTGAAATGCTTTACGAGAACGTGTCCAAATGAAAACACTTCCATCGAAAAACCTGCATAGACAAGTACAACTGATATCTCAAATACATGATATATGTGGTATGGGCACAACCATCCATAACAGAGTATACAATAATCCAGATCCAAGGTATGGATGCAGCCATCCAGTGAGGATCGATAAATAGACTCAGGTATAGTCGCAGCCATCCAATGAATGAGTCATGTAACCAATCATAATAATCCACAAAATCGTAGCCTGGATTCTAACAGAAAAAATCCAGGGTCTTGCGCTCCATCTCGACCCGAACAAAGTACAAGTTCAAGCATGTGAATAAGTGAGCTAAATTCAAACATGCAAGAACATCGCCTGATTACCAGCCAATGATGAAAGCTATTAACAGACGCGAGAGGCACCACCAATAGTGACAATGGTCCTCAAGGTACTATAGGTACAATCTACAGAATGTGAACAGTGAGCTGACGTCGAACACCCGTAGAATCACTCGATCAGAGGCCAATGATGAAAATCTCACGTCGAACGTGAAGAACTTGCCATTGAGGCATGCAGGCTCCAAGGTAACAGAAGGGAGTCTCTAGATCAGCTTCCCGGATAATGAGCTGAAGTCGACAGGAAGTGACCCTGATCGAAGGTGGGCCATAGTGTTTCCCACATCATCGACACGAGACAGAGGAACATAATGTATTTGTGAATCAGGATCAGATGAGAATCAGAGGAAGGTTGAAACATGCAGAGTTCAACTTCTCTTGAACATATCGATGACACGACTATGGATTTGGCAGTATTTGACATCAAGAGATCAGAGGTAATGATGACAAGGCAAAGAGAAGATGAGAGGTCAAAATGGATCACCCAAACCCACAGAGGCAAGTGGAAAATGAGATGAGATGTCCCCAACCCGACACGAATGCAGACAAGTGCCATGTTCAAGAGCGACATACTACCGACACGACAACGATGCTGGTTCCATTTTTCCCCACCATTTCTGGTGAGTACCCCAATTATTTTTGAAAACAAGCTTGAAGGGGATAGCATATGCTTATAATATAATTCCGTCCTTTGGACGAATCCATCCTAGTACATTTAATGAGCCCTAGGAAGGAGAAACTCGAATATCGTCATTACATCTGAATCCGATGTCATCAGGGTTTAACGAGTCTGACAAAGGAAGAACTCTACGTCTTTTCATGTTTAGAGAGTTTGAAAAGATAGCAAAAATTTAAACTCCAATAGTCCCTTTTTGTAAATAGTTCCTCAGATCTGAAAAGGTAGAAAACTATGTCTGAGAAAGCCTCCTAGTCATGGTAGGCTAGGGTATTCCTTTTTCGTAAATAATCTATCCCAGCCCGAAAAGGGGTAAACATATACTGGGTAGATGTTGTTTCACGGCCACTTTAACGAGATCAAAATGACAAGGGACTCGACAATATTTTCATGTTTAGAGAGTCAGAAAAGAGCTGAAAGATGACTCCTCCTGGAGGAACGAGTGGTATAAAGGGTAGCAACTGGTTCTGGTAATGGTGGAACTGCTCAGAACAAGTAAAGGTTAAGAGGCTGGCTAACAAGACCACTCATCACAGCGGTTCCTCAAGAATGGATAAAACAGCCAAGTGAAGGCATATGATTGGACAAGCAGATAGTAACAATGGAGTGAGAAAACCAAGGATCATCTGGAAAAAATAGGCTGATAAAATGGCAATCACAAGAGGTAAAATGGGAATGGTTTCATTTTTACACAAGCTTGAAATCAGGAAACTCTGCTTGAGGTTGGTTTCATTTTTACACAAGCTTGAAACAAAGATAAACTATGCTTGAAACCGGTTTCATTTTTACACAAGCTTGAAACGGAAACAAACTATGCTTGAAAAAGTAAGCATGCCCCCAGCATGGTGACTCAATTCGAGGTGCATGCCCCCCAAGCTTCAGTCCATATGAACGATAGATGGAGTGAAGGCTCAAGTTACGAGATCAAGAGAAAGGCTCGAATGGGATTTTACGAGATCTTATCAAAGACTCGAATTGAACAGGAACGTGTTTCATTATTTTAACGAGGTTGACACATTAAAAGAACTATCCTCATATGACCTTGTTTCATTTTTTAAGGAGCTTGACACAAGAAAACGAACTGTGCTCGAACCATCTTGTTTCATTTTTTAAGGAGCTTGACACAAGAAAACAAACCATGCTCTGACCACCTTTCATCATAATGAAGAATAAGTCATGGCTTCCAAGAGTTCCACGTCGGATGGGAGAACAACATCTTGGAAATCAGGACCCAATGCCCCCAGCACACTATGCATGATGGCATCATCACTGAGTACAGGCACGGGGTAGGTAGCCACATAGTTGACCTGCAGTGGGGCAGATACAACGAGTGGATAAAAACCAGGAAGGGATGATGGCGGGCCAGTTGCCACATCAGGACCAAAGAATGAAAGTTGATCAATGGTCATGATCTGTCCTTCATGTGGAAAACAGACCACACGAAAAAGGGAGGAGACAAGCACTCCCATGGCATAGGTTTAATCACGCCCCAAGAGTAGATTGAAATTCAAGGGGCCTGGAAAAACCATCACATCTATATGGGTGGTTATACCTCCCAAAGTAACAGGTAACCTTGGAAGGATCCCTAACGGTTGACTAGTTCTTCTATTAAATGTCAACAGATTCTGCGTAACAGGCGCAAGCAGTGGCGAACCGAAATCTTGCCAAGTAGTTGAAGATAAAATACTAACAGACGCGCCTTTATCTATAATGGTGTTGGGTATGACCAAACCAAAGGCCTGTACTGTTATCTCAAAAGGCACATAAGACGAAAGGCAGTATCCTGCAAATCGACTCCAATCAAAGGAAGCGACCAAACTACTCAGAGGGGCTACCATCGAACCGAGATGGTCTTCCCCTGGTGTTACGATAGAAGAAGGAGCATCCTCCACAACCTCCATCCCGAAGGCGGGAGGAGTATCCTCCTAGACCTCCATCATGGGAAGCGGAGGAGAAACTTCTTGAGGTATAGGGATAGGAGAATATTTCTCTAAGTCTAAAGAATCTGAAGAAACAAGAAGAACCTGAGGGATGTTGTTACACTAAAAACTATCACCTTGAAATTTTTCCAACTGTATGAGCTCATTATCACTCATACATACCTCCTCTCCAAGTCTTACAACCTTTACTCCTCATGTCAAGCCCTGAAACAAGAAGAAAAACCCTAAAAACTCAAAATGCCTTGGGTACGCAGGTAACATGAAGCTTGCCTACGTTCCTGGGTTGGGTACGCAGGTAATGCATGGCTTACCTACATTCCAGAATTCATTTTTCCATAGGAATGCCTGCGTACCCCCTCCAAACTCAAAAAAGTGAGAAAGTAAAGTTAAAAAGTTGGTTTGAGGTCAATTCTAGAAGGTTCTAGATGAGAATTTTTGGGGATGAGTATGCTTTGATAAGGTGCATGTATCCCTCACCTTAAGGAACTAATCCCTTTATGTGAGGAGTATATCCCTTTGAAGGAGGATTCTATCCCTTCAAAGGTGGAATCCTAACCTCCTCATCTGCTCTATAAAAGGAGGCATTGGGTAGCCTCAAATGGTTAGATTTTGGAGATTGTGAATTGGAGTTCAAGCTTTATGTGTGATTGAGTTGAAGTCTTGTTGAGATTTAGGCTTCTTTCTACTAAGCTTTCGAGAGGAAAGATCACATAACTCTATGTGCTCCTGGAGGAAGAGTGCAAGACTTATAAAAGTAGAGGAGACTCCTGCTTTGGACCCCAGGAAGGCCTTTTCAAACATCAAGGCTAAGGTTGTAAGGTTCTTCTATTATTTTAAGATTAATACAATCAAGTTTTGTTTTTCTCAATAAATTGTCGTTCGATTGTTTATTTCAATAAGCTGTCATTTGATCGTTTATTTCATAGATTCCTTGATCACTATGATAGTTATGTTTTATAGTTATTTGTTATACAGGTGCTATTTAATATTTTCTTGTTTGTGATTGCAGGTTGACAAAAGACGACACTTTCTTGCGATGAAAGAACTCTTGTTGCGACGGAAGGATTATTGTTGCAACGAAAGAACTCTTGTTGCGATGAAGGATTATTGATGTGACGGAAGCACTACGACCACAAATAAGCATTTGGATGTAAGATAGGATCAACACCTTCATAGCATTTATTTGTAAAACGAATATATTTAGAGAAAGACAAATTTAGTTGTTCGTTTTTTGCTAGATTGTCTTCTAACACTAGGGAGATCGATCTTGTCCACAAGATTGATTTATCTGGCCAACAAATTGGCGACTCCGCTGGGGAAAGAACTTGTTTTTTTTTGGTTCTCTTTTATTTTGATTTGAGGAAATTTTTTTCCTAGTTTTTGATTGATGGATATCTGCCTGGGTAGCTTAGGTTTTCTTAGTTTTTGAAAATTTTGAAATCTTTTAAATTTTTCTTGAACTTTTCTGGGGATTTCACTTTGATATTTTTCACAATGCGGGTAGTTTCACACTTTCCTTAAGTAAACAGTGTGGGACCGCACCTGTTACTTCTGGGGCCTATGGACCCTGTTAAATTTTTTGAAAAACTTTAGATTTATTTTTCCCAGTTTAGTTTAGATTTGATTTAGGATTCTTAGCATCTACCCAGATCTATATTTTTCTGTCAAAAATCTCTTGTTTATGACTTTCTTTCAACAAATTTTTCATCTCATCAATCTCCATTAAGTTAATTGGGTGTTTTGAGTCTCTTTTTTGAGAAATTCTTAATTTGATTTCCTTTGGTCATTACTTGGAGGTTTGTCTCAGTCTTTTCACAATTTCACTTGGGGGGGCTAAATTGTGTATGAGTGTTAATCGCCTTTGAGTGTTTTTTGATCTTTGGAACTCTCATCCGATTTTCTTTACTTGCACTTGACTGGTTCTTAGATTACATTAGAATCATCTTGTGTTTGGGAATTCTCTTGCATAGATCACATTTGCATAATTAGAATTCTCATTTTCAGAATATGAATGAAAAATGTGCATAGATTACAACTGCATAGTTTACATTCTGAAAAATCAATCGTAGATTTAGATCATTTTTCTTTGATTTGAATTTAGATGTTTTTATGCTTGTTTTAAAAACACAAAAATATAAAAATTGTTTTGGAATTGATTTGCATTAGGTTTTCTTGATGAAATTAGTGCATTAGAGAATTTGTTATATTTTCTCTTAGTGATCAATTTTTTTCATTGTTGGAAGTGAATGGAAACTCTTTCCTTACTTTAGTTAGGATTCATCGAATTGAAAAGATTACATTATCATATTCGATTGCATTCAGTTTTGGGTCGGGTCATAACACCATTGGTTTCATATCCATTTACCCTTTTGAGTAATAACAGCCTAAATAACACAACGCTTAATTAAAATTCATCTAGTAATTTTTACATTTTTAAGGCTCTTTCCACCAATATAGCTTAGGATTAGTGCTTTGGAATAGGTTGTAGTTAACTTTCCAAAGCAATTAAAAAACAAGTAGATAAATCTTGCGGTAGGAAATAAATCCAATTGTAACTGATACATTCTGGGAAGCTTCTCTTAAAGGAGTTAATCACGAGATCATGTCTGAACCTTTGAGACAATAAATTTTGTTTCATTGGGAAAGATAGAAGATTCTACGCACATTACAAATAGTAAACCTCGAATTAACCATTTTCGAGGAGCCTGGGGTCACTTGTCGGTAAACCTCATATTGACCATTTCGAGGATCCTTAAAGGGGATTGAGCTTTGTTACTCTTCCCTTGCGCGTGGGATCGGATCGTAGACTGTTCCCCCAGTTGTATTTGTTACTATTGGTAACCTTAGTGTCCATAAGCTTAAGATTATTTCCTAAGGTGACAGTGAAGGAAAGATCTCATTGTACCTGGAGCAGACGTCGACTAGACTCACTTGGACTCTCTGGGGGGTTCTCTTCATTCAAGATGGTTTTGTGAAGAAACTTGTGCCAGTCTGTTTCATTAAGCAGGTTGTTAGGGTAATTGTTCCAACTACCCTTTCTGTATTAAATTTTACGATGTTGGATCTCATCACCAACTAGTGTTTTTAGTAGGAGAAGTTACTGTTTGTGTGTGGTTTTACTCCTAGATTTGATAGCGCGTGTTAATTTGTTTGTTTTTACTTTTAGAGACCATAGGTGTGAATTGTGAATTTTAATTATTAGGTGCGAATTGTGAATTGTTAATTTTAGATTTAAATTGTTAATAAAATTCACTGAAGTTGAATATAATGGCAACTATTCCAGAATTTACCAACCAAGGAACCCCTCTTAATGAGAATCCTAGTACTTTTCCTTGCTTTGAAAATGTTGGTCCTCCTTATATGGCTACATTTTCATTACCTGGATTTATAATAGGTTTACCGATATGGTTATTTTCAACTTCATTGGCCACGAATACTCCAAATGTTCCACCTCAACCCGATGCTTCACCTCAACAGAGTTCACCATCTCAACATCACCAACCTTCTGTTGACCCTTTACCTTCTTCGCCTAATATTTCTTTCTCCATTTCTTCCTCTTCACTTGGTAAAAGCCTTGACGATAGTAACTAGGTGACTAAGAAGAAGAATAAAGGGAAGAAGAAGAAGAAGAAGAAGCAAAATAAGAAAGAATTCAACCAACCAACCATGGCTGTAAGTGTTAGTTGTGTTGAGGAAACCTCCAACATGCATGGTAAACCCAAATAATCTTGCAGGCTTTGTAAGGGTGACCACTTCCTTATCAATTTTCCCAGTATTCCAAAGGTGTTGGAAGTATGGTCAGAAAAATCTCATCAACTTTCTGTTGATATATCAAGCAGTGATAGTCAAGTTCTTGGGAAAAAGGGTAAAGTTAGGTTTCCTTGTAAGTTATGCAAAGGGAGTCATCAAACTCACATTTTCCCTCACATGGATGAAGCCTCAAAATTATTGGAAAACCTTACTGTTCCACAACAAGAATTTCCAATTGGTTACCGTAAAATTTCTCCCAACCTACCGTCAACTGACGGAGTGATTGATCTAATTTCAAGTACAGTCGATCCCACTCTTCCATTGGAGAGTGAAACTCATATCACTCAGGTTGATGATCCATTAGTTGATCAAGTGGTTGATTTTATTTCACATTTGGTCGATCCCATTCTCCCTGTAGAGAGTGAACTTCATACCACTCAAGTTCTTCTTATTACATCAGATTCTTCTATGCTAGGGGGCATTTCACCTGTTTCTACAGAACCCCCTCCAAGTATTGAGGTCTTTTCTTTTGATTGGAATAGACTAACAGAACCTCGTCTTCCTTCATCCCTTTCCAAATCACTGTGAATTTTGGTGGTAGGGACATACACCGCACATAGGTAGATGAATGTGATTTTGTTAGTATTTTATCCTCAACTACTTGGAAAGCTTTGGGTTCCCCTCAGCTTGTGCCTATTACGTAGAATCTGAAAGCTTTTAACAGAATAATTAGTGAGCCTTTACGGATCCTTCCTAATTTTTCTATTACTTTGGAAGGTAAAAATGTCTATATTGATCTTATGGTAGTTCGAGGTCCGTTGGATTTCAATTTACTCCTTGGGTGAGACTATGTTTATGCAATGAAAGCTATCGTATCGACACTCTTTCGTGTGATGTCTTTCCCTCACAATGGCAATATTGTGACTATAGACCAGCTTTCATTCCCTAGTCTTGATTCTACTACCAATAATCTGACATCCCTGAATAGAAAGTGGTATCTACCCCGCCACGGGTTATTTATGTGGTAGCTAGTCCCATGTTTTCAGTTACCGATGTTTTCAGTTACCGATGTAAGCGAGCTTCTCACTGTTTGCTTGTCTTCCTTTGACTTAGATCTGGTAATTGACATAGAAAAATCTATGGGATTATTTGAACACAATTTTTTTATCCCTTTTGAGTCCCTTGACATGTCTTCCTTTCATAGAACTGTTCTTCCATCTGATGAAGACCTCTTGGAAGCCATGATCGAGGTGTGCCCATTGACATGTCTTTCTTCTAGTTGGAAGCCATGATCAATTTTGTGAGGAGAGTTCCTTTTACTGTGTCAAACTCATTAAAAAATGAATCAGTGAGGTGAGGATAGTTCCTTTTACTATGTCAACCTCATTAAAAAATGAAACTATTCTACGAGGATAGTTCCTTTCACTATGTCAACCTCATTAAAAAATGAATCAGTGGCCCCGAGGATAGTTCCTTTTACTGTGTCAACCTCGTTAAAAAATGAATCAGTGGCCCGTGAGGATAGTTCCTTTTACTGTGTCAACCTCATTAAAAAATGAATCAGTTAGTCGAGAGCATAGTTCCTTTTCTTGTGTCAAGCTCGTTAAAAAAAGAAACAAGCTTCTATGAGGACATTTCTTTTCCTGTGTCAACCTCATTAAAAAATGAATCAATAGGTAGATTGTAGAGAGTAGATTAATAGATTAGAAATAAGTATTTTATGAGGATATTTCCTTTTACTGAGTCAACCTCGTTAAAAAATGAATTAGGTATGAGGACAATTATTTTCCTGTGTCAACCTCGTTAAAAAATGAATCAGTTAGTCAGAGGATAGTTCCTATTACTGAGTCAACCTTGTTACAAAATGAATCAGGTATGAGGACAATTCTTGTCCTGTGTCAACCTCATTAAAAAATGAATCAGTAGGTTATATAGGTAGATTTTAGAGAGTAGACATGAGGATAGTTTCTTTTACTGTGTCAACCTTGTTAAAAAATGAAACATTTAGGTGAGAATAGTTCCTGTTACTATGTCGACCTCGTTAAAAAATGAAACATGTTGCCATGAGCATTATTCCTTTCCTGTGTCAAAATCGTTAAAAAATGAAACAAATCCTCCCCTAATTGAGTCGAGTCTTTGACTAGATCTCGTAAATGTTAAGTCATATATTTAGGTTATTTATTTCAGTTTTTGCATAATTTTCTTACAGTTTTAGGTCAGGTCTTTCATATGATCTCATAAATGAACCTTCATTCCATCCAGCTATTAATTACCAGTAGTTTACTTAGTTGAATGAAATGAAGCTGGGGGGCATGCACTCTAGCAATTACGCTTAGGGGCATCAAGCACAGTTTTCTTTCTGTTTCAAGCTTGTGTAAAAATTAAACCACTCTAAAGCATATTTTTTCTCTGTTCCAAGATTTTGTAAAAATGAAACCTATCTTGAGTCAATTTCGGCTATTTTCAAGACTCATTAAACTCATGAAAATCCCGAGATTATTTTGCTATATTTCATTATCGTAAAACACATGAAAATGCTGAGTTCTTTCCGTCTTTTCCTGCTCGTTAATTAAATTGAAAGTTGGCCACAGGAGTATATTTTTATCCCTTTTTTGAACTCGTTAAAACTTATGGAAAAGTGAAAATCATATGAGTACATTTTTATCACTTTTTCGAACTCGTTAAAATTTACAGAAAAAGCGAAACTACAAAGTATACTTTTATCACTTTTTCGTACTCTTTCAAAAATTTACGAAAAAGAGAAACCCTAAAGTTCTCTTTTAAGCCCTTTTCAGAATCTCTAAAAATGAAAAGATTGTCGAGCACTTGATTATTAAAACTTGTTAAAGTAAATGAATGATCATCCCTTCAGTATAAGTTTACCCCTTTTACGGACTGAAATGGACTATTTACGAAAAAGGTATATGTTGAATACTTACAGTTAATAGAGTTCTCTCCTGCATTATTTTATCCTTTTTCAAGCTCAAGAGACTAAATTTACGAAAAATTACACCCATGGATTTTTCTTAAGTTTTTTCTTCTGACTCCCTAAAATTGAAAAACACCAAGTTTCTCCTATACCAGACTCGTTAAAATTTAACAGTAAAGGACCTGTTCAATTTCAAACAGGAACGAACCACTCCTTCTTAGGGTTCGAATCTTAAACTAAGTTGGACTCATCCGAAGGATGAGCTTATAAACAAGAAAATGTTATCCTCCTCAAGCTTGTCAAAAATAAAGAGGTACTTGCCAGAAATGGTGGGGGAAAAGAGATAAAAACGAACCTGTTTGTTACGTTTTGATTATTCGGAAAATTGTTAACCACTCTTGAACACGACACTTTTTGTTCACTTGGGTTGGGAAATCCTTTGCCTAACAGTTAATCAAACCATATTGAAAGTCTTCAGCCAATTTCTGGGTATTAGCTTTGGGTCAATTGTCACCAAGACATCTGCAGTGTCGTTATGTGTTCAAGAGGACAGTTCAAACAAACCATTCATTTAAAAAATATTTTTCTTCCATTTTGACCATCCCTGAGTCAGTCCTTGCCAATATATTTCTTCAAAACTTGATCTATGATTTCATGTTGTGGGCTTGCCTACAACGGATCACTTTCTATCGACGATAGCTCATTATCTAGGAAGTTGATCCAGAAATCGTCAGTACTTTGAAATTTGCATGCCTCAATGGCAGGTTTCTTGCCTTCGACGATAGGTTGCATCATTGACCTTCGATCGACTAATTTTGTGACATGTTTGACTTTATCTCATTCATTCACATTTCATGGATTATACTGAGTACTTTGAGAGCCATTGAAATTACTGGTGGTTTCTCTCACACTTGTTAATAGTTCGCATCATTGACTAGTAATCAAGTGGTTTCTACCATGTTCGACTTCAACACATTTAATCGCATGGATAGAATCGTACTAGTTTGGGAAGTAGAAATCAAGGCCCTAGATCTAGTTTCCACCATCCAGTCTATGAGGAGTTTTATTATTGTACAGTAGACTATTCATTACAGATGGATGTGCCCATGCTGTGTCTACACTATTGATGTAATATTAAAATCATTTCTATATCAGAACAAGTTTAGTTAGTTTTTGATCTGAGTATGGGAATTCCTACCTCAGCGATGATATGATTACATATATATATTTTGCATTGAATTTTTTTACAGGTTCTGACCAGGGTGTCCATAGGATTATCCTTGAAATGATAAAGTACTTCACTCTTCATATATGACAGACTTCTCTTCATCTATTTTAGACTTCGCACTTTAGGGGGAAATATTTTACACTAAAAACTACCACCTTGACATTTTGTTAACTGTATGAGCTCATTAACACTCATACATACCTCCTCTGCAAGTCTTACAACCTTTAATCCTCATGTCAAGCCCTGAAACAAGAAGAAAAACCCTAAAAACTCAAAATGCCTTCGGTACGCAGGTAACATGAAGCCTGCCTGCGTTTCTGGCTTGGGTATGCAGGTAATGCATGGCTTACCTGCATTCCAGAATGCATTTTTCCTTAGAAATTCCTGTGTACCCCCTCCAAACTCAAAAAAGCGAGAAAGTAAAGTTAAAAAGTTGGTTTGAGGTCAATTCTAGAAGGTTCTAAATGAGAATTTTTGGGGATGAGTACGCTTTGATAAGGTTCATGTATCCCTTACCTTAAGGAACTAACCCCTTGATGTGAGGATTCTATCCCTTTGAAGGAGGATTCTATCCCTTCAAAGGTGGAATCCTAACCTCCTCATCTTCTCTATAAAAGGACGCATTGGGTAGCCTCAAATGGTTAGATTTTGGAGATTGAGAATTGGAATTCAAGCTTTATGTGTGATTGAGTTTAAGTGTTGTTGAGATTTAGACTTCTTTCTGCTGAGCTTTTGAGAGGAAAGATCACATACCTCTATGTGCTCCTGGAGGAAGAGTGCAAGACTTATCAAAGTAGAGGAGACTCCTACTTCGGACCCTGGGAAGGCCTTTTCAAACATCAAGGCTAAGGTTGTAAGGTTCTTCTGTTATTTTAAGATTAATACAATCAAGTTTTGTTTTTCTCAATAAATTGTCGTTCGATTGTTTATTTCAATAAGTTGTCATTTGATCGTTTATTTCATAGATTCCTTGATCACTATGATAGTTATGTTTTATAATTATTTGTTATACATGTGCTATTTAATATTTTCTTATTTGTGATTGCAGGTCGACGAAAGACGACACTTTCTTGCGATGAAAGAACTCTTGTTGCGACGGAAGGATTATTGTTGCAATGAAAGAACTCTTGTTGCAATGGAAGGATTATTGTTGCAACGAAAGAACTCTTGTTGCGATGAAGGATTATTGATGCGACGGAAGCACTACGACCACAAATAAGCATTTGGATCTAAGGTAGGATTGACACCTTCATAGAATTTATTTGTAAAATGAATATATTTAGAGAAACACAAACTTAGTTGTTTGTTTGTTGCTAGATTGTCTTCTGACACTAGGGAGATCGATCTTGTTCGCAAGATTGATTTATCCGGCCAATAGATGTGAGGTCCACTCTCAACAGAAAAGACCTGGTGCATCGCAGATGAGGCCAGTTCAACCGATCCTATGACCAATGGTTGGTCAGGGACGGATTCCTGAATTTGAATTTACGAGGGAGCGAGATCGACCAAGGATTGACCAATCGTGGCATCAGCAGGTGGAAGACTCAAAGAAAGCTGCTTGTAACTAGTCAGAAGGCATGGTGCAGAAGCAGTTGAGTTGTCCAAAACTCGCTTGGCTTCATCCATATATAGACAAAGGTGAATGACATGATGCCCTTCACACAAATTATAGGGATTGGTGAGCTTTCCCTGCTTCTTAGGAGCTTTACCAGCAGTAGCTGAAAACGTGCCCCCAACCTGACTCCCGGAAGTAAAAAGCAACGGTGGACGACCATTGGACCATACTTCGAGCACCTTGGGAATGCTAGGGTAGTCTCAAAGAAGATGGTTTCCCTGACACAAAATGCAAGGGAACTTGACTTTCCGTGGAGGGTTGGAAGGTTCATAAAGAGGAGATGTTTCAGAAGCAACAGTTGTAGCTTTAGCCTCTTTCTTATCAGACTTCTTCTTCTTTGTCTTCTTCTTTGTCTTCTTCTTCTTCTTAGCCACCTGGTTACTCGAATATAGACTTTCACCAGGTGAAGTAGAAGAGGAGGACGCAAAAATAGGCGAAGAAGGGGAGAGGCCCACCTTGGAATCAACATGATGTTGTTCAGGTGGAGGAACTGATTGAACAGAGATCGAGGCATTCGGGATCACAGAGGTTGAAAACAACCAAACAGGCATCCCAACAGTTAACCGAGGAAGGGACAAAATTTCCATATAAGGAGCACCAACATTTCCAAAAGGAGGAAAAGGACCAGGATTCCCTTCAGAGGGGATTCCTTGGTTGGTGAACTCCGGAAAAGTTGCCATCGGAAACAACTTTAGAACAACACCCTAAGGAAGCTAACTTTAACCAGGAATATTTCGTGGGCAATTAATTTTTTAAAACATTGAAACAAAACTCTTTTGTTTTATATTTTAAGAGTCGAGAAATAGACAAAAGGTGACTCTATCGCTTTCATATTGGAAACAAGCATGAAAGGAAAAGCGCTTGACGATATTTTCAAATTTAGTGAGTTAGTAAAGATCAAACTGATGGCTCTGGAAATCTAGGCAAAGGGTGTACCAGATATCAGTGAACTGCAATATACACCTTGGTTTCAAAATGAAAGAGAAATCAACCAAGGACTTGACGTACATGCAATCAATCTCCTCGAATGCTGTGTCCGGTGTATCACGGGTATAAGGCGGCAGAATCGACTTCCTACAAATAAAGGATAGCAACCTAGTGGCGTCTCCCTTTATATACGCGATGGTACGGGGAGCAAAATTCCATACTAGTGCTACTAAAGCCAAGAGGTGAATGACAGCTACTAGGTTTAACGACGCCAGAACACGTCTCTAACCTAGACCTCCAAATGTTTCGTTAATGTTTCAATGTTGCCTTAGTGTAAATTGAATAAATTTCAATGTTAATCTTCAATTATGTTTCAATTTTCAGGCCCTGGCGAGTGTTATGTCTCAAAATCTCCTAAATGAATACTACATGCCACATTATATCATTTCATTTGATGAAAGCTAATTACAAGAGAGTTAAGAGCTTTTCACACAATAACAAAATGACCAGACAACAACTAGTGATATCTCTAATGCAGCTAATGGAAACTAAAATCATTTCTTTCAAAGTTACAAATCACTAATAACATAGAAAAGATCCAATTTACATTAACTAATGAAGAGCAAAAGATATTTTTTTTATTTTCAGTGTTTGAGAGCAAAGTGCACTAAACAAATGAAAACTAATGAAACGAGCAATTTGAGAAGCGACAGCAAAGGAGTAAAAACAAGAAAATATCACTCAATGCAAACACACAATCAGACCTCAAATTGACAAAACAATCCCTCAAAACCAAGAGAATCCCAAAGACTCAAATGAACCATGTAATCTAGGCTCAAAGTGAGACAAAGCGGAATTTGAATGAAGAAGAAACCAATCACTCAAATAGCGCAATAAAATGATAGAAAACCACCAAACGAATGCAAAGAAGAAATCATAAAGTTGATTGAACATATAAAAACGAAAAACTCCCACGTGAGGCTCAACACACTATAGCACCTAGATGCCCTAGGGCTAGAATGTAAAATTGATAGAAGAGGGAAAACAACCAAAGGATGAAGGTCACAGTGAGTCAAACAAGGCTCTAGAATACTCAGGCAGTCGTAAAAATGAAACCAAAATCACAGATCAAGCTCAGAAATCTCAAGACAGAGAAAAACCTAGCACCTTATAGAATTGGCACAACTGTCAGGCTGAATCTAGCACCAGAATAGGATTGGCGCAGGTAATACATTGGAAACATGCGCCAATTGGCGTGAATTTCAGGCTAATAAGTGTGTCAGTCGATTTTACTAAGTAAAAAATAAAAAGAGCAATCCAAGAAATAGACTAGTGATGGTGAAGCTAAACAAAAGCCAAACACATGAAAAGAGCCGGCCAAAAGAGCTGATCAAGTAAGCAAAGTCAAGAATCGACCGAAAAGACAGGACAATACTCCAAATCAACGTCTCCCCAGCGGAGTCACCAATTTGTTGGAGAGGTAAATCCCCTCTGCAGACAGAGGCGATCCCTACTAGCCCAGATCGAGTCTAGCAACAATCGTATCACGCTAAGGTGCAAGTTTCTAATTGCAATAGACCAAATTGCGAAGAAGGCCTACCTTAAGTCCAACGTTGTTGTTCATAGAGAAGATAGTGTTCCTGTTTCCTTTCTCTGGTAGATCACAATTCTCCCGCTTGTTGCGATCAAACACCTGCACATAGAAGAAACACGACGAACACATAAGTGTAAAACCAAATATATACAATTATGTATCAGTCAGAGAAGACACAACTCATGATCACAATGAACAATACGAGTGGAACCATAACCAAAGTCACTTATCATTAATTAATACAAAGAAAGATACAACCTAGCTCTGATGCTAAATCTTCCTTCAGTGGGTCAACAGTGGAATACGTCTTGGTAAATCTCGTCAGGAATGGGACAAGCCTCTCTCTCCGATTTTCTTGACAATAATCTCCTTGCTACTGATTTGGCTCTATGAGGACTATCAAGGCTCTGGCAACATTCTTAGGCTATGAAGGCTCTTGGAGACTAGCTTGCAAAGGAAAATGGCAAGCTTATATAGATGGTGGAAGGGGAGTTGGGATCCCTACAATCATGGGATTGGCCCTATCCTCAAGGAAGCTTCCATGAGAAGTGGAAAACCACTTCCTCTACATGGAGATCCGGAGCCAAACCTCCCAACTCAATTTAGAGACCAGTTCAGGAATTGGTTGGAGTGAATATTCTGCCATTTATTTTTAAAAAACACTCCTTAATAAGCCTAACACATGTATGACACTATAATAGTGCACCAGTTGGCGCGCCCTCTTTGGAGGATTTCCCCCATTGGCGTGAGGGTTGAACTGGCTAGTCGCGCCAAGGAAAAAAAGGCTATTTTTATGGTTTTTCACAAGGAATTATCTTCAAGGGAATGAATTTCCTTGTCTAGGGGGATGCCATGAAGGTGGTTTCAGGTCATGTCACTACTCACAGGTCACGGAATAAGCCCTCCAATATGCAGGATGGGGGATTGCAGGGACGGTGACAAATTGCTATGTAACAATCTCGGAACCGGTGCAAGATGTTGTTCTTCTACATAGAAGCCTCACTCTCTTTCTCTATCTCTTTGTGTACGATACATAAAATAAACTATAATGTATTTTGGCTATACAATTCTTCCTAGACCTCTCACATTAGGGGGAATCTGTTAACACTGGAAAATCGTATAGCAGAAAACGACATCAAATAATGTTGAGCCCAAGGATTTACAAGACAGGGATACATTATGGAATAAAAAATATTAAGAATCTCTAAGATTTTGAGTAATTCAAGATTGAACTAGTCATAATTGCCTGAATGCACACTTTTTCCTTCGATAAGAGCACCTTTTGCGTGCTCTGGAGCTCGATAAGTGCACATTTCTGGAAATGGAAAAAGTCCCTTTCCGGGACCACAAGCAAGCAAATGACAGTTTCTCCTTATGTGAAAGCTACCTAAGGACAACACCAACGCCTCCTTAGGCCTTGTGTGAGCACATAAAAGCATATTTCAGCCCACAATGGAATATTTCCCCTCCCTTGGGTCACTATCCACCATGTACCAAGGGAGGGAAGGAGGTTTGAATGCTCACCTATATAAACCCTCAAAGAGATGAACAATTTGTGAGCACAAGGTTATGCTAGCCAAAGTTTCCCAAGCAACACTAGCTATCTTTGTGAACCAAGGAGAAATATTTGAAGAAGGGGACTCAATTGTTGACCACTCAACAATTTCAGTCCATTGCAGCAAAGAGAGAGAGTTGAATTGCGTCAGAAGGCAGAGCTTGAAGGAAAAACATCCTTGCGTTAGGTCCTATAGCCTCTACCTAGGCCCTTTGGCAAGTGGGTCAGATTTGTATTCATTCCAAGCATTAAATGAGAATAAGGCCATCGAGCCGTTGTTTACCTTGTTCTTTTTTGGAACTCTCTATTTAGCTTCTTTTTATGTTTTTAGTGTTACTTTTTCAATAGAGCATACTTAAGTGTATTACTTTATTTTAAGTCTTATACTTCTGAGCTCCCCCTAGATACTGCCCGTTACTTATGGTTTAGAGAAAATACCACATTCTCTAAATGCGTGTGATTTCATACACCCGAGTGTAAAATCCACCACAACACTTATCTTAACCTTAACCTTCACTATAACCTAACCTTAACCTTGACCTTAACTATAACCCAAGCCTAACCTTGACCAAACCCATAACCTTAACCTTAACATTAACCTAACCTTCACCTTAACCTAACCTTAACCTTAACCTTAACCTAACCTAACCTAACCTTAACGTTAACCTAACCCTAACCTTACCCTAACTTAACACCCTTATCCTTAACCTTACCCTTAACCTTAACCATAATCTTAACCTCAGGTTAAGGTCAAGGTTAAGGTTACATCAATGGTAAATTCAAGGTAAAGGTTAGGTTAAGGTTAAGATTAGGTTAAGGGTAAAGTTAATGTTAAGGTTAATGTTAAATGTTTGGTCAAGGTTAAGGGTTAGGTTAAGGTTAAGGTTAGTTTAAAGGTAAAGTCAAGGTTAAGGTAAAGTTAAGGTTAAGGTTAGGTTAAGGTTAAGGTTAAGCTTAAGGTCAAGGTTAGGGATAGGTTATAGTTAATGTCAAGGTTAAGGTTAAGGGTAAGGTTATAGTTAGGTTAAGATTAATGTTAAGGTTAGGTTAAGGTTAAAGTTAGGTTAAGGTTAAGGTTAGGTTAAGGTTAAGATTAGGGTTAGGGTTAAGGTTAAGGTTAGGATTAGGTTTTAGTTAAGGTTAAGATTAGGTTAAGATTAAGGTTAAGGTGGCAAGGTTAAGGTTAGGGTTACGGGTTTAGTCAGGTTAAGGTTAAGGTTAAGGGTTTAGTCAAGGTTAGGATTAGGTTATAGTTAAGGTCAAGGTTAAGGTTAAGGGTTTAAGGTTAAGGTTAAGGTTAGTATAAGGTTACCTCCGATCGGGGTGTTGGACTGATAGACAGGGTAGTGGGTTTCCACGTGGTGGATGAGCTTACATACCCTTATGTGATTATTAGGGCAGCAGTCCTCCGGTGGCAGGCCTCCACTCTTTGCATTTATTTGCATGCACCAGCCTGTCCAAATCACCCACCTCCTGTCAGAAGGGTTAATGCAGTGTTATGTGTAGTGGGTGATGAGCTTTATTTCTCTTTTCATTTTCATTATCATTTGCTCCTATTATTTGAAGCAGGTTCTTCGAAGACAGGGTGGAACCTGTTTGTGGTATGTCATGGAAATTCTGACTTTCATGCTCTGCTTTCATTTTTTGTTTCTACCTTTGTTTACTCTACATGATAAATCCCTCCTTCTTCCAGTGTTTGAGAATTTGTATTGGGATTTCTGTGCCTGTAATGTTTCTTCAAGGTGGTTTTGAACAAAGAACATGGAATTTATACATATAGAACCTCATTTTAGAAGCCCTCATGGTTTGCTTGTTCTTTGTCCTTGTCTCGGTCTTTTCTCTTTGTATAGTTCTCAGGGCTTTCATGTCTCTTCTGGATTATTTCATTTGCGGATCATGCTCCTTTTGTATGGGTTTATGGTTGGCAGTATTGCCTGTTCACCAGCTATTGATAACCTTTCTCATGGGGATTTTTATGATATCGGCTATCTATTTCGGCATTGCATGTATTTTGGGCTTCATAAAGTGATTCCTTCTTACCCTTGGTCTATTGGTGTAACAGTCCCTGTAGTGTCTGTTGGGCATGGTTTGATAAGATGGCATGGCCATAGTTTTCTTTCAATTTGTCCTAGCATGGTTTATGTCATAGTCTTTCAAAACCCTATTAGATATGTCACAGCCAGGCGGATAGTTTGTGGCTCTCTTGCTATCTCTTATTGGCAGTTATCTTTAATTATGAAGAGTCATTGTCATAATATTCTCTATGATTTCGTTACGGGTCATTTCCTGGTTAATTTCCATAACAGTCTTTGATGTTCTGTCACCCTGTTCATTAATAGTATGGCTATGTGAGCAAGGTTCACTGCAACGGAGCTTTATTCATTTTTATTACATTACGTTTCTGACTTACTTCTGGCCACAGGCTTCTTTTCAATTTCTACAGCTTCCAATATGGTTAAAGGGAAAATAGGGAAGGTAAATCGTTGTAGGCAGCCTCATCAAGAGGCTGGCAGGAGTAGGAGGGGTAAGAAGTCAAATGAACAAGTGTTGCAAGACATTGCTCAGGTATATGAATCAGGGAATTTGGCTCAAATTAAAACAAAAATTCATGGTTGGGAAATACAAACAGACAGCAAGGATGAAGACATGGAAGCTCACATTTCTAAAATGGATTTTATAACAGATCTAGGGAGTACTCAGGGTCGAGTGTCCCTCTTTTAACAATCGGTGAAGACCTATTGGAAGATGAAATGCTTTCTTGCCAAGGCCATGGCATGTCAAGAGGAAAAGAGCATCAACTCTTCAATTTTGTTTGAACTGCAACAAATGAAGCTGGACATGCATGCAATGTTCAAATCTTAGATTCAGCTAAATGACAGGGTTGGTAAGATAGAAAAGCAGTTGCAAATAACACAATGCAGTGAGCAGGTGCTAGGTAGCACTGCTAATGCTCCAGTTCCGGTGGATCTTTCTGGTTAAATGTTTTAGATTTATATATAATTTTGGAGTTCTTCTGTTTAACTACTTGTTTTATTTGTAAATATTATGAACATACTGCAGTTCTTAACGTTGTAAGTAGCACATGATAAGAAAATTTCGTTTTTGGTGTTGAGCCCCAAGATTGTTCTTTCTTCCATCATACTTCACTCCATTTTATTTTTTCCATTGTTATCCCAGGCTCAAATGATCAATTAAATTAGTTAAAATTTATTTAAGAATGAATATCATGGCTAACTTGCTAAGTTTTGTGATTTTGTCATTGTAATACATTTTGAACTGAAACTAGCTACAGAATGCAGACATTCCGTAGCTAATTGCCAATTCTGCAGCTGTCTTCACATTCAAGGATGTTCTAGGTGTCCTCTCAGGAAAAGCCACACATGGGTGTATTCCACATCATGTCCTCAGCGTTTTTTGCTCACCATGAAGATTGAACAGAATTCTGGACGTGGGAACTCAGACAAGTAGACAGACTCATAATAGGAAAAGGACAGTCCAGCTGTCCTTTGTCATTTTATACTGCCACCTTTAGAGTTCTAGTCCAATTTTGATATGAAAATACAATGATCCCTGTATTATCTCAAATTTTTTTATGAATATTTGCTATAAATGTAACTCGGGAAACCGAGAGACAAGTTCTAGATTTTGATTAGATTTTGTGGATTGACTGCTATATTTATGAAGTCCGAGAATACTCTGTTTTAAGTTATTTTCCTTTAATGAAGAAGACAACATTTCTTTGAACGTGTTGAGTTGATCTTGAGCTAGATTTCGTGCTACTCTGGTGGTAGAGGGCCCCTGCCTCCTGAGCAGCTTTAATTTTGCAATTTATATAAGTATCTTAGTTTGCTTTCAAGTTTTTGAAGTTTATGTTCATAGTTAATTTCATTAATCATTATAGCTATACTTTTTCTAATAAACTCTTCCAAAAGATCATTATGATGAATAAGAAATGGCTGTAGTGTTATAGATTTTATTTGAAATTCCTTTCGTTCATTATCACAGTTAAAATTACTCTAGT
Organism: Pinus albicaulis; assembly: GCA_034641835.2. Classification (NCBI taxonomy): domain Eukaryota; kingdom Viridiplantae; phylum Streptophyta; class Pinopsida; order Pinales; family Pinaceae; genus Pinus; species Pinus albicaulis. Next base: position 471,662,350 of record CM076570.1, on the reverse strand, counting down.
AAACTCTTCCAAGATATCATTATGATGACTAAGGCATAACTGTGATACTGTAGGTTTTAGTTGCTTGTTTACAATAAGTAGCATAGCTAATCTTACTCGTAAAAAAACTCTTCCAAAACATCGTGACAATGAGTAGGAAATAGCTGTGATGTCTTAGTTTTTAATTGTACTTGCTTTCAGTTTTTATGTTTGTATTCAATTGCATTGAATTGTACAGCCAGGATTGTTCTACAAGCTCTTCCAAAATACCATTCATGATGAACAAAATAGGCTGTAGAATCCCATAGTTAGTTGCATGAAAAATTAGTTAGAGTACTCCAGAGGCAAATTACATTTAGTTCATGCTCTATCCTTTCATTTCAAGTTTGATAATGGCTTTTAGTTTAGCACTGTTCACTGTAGACTATTAGCACCCTAGTTCAGTTCTAGCTTAGCTTACTGTATTTACATTCCAAGTTTAGTTGCCATCCATTGCATTTTAAATTGCATTAGTTGTTAAACTTAAATACCACGGTCTTCATTATTTACAAAAATTCTTTTGTTCCAAACCTATATTAACTCATAATCATCTAGACAGAAGATAGTATTAGTCTAAGGCCTAGATTACTTTTGCAACCTTTTTACCATTTCACAAACAAGCCTTTCCTCAAAGACTATTCTAAAAGGAAATCTATAACTTTTGAGTGAGGTTTAATGGTGTTAAACTAAGTTACAAAATAAAATTAGGAGCTAGTTTTAGAGTAGAGATCTTATGATGTTACAAATGTTCTTTTCCAAATATGTTTCAATAAACCTTTAATAATGGATGAGATGTTGTAACATTGTAAGTTGATTGTTTGATTGTTTAATTAGGAGAACTTCATTTACACTTAACTGCCCATTTCTCAAGCTCTTCCAAAACATCTTTAATGAATGAATTGGACAAGTTAAGGTCATGTCCTGATTTATTTTCTTGAAGTCATTATCAAGCTTTGTATTTTGCTAAGTCATAGTTTAGGTTTGGTTCTGTTTTTGTATTTTCATTTGTCATTTTTCATCCATAATTTAGGCTTCACTCTGTTTTTAACCAGTAGCTTCTTTCCACCAGCATTTAGTTCTTTCCCTTGCAAACATAAAACCATAAAAACCAAAAAACATCATAAAATGCTAGACACAATGAAGAGACAATTACCTAGGCACATATAGTGCACCACACTTCAAAAGTTTACCAACCCTGGTTGACAATTAAATGAACGCAATTTAGGAGACTAGGTTGAGCACAAACATTTTGGCGCCATTGCCGGGGAAGTGAAAACTAGGTAACCTTTGTTTCTTAACTCCCAAAAACAATGATATGCTTAGAGAGAGAGGCTCAAGGGGTAGATTCATAAGAAGCAGAAGAAGAAGTTTGATTCCTAGAACACCACTTGTTTCACCTAGACCAAGAGCTAGTACACTTTCAACTCAGACCCACATTCCATCCTTTACTGATCCTAGACTTCTAGAAGACCTAAGATCAGATATTCCATTAGAGAGACCTTCCACTTCATCCCCTGAACCTGTCTTAGAATAAGATCCAAGGACTCCTGTTAGGGACACAAAATTTTCCACTTCCACAGAAGAATCAACCATGGAAGAAGAAGGGGGGGGAGGAGTCTTTAATGGAGAACACACATTATTTGGAGGGGGTAGAGGTAGAGGAGAAGGAGTTAGAGGTGCAGAAGGAGAAGGAGGTATAGGAAGAGGTAGAAGAGAAATGGGAAGCTCTTTTGGGTTTCCTATAGTATATGAAGAAACCAATACAACCATGAAAAACATTTCACCCTCTGTCCTTCCAAACTTCTATGGACTTAAAACTGAAGATCCTGAAACCTTCCTATTTGAATTTGAAATCCTGTGTAGAACTTATGACTACTTACAAGATGCTCAAAAACTTAAACTATTTCCTTCAACATTGAAAGGAGCAGCATTGAAGTGGTTTATGAGTTTGATTAACAGTTCTATTAGGACATGGGAAGACATGAAATAAGCATTTCTAGAGAGGTATTTAGATTATTGTATGCCGGTCAATCATAAGGAAGAAGTGTTTAAGATGTTAAAAAAAGAAGATGAAAACTTGGAAGATTTGTTGGAGAGATTTCATTACAACATCAAAAGAGCAAAAATGGAAAACTTAGATCAAGACACCTTAAAAGCTCTTTTTTTGAAAACAATTAGGGATGAATGGTTGGATATCCTTAACATGATGGGAAAAGGGGATATATCACAGCTCACATTACCTGAAATATCTGAGTTATGTATCAACCTTTCAAGAGGGAAATCTAAAACTGTCAAAGGTCCAAGAGATCCCGCTCTTGCAAGGGCAAGTAAGTCTGCTTCTGGGACAGTAAGTAGATCAGAAATAGGACATATTCTTGATGATTTTAAATCTGACATCTTAGGGAGTCTTAGTGAACAAATAGACACCCTTAAGATACAAAACAAGCAAAAGGCTGAATCTGATGCCTTGGCAATCTTTTGTCCCAAATGTAGAAAGAAACATGCCTTGAGAGAGTGTCCTTTGGATGTAAAATTTGTAGAAACCTGTGTCATTTGTTCTGAGAAACATGAGACCAATAATTTTCCTTCTCTTCCTGGTCTCAAGGCTATCTTTCAGGAGGAAACTCCTACAGATTCCACAGAGTCTCTCAATTTTGTATCTAGAAGGCCTTGGCAGGGACCTCAAACACAAGGATTCCATGATCAAATGTATAATCAACCTCCACCTTGGAATTCTTGGCAGCAACCTTGGCCTCAATTTCAAAATAAATCTCCAGCTTGGGCACAAGGATCACAAAGTCCCTATGGAAGATACTCCCCATACTATCAGTATCCACCATCCTATCCACCATATCCACATTTTTATCCTCAAAATTCTCAACAAAATTTTCAACAAAATCCTCAACAACATCATCAGAACCAACCACATCAAAATCAACCACTTTCATTACCATTCCCTCAAAAATCAAATCAATTGCCTGCTCAACCCATACCAAACCCCAATAATAAAAATCCTCATAACACATACATGATAGAAGGCCAACAGTTTCCAACTTATTTAATTACTCCTTTAGACCTTAGTGATGTTCAACTTAGGTCTGGAAGAATACTTGAAAAGAGGAAACCTTCTGTGATCATACAAGAACAAGATAACTCTGAGGAAGATTCTCTACGGGTGAATAAAAGTCTTGAGGAAGACACATCTTTTCAGGACCCAAACATTGAAAAATCAAAGAAAAAAGAACCAATAATTTCAACTCCTGTATTAGAGCAGCCATCAACATCTACTTCTACACCTCCCTTTCCAGAAAGATTACAAATTGATAGAGGTGTAGAAAAACAAATTATGGTGCCTAATTATGATTTCCTAGATGAGCTGAGAAATGTTTGCATTAAGATTCCATTATTACAAGCCATCAAGGAAATTTCAATTTTAGCCAAAACAATAAAGGAGTTGAGCATGAAGAAAACAAGAAAAAGAATAAGAGAGACAAAGAAAATTCAACTGGAAGGAAAAATAGAAGACATTATGATGGGTAATATTGCTATTCCAAAGTATCTAGACCCAGGAAATCCAGTTGTTAAAATTCACATCAATGGAATTGAAATCCAAAACATGCTCATTGATTTAGGAGCAGCAATCAATATCATGAGTAGACAAATCATGGATAAACTAAAACTTCCTAATCTTCTCTTTACACCCACATTATTACAATTAGCAGACAGATCTGTGATCAAACCTGATGGGGTAATAGAAGACATTCCAGTGTCCCTAGATTCTTGGGAGTACCCTGTGGATTTCATGATCCTAACTCCTAAGAATAATCTAGAAGGGCATCCTATTATATTAGGAAGACCTTGGTTAGCTACAGCTGATGCTTTCATTAGTTGTAGATCCGGTGATATGTATATCTCTGATGGTAGTTCAACTAATAAATTCACTTTGTATCCTCCAGCAAGGACAATTACAGATTTAGATGATACTCGATAGAGGATGAAGAAGACTTACAACCTCTCTTCACAATTTCAAAAATTAGTGAAGATAGTCAAATTCTGAATACTTTAGAAAACTTTGAATCCTCTTTGGAATACAAACATGAACCATTTCAAGAAGAATCCAACATTGAGTTTTTATCATCAAGACATATGTCTCTTCATTCTATGGATAAATTTGGCAGCTCTACAAGTGAGATATTTCCAGGCAAAACTTTAAACATAAACAAGAACCTAGAAAAATCTCAACAAGAAGAGTTAGTCAAGATATTACAAAGACATTCTTCTGCATATGCATGGGAGTACACTGATATGAAAGGGATAAGTCCTAAGACTTGCACTCATCACATCTATATAGAGGAAAATTGTAAACCAATCAGACAACCTCAAAGACGGATGAATCCAAATCTTAGGGAGATTGTTAAAGAAGAATTGCAAAAATTGTTAAATGTCAACTTCATCTATCCCATTTCAGATAGTCAGTGGGTTTCTCCTTTGGTAATTGTGCCAAAGAAAATGGTAAATGGAGGGTATGTATTGACTACCGGGAACTAAATAAAGCTACTCTTAAAGACCATTTTCCCTTACCTTTCATAGATCAAGTGTTAGATACATTAGCTGGCAAAAAGTACTTCTCATTCCTAGATGGGTTTAGTGGTTACAACCAAATCCAAGTAGCACTTGAAGATAAAGACAAAACCACATTTACCTGTCCTTGGGGTACCTATGCTTACCAAGTATTGCCATTTGGATTATGCAATGCACCTGCAACATTTCAAAGGGCAGTACTAGGAATTTTTTCAGATCTAATACATGATTGTGTAGAGGTATATATGGATGATTTCACAGTTTATGGAAACACATTTGAAGAAGCCTTAGCAAACTTGGAAATTTTTTTAAAGAGATGTCAAGAAGCAAATCTTTCACTTAGTCATGAGAGATGTTTCATGATGTTTACTGAAGGTATTGTTTTGGGGCATCACATTTCAGGGGATGGGATTAGAGTTGATGAGTCAAAAGTTGAAGTCATCTCTAACTTATCTATTCCAAGTTGTCAAAAAGATGTTAGGAGTTTTCTAGGATTTACATGATATTATTGGAGGTTTATAGAAAACTTCACCAATATATCATCTCCACTCTTCAAATTACTTACCAAATACTGTGAGTTCAAATGGAATTCTGATTGCCAGTTAGCCTTTGAAACCCTGAAAAAAAAAATTTCTAAACTACCTATTTTAAGGGGACCTAACTGGAAGTTACCTTTTCATATCTCAACAGATGCCTTTGATACAGCTCAGGAGCATTATTGGGACAAAAAGACCTGATTCCTTATGCCATCTACTATACCAGTAAAAATTTGACTTCTACAAATTTAAACTATACTGTAACTGAAAAAGATGTTTTAGCTATTGTTCATGCCATAAACAAATTCAGACACTATATAACAGGCTATGAAACTTTTGTTCACACTGATCATTCTGCAATTAGATACTTAATGAACAAATCAATTACTAATGGCAGAGTCATAAGATGGTTATTGCTTTTACAAGAATTCAATATTACCATTCTAGATAGGCCTGGAAAACAAAACACAATAGCTGATTTCCTATCTAGACTCCAAAACATCAAAGATGACACTCCAGTTGAAGATCAATTTCCTGATGAATATCTTTTTGCAATTTCTACTCAAACTCCTTGGTTTGCTGACATTGCTAATTATTTAGTTTCAGAAAAATTTCCTTCAATAATGAATGCAAGAGATAAAAGAAAAATCATTTATGACAGTGCAAAATATTCATGGGTTGCTAATGAGTTGTACAAGACAGGTCCAGATTTGATCATTAGGAGATGTGTTCGAGAAGATGAGATGCCTGAGATTCTCAAAGCATGTCACGATGAACCTTGTGGCGGACACTTTGCTGATAAGAGGACAACCTATAAGATCCTTCATTTAGGATATTATTGGCCATCCTTGTTTAAAGATGCTAAAGAGTATGTCAAAAGGTGTGACAGTTGCCAAAGGGTAGGGAAACCTTCTCCTTCAGGTGAGATGCCATTACAACCTCAGGTACATATTGAACCTTTTGAAAAATGGGCTTTGAATTTTGTAGGACCTATTAGTACTCCATCAAGACAAAAGAGATATATATTAGTTTGCACTAATTATGTTACAAAATGGGTAGAGGCCAAGCCATTACTTTTTGCTAATGAAGCATCTGTAGTTAATTTTATTTTTGAGGATATTTGTACTCGTTTTGGTGTCCCAAGAGGAATTGTTACAGATCAAGGAGCTCAATTTACATCGAAACTAGTGGAACAAATGATGGAGAGGTACAAAATCAGGCATAGAAAATCTACTCCTTATCATCCACAAGCCAATGGTCAAGTGGAATCTACTAATAATGTCATTGAAGGAATCCTCACAAAGACTATTCATTTACATAGAAGAGATTGGGTAGATAGGCTTCCTGAAGCCTTGTGGGCCTATAGAACTACATGGAGAAACACGACAGGCCATACTCCTTATGAACTTGTTTATGGAAAGCAAGTTTTTTTTCCCATAGAGTTCCAGATTCAAACTTTCAAAATGGCAGTTCAGCTAGGACTTGATTTAACGGAGGCACAAAAGCATAGATTGGAGCATATTAATGAATTGGATGAGATCAGACAAGATGAAGTTCAGAAAACAAGTCTAGTCCAACAGCAAAGGACTAGATGGCATGACAAGTACATCAAAGAGAAGAAGTTCAAAGAAGGTGACTGGGCTCTCTTGTTTGATTCAAAATTCAAGGATTTTCAAGGTAAATTTCAAACACATTGTTTTGGGACATATGAAATTGTTAAAATTTTTAACAATGGAGCAGTAAAAATCAGGACAATAGATGAAGAAGAGGTCACTTTTATTGTGAATGGTCATAGATTGAAGCTGTATCACAAACCACTCTCAAGAGAAGAATTTGTCAAGAAGTTCCAGGAAAACAGTGATGTGAAGTTAATGAAGAAGAATCTTTCTTCTTCATCAACTTGATTGAATTTTCTGAAGTCATTTCTTTAAAAAAATAAATAAATAAATAAAAATAAAGTATAAACATGAAAACCAATCACTGATTCGCATGTTTATACAGAAACGATAGGGTGAAAATCGGAGCCTTTCTGACACAATAAATTTTCCATTTTGTTTCTGCAAGCAGCTATTACAAAATCATAAGTTCAGATCCATTTCACTTATGATCCATCTCATTTCATTTCATTCCATTTACTTATCCATCCATACTCCATTTCATTCATTCATTCATACTTCACTTCATTCCATATTTTATTCATCTCATTCCATACTTCATCCACCTCATTTTCATATCAAAATTTAAAGTTTGATGTCTTTCTGCAATTGAATAACACATGTCATGAATTGCAGGCCATTTCTTATACTTTTCCACTCCATTTCATAAATTGTAATCCATCCCACTCCATCATTCACTTCATACATATCCCATTATACCATATTTCATCATCTATCTTCACTCATTCCATATAATATTCCAGTTATATTCCAAACCACTCCATTCCATGATTAAAGTTCTCTACAGGTACATTTTGCAGCTAAACAGATATTCTGTAGCTAATTAGACTTTCCGCAGCCAGACAGTCATTCCGCAGCTACAGATCCTGAAGGCACTGATCGGCAGACATTTGAATTGCAACAAGATGATCCGGTATATCCATGAACAAGAAAAATCAAGAAGGATTATGAATACTCACAAAGTAATGATTTCCAGAGGAGAACAAAGCATATAAAGACCACAAAAAGCAGATGAAAAGCAAAGGTAAAAAAATTCTGATTATAATGGCATATCATGAAAAAATTTAGTATAGTCTAGTTATGAATCATTCAAAAAGTTGTTTTGATTATTTTTATTGATCATGCAAAATATACCCTCTGCAAAAATTTGGATAAAAATCCTTCATTTCAAATCCTATACCCGATCATCATTTAAAAATCTAAGCGGTTAAAATGCTGAAGTGATTGATTTTCTCACGTCACCCAGCCAAATCATTTAATGATGATTTTTGAATCCGTTGCAAAATATCTCCGCGGTCTTTTCACTCATTGATTTGTTTTCTTCACCTCAATTCATTAACTCATTCCGTAACCATTCCCTATTACTCCATCCCGTAGCCAACCCTTCATCATTTCATTCTGTAAAATAGAGGTATCTCTATCACCGTGAGCAGAGGTATATTAGTTTGAAAGTTGAAGCCACTATCACCAAGAAGCAGAGGTATATCAGTTTGAAATTTGAAGCCATTGTCACCGTGAAGTAGAGGTATATCAGTTTGAAGATTGAAGCACTGTCACCGTGAATCAAAGGAGTATTAATTTGAAGGTTGAAGTCATTATCTCCTTGAGATGTTGCAACAAGCAGGATGGCTGCAATTCCTTGAAAAATTTAATGGCTTCCACAAAGAAGTTACTAAAACATTTGCAAGGTCATTCAAAGGAGCCGAGGTTGAAGTTGGAGATATTAAATTCACTGTCACAGAGGTTTTTATTGCAGAAGAAATAGGATTTCCTAGACATGGAGAAAGATGGTTTAAGAATAGAGAATTTCATAATGAATCATGGAAGCAGATCCTCAAGTCACCAGGTATGGATGTCGCTGTGTTTAAAAATGGAATCCCAAGCTCTGCATTAAAGAATAAATGGAGAAACATGTTTCTTATCCTACAAAAATTTATCACTTGTGAAGGTAGATATGGTACTTTCTATGTTTACCATATTAGGTTAATAATGCATTTTCTAGAAGAAGAGCTTAATTTTCCCTATTTCTTGCTTCAAAGTTTAAAAAATATGGTTGCAAGTGTTCAAAAGAGAGTCCAATTCCTAGAAACAACTTTATACCATCATGTCTTGGTTAAGATTCTAATTGAACACCATTTAGCCAAAACAAGAGATACTTGGGATGACTTCTTGGTGAGAAACCACTTTGAGGAACCAAAAGAACCTCCACTTGAGGACAAACCCACAAAGAGAAGCAGAAAATGGAGACCCTCCAAAATTGAAACTGGTAAAACAATACAGGAAAGTAGTGAAGAAATAATCTCTGAGAAGTTGACTTAGATTAAGAGACAACTTAAGGAAGAGAGGGTAATCAAAAAATTTGCCACAGAAAAAGGGGAGGGACCATCCCAGCCAAGAAGGAGCCATAGAATCAGGGGGAAACTAAGGAAAACACAGATTAAACAAACCGGGGTGATAAACATAGAAGATGAGGAAATATCTATTGAAGAAGATGTTGAAGAAGATTTTGATGAAGAAGCCCCTGAAATTGACCCTGCACAGCAAGAAATTTATAACTATGTTGAAACATTGGAAAGGAAAGCTTCATAGAGTAGAGATAGAACCCCTAGTCCTCCACTGTCCGAAATAGATGTGTTAAGAAGAGATAGGTATGAGCTGGAAGTACTTAATAGACATATCAGGACTGAGAATGATATTCTGAAGGAACAAGTTAAACTAAAAACCAATATGAACTCAACCTTGTCTCTACAAATGGACAAAGTGGAAAAGGCTAATGAAAAGTTGAAAAAGAGGAACAAGAAGTTAATCAGGGCACTTACCAATTTAAGATTCAAGTTAGTCATCAGGAAGCCTAGAAGGCCTTTAACTTCCAGGCAAAGAAGAAGAAGAGGGTTGGATGTTCTTGCAGAAGTCTCTGAGTTTATGGAATAAGTTGCATGGGGACATGCAAGAAGTCAGCAGTGGGGGTATGTTGAGCCCAAAGATTATTCTTTCTTCCATCATACTTCACTCCATTTTATTTTGTCCATTGTTATCCCAGGCTCAAATGATCAATGAAATTAGTTAAAATTTCTTTAAGAATGAATATCATGGCTAACTTGCTAAGTTTTGTGATTTTGTCATTGTAATACATTTTGAAGTGAAACTAGCTACAAAATGCAGACATTCCGTAGCTAGTTGCCAATTCTGTAGCTGTCTTCATGTTCAAGCATGTTCCAGGTGTCCTCTCAGGAAAATCCACACATGGGTGTATTCCACATCATGTCCTCGGCGTTTTTTACTCACCATGAAGATTGAACTGAATTCTGGACGTGGTTTTGTACGTGGGAACTCACACAAGGAGACAGACTCCTAATAGGACAAGGACAGTCTAGATGTCCTTTGTCATTTTACGCTGCCACCTTTAGAGTTCTAGTCTGATTTTGATATGAAAAGACAATGATCCCCGTATTATCTCAAGTTCTGTTATGAATATTTGCTATAAATGTAACTCGGGAAACCGAGAGACAAGTTCTAGATTTTGATTAGATTTCGTGGATTGACTGCTATATTTCTAAAGTCTGAGAATACTCTGTTTTAAGTTATTTTCCTTTAATGAAGAAGACAAAATTTCTTTGAACGTGTTGAGTTGATCTTGAGCTATATTTCGTGCTACTCTTGTGGTAGAGGGCCCCTGCCTCCTGAGCAACTTTACTTTTGCAATTTAGATAAGTATCTTAGTTTGTTTTCAAGTTTTTGAAGTTTACGTTCATAGTTAATTTCATTAATCATTATAGCTATACCTGTTCTAATAAACTCTTCCAAAACATCATTACGATGAATAAGAAATGGCTATAGTGTTATAGATTTTATTTGCAATTCCTTTCGTTCATTATCACAGTTAAACTTACTCTAGTAAACTCTTCCAAGATATCATTATGATGACTAAGGCATAACTGTGATACTGTAGGTTTTAGTTGCTTGTTTACACTAAGTAGCATAGCTAATCTTACTCTTAAAAAAACTCTTCCAAAACATCATGACAATGAGTAGGAAATAGCTATGATGTCTTAGTTTTTAATTGTACTTGCTTTCAGTTTTTATGTTTGTATTCAATTGCATTGAATTGTACAGCCAGGATTGTTCTACAAGCTCTTCCAAAATACCATTCATGATGAATGAAATAGGCTGTAGAATCCCATAGTTAGTTGCATGAAAAATTAGTTAGACTACTCCGAAGGAAAATTGCATTTAGTTCATGCTCTGTCCTTTCATTTCAAGTTTGATAATGGCTTTTAGTTTAGCACTGTTCACTGTAGATTAGTAACACCCTAGTTCAGTTCTATCTTAGCTTACTGTATTTACATTCCAAGTTTAGTTGCCATCCATTGCATTTTAAATTGCATTAGTTGTTAAACTTAAATACCACAGTCTTCATTATTTACAAAACTTCTTTTGTTCCAAACCTATATTAACTCATAATCATTTGGACAGAAGATAGTATTAGTCTAAGGCCTGGAGTACTTTTGCAACCTTTTTACCATTTCAAAAACAAGCCTTTCCTCAAAGACTATTCTAAAAGGAAATCTATAACTTTTGAGTGAGGTTTAGTGGTGTTAAACTAAGTTGCAAAATAGAATTAGGAGCTAGTTTTAGAGTAGAGATCTTATGATGTTACAAATATTATTTTCCAAATATGTTTCAATAAACATTTAATCATGGATGAGATGTTGTAACATTGTAAGTTGATTGTTTGATTGTTTAATTAGGAGAACTTCATTTACACTTAACTGCCCATTTCTCAAGCTCTTCCAAAAAATCTTTAATGAATGAATTGGACAAGTTAAGGTCATGTCCTGATTTATTTTCTTGAAGTCATTATCAAGCTTTGTATTTTGCTAAGTCATAGTTTAGGTTTGGTTCTGTTTCAGTATTTGCATTTGTCATTTGTCATCCATAATTTAGGCTTCGCTCTATTTTTAACCAGTAGCTTCTTTCCACCGGCATTTAGTTCTTTCCCTTGCAAACATAAAACCATAAAAACCCAAAAACATCATAAAATGCTAGACACAATGAAGTAAGAGACAATTACCTAGGCACATATAGTGCACCACACTTCAAAAGTTTACCAACCCTGGTTGACAATTAAATGAACTCAATTTAGGAGACTAGGTTGAGCACAAACATTTGGTCTGCATTTAACTCGATACGGTGGCCAACAGACCTGTTTTCCTTTGGCTAGGTTGAGGTCGCTGTATTTGTTTTATCTTGTATGACAATTTTCCCTATATATATTTGATAATAGAAAGGTACTACGAAGCTTACAAAAAAAAGGTTAGTATAAGGTTAAGATAAGGTTAAGGTTAAGGGTTTGGTCAAGGTTAATGTTAGGTTATAGTTAAGGTTAAGCTTAAGTTAAGGGTAAAGTCAAGGTTATGGTTAAGGTGAAGGTTAGGTTAAGGGTAAAATTAAGGTTATGTTAAGGGTAAAGTTAAGGTTAAGGGTAAAGTTAAGTTTAAGGTTAGGGTTAGGGTTAGGGTTAAGGTTAGGGTTTTGTCAAGGTTAGGGTTAGGTTATACTTAAGGTTAACGTTAAGGTTGAGTTTAAGCTTAAGGTTACATGGTTAGTAAGGTTAAGGTTAAGGCTAACGTTAACATTAAGGTTAAGGGTAAGCTCAATGATAAGGTTATGGGTATTAACCTTAACCTTCACTATAACCTAACCTTAACCTTAACCTTAACCTGAACCTTAACCTAAAATTAACCATAACCTTAACCTTAACCTTGACCTCAACCTTCACCCTTAACATTAACCTAACCTTAACCTTAACCTTGACCTTAACCTTAACCTAACCTTAACCATAACCTTAACCTTAACCTTAACCTTAACGTTAACCTAACATTAACCTTGACTTTAACTATAACCTAACCCTAACCTTGACCAAACCCTTAACCTTAACCTGAGGTTAAGATTATGGTTAAGGTTAAGGTTAAGGATAAGTTAAGGTTAAGGGTAAGGTTAAGGTTAAGGTTACGGGTTTATTCAGGTTAAATTTAAGGTTAAGGGTTTCGTCAAGGTTAGGGTTACGTTATAGTTAAGGTCAAGGTTAAGGTTATGGTTTAGGTTAAGGTTAAGGTTAGGTAAAGGTTAAGGTAAGGTTAAGGTTAGGTTAAGGCTAAATTCAAGGTTAAGGTTAGGTTAAGGTTAAGATTAGGTTAAGGGTAAAGTTAAGGTTATGGTTAGGGTAAGGTTAAGGTTAGTTTAAAGTTAAGCTTAAGGTTATTTTTAAGGTTAGGTTAAGGTTAAGGTTAAGGTTTAGGTTAGGGCTAAAGTTAGGGGAAGGTTAAGGTGAAACATAAGGTTAAGGTTTAAGTTTTTACTTTACCCTTGACCTAATCTTAAGCTTAACCTTATATTACACTTAACCTTAACTTAACCTTAAAATTAACCTTGACCTAACCATAATCTTCACCTTCACCTAACCATAACCTTAACCTTACCCCCTTAACCTTAACCTTAACCTTAACCTTAAAATTATCTTACCCTTAACCTTAACCATAACCTTAAACTTGAATTTACCCTTAACCTAACCCAAACCTTAACCTTAACCTAACCCTAACCTTGACCAAACCCTTAACCTTATCCTATTCTCAACCTTAACTAAAACCTTGCCCTAACCTTAACGTTAACTTTACCCTTAACCTAATCTTAACCTTAACTATAACCTAACCATAACCTTAACCTTAACCATAACATTATATTTACCGTTAACCTTAACCTTTACCTTAACTATAACCTAATCCTAACCTTGACCAAACCCTTACCCTTAACCTTAACCTAACCTTAACCTTGACGAAACCCTTACCCTTAACTTAACCTTAACCTTGAATTTATCCTTAACCTAACCTTAACCCTAGGCTTAACCTAACCTTAACCTTAACTTTACCCTTAACCTAATCTTAACCTTAACCTAACCTTAACCTTAACCTTAACCTGACCGTAACCTTAACCTTACCATAACCTAACTTAACCTTAACCTTGACCTTAACCTTAACCTTAACGTTACCCTATCTTTACCCTTAACCTTCAGCTTAACCTTGACTTTAACCTTAACCATCCCCTAACCTTAACCCTAACATTAACCCTAACCTTAACCTTAACTTTACCCTTCACCTAACCTTAACCTTAACTTTACCATTAACCTTCACCCTTAACCTCAACCTAACCCTAACCTTGACCAAACCCTTAACCTTAACATTGACCTGAATAAACCCTCAAGGTTAGGGTAAAGTTGAGGTTAAGGTTAAGGTCTAGGTCAAGGTTAAGGTTAAGTTAGGTTAAGGTAAGGTTAAGGTTACAGTTAAGGTTAAGGTTAAGGTTAGGTTAAGGATAAAGTCAATGTTAAGGTTAAGGGTTTGGTTAAGGTTAAGGTTAGGTTATAGTTAAGGTTAAGGGTCTGGTCAAGGTTAGGGTTCGGCTATAGCTAAGTTTAAGGTCAAGGTTATAGGTTGAATTTACCCTTAACTTAACCTTAACCTTAACCTTAACCTTAAACTTAACCTTTACCCTAACCTTAACCTTAACCTTATCCTTATCTTAACCTTAACCTAACCCTAACCTTAACCTTAACCTTAACAGTAAACTTAACCTAACCTTAACCTTAAACTTAACCTTAACCTTATTTTTTTCTTAACCTTAACCTAACCCTAACTTTAACCCTAACCTTAACCTTAACCTTAACCTTAACATGAACTTTTACCCTAACCTTACCATTAACCTGAACCTTCACTATAACCTAGCCTTAACCTTGACCTTAACCTTAACCTTAACCTTAACCTGACTAAACTCGTAACCTTCACCTTAACGTTAAACTAACCTTAACATTAACCTTAACCTTGACCTTACCTTAACTATAACCCTAACCTTAACCTTAACCTTAACCTAACCTTCACCTTAACCTAAACAATAACCTTAACCTTACCTTAACATTAACCTAACCTTAACCTAACCTTAACCTAACCTAACCTTAACCTTAACCTAACCCTAACGTTAACCCTAACCTTATCCTTAACCTTACCCTTAACCTTAACCATAATCTTAACCTCAGATTAAGGTCAAGGTTAAGGTTACGTTAAGGGTAAAGTCAAGGTTAAGGTTAGGTTAAGGTTAAGATTAGGTTAAGGGTAAAGTTAATGTTAAGGTTAATGTTAAATGTTTGGTCAAGGTTAAGGGTTAGGTTAAGGTTAAGGTTAGTTTAAGGGTAAAGCAAAGGTTAAGGTAAAGTTAAGGTTAAGGTTAAGGTCAAGGTTAGGGATAGGTTATAGTTAATGTCAAGGTTAAGGTTAAGGGTAAGGTTATAGTTAGGTTAAAGTTAAATTTGGGTTGAGGTTAAGGTTAGGCTAAGGTTAAAGTTAGGTTAAGGTTAAGGTTAAGGTTAACATTAGGTTAAGGTTAGGGTTATGGTTAAGGTTAAGGTTAAGGGTTTTAGTTAAGGTTAAGATTAGGTTAAGATTAAGGTTAAGGGCACAATGTTAAGGTTAAGGTTTAGGTTAAGGTTACAGGTTTAGTCAGGTTAAGGTTAAGGTTAAGGGTTTGTTCAAGGTTAGGGTTAGGTTATAGTTAAGGTCAAGGTTAAGGTTAAGGTTACAGGTTAAGGCTACAGGTCTTAACCTTAACCTTAATTATAACCTAACCTTAACCTTAACCTTAACCTAAACTTAACCATAACCTAAACTATATCCTTGACCTTAACCTTAATCTAACCTTATCCTTAACCTTTACCTTGACCTTAACCTTAACTTAACCTTAACCTTGACCTAACCTTAACCTTAACTTTACCCTTAAACTAATCTTAACCTTAACCTTGACTTTACCCTTAACCTTACCTTAACCTTTACCTAATATTAACATTAACCTTAACGATAACCTTGACCTTAACTATAACCTAACCCTAACCTTGACCAAACCCTTAATCTTAACCTTAACCTGACTAAACACGTAGCCTTAACCTTAACCTTACCCTTAACCTTAACTTATCCTTAACCTTAACCTTAACCATAATCTTAACCTTAGGTTAAGGTTAAGGTTAAGGGTAAGGTTAGGGTTAAGGGTAAGGTTTAATTTTAAGGTTATAGGTTGGTTTAGTCAGGTTAAGGTTAAGGTTAAGGATTTGGTCAAGGTTAGTGTTAGGTTATATTTAAGGTTAAGGTTAAGGTTAGGTTAAGTTAAGGTTAAGGTCAAGGTTAAGGGTAAGGTTAAGCTTAGGTTAAGGTTAAGATTAGGATAAGGGTATAGTTAAGCTTGAGGTTACGTTAAGGGTAAATTTAATTTTATGGTTAAGGTTAGGGTTTTGTCAAGGTTACGGTTAGGTTATAGTTAAGGTTAAGTTTAAGGTTGATGTTAAGGTTAAGGTTATGGGGTTTTTAAAGTTAAGGTTAAGGTTAAGATTAAGGGTAAGGTCAAGGATAATGTTACGGGTCTTAACCTTAACCTTCATTATAACCTTAACCTTAACCTTAACCTTAACTTTAACCTAAAATTAACCATAACCTTAACCTTATCCTTGACCTTAACCTTGACCTTAACCTTAACCTAACCTTAACCTTAGCATTGACCTTAACGTTAACCTAACCTTAACCGTAACCATAACCTTAAACTTAACCTTAGCCTTAACCTTAACCTTGAATTTAACTATAACCTAACCCTAACCTTGACCAAACCCTTAACCTTAACCTTAACCTGACTAAACCAACCTATAACCTTAAACTTAAACCTTACCCTTAACCCTAACCTTACTCTTATCCTTAACCTTAACCTAAGGTTAATATTATGGTTAAGGTTAAGGTTAAGGATAAGTTAAGGTTAAGGGTAAGGTTAAGGTTAAAGCTACGTGTTTAGTCAGGTTAAGGTTAAGGTTAAGGGTTTGGTCAAGGTTAGGGTTAGGTTATAGTTAAGGTCAAGGTTAAGGTTAGGTTAAGGTTATCGTTAAGGTTAATGTTAATATTAGGTAAAGGTTAAGGTAAGGTTAAGGGTAAAGTCAAGGTTAAGGTTAGGTTAAGGTTAAGATTAGGTTAAGGGTAAAGTTAAGGTTAAGGTTAGGTCAAGGTTAAGGTTAAGTTAAGGTTAAGGTCAAGGTCAAGGTTAAGGATAAGGTTAGGTTAAGGTTACGGTCAAGGATATGGTTCAGGTTATGGTTAAGTTTAGGTTAAGGTTAAGGTTAAGGTTAGGTTATAATTAAGGTTAAGGTTAAGACATGTAACCTTATCCTTGACCTTTTCCTTAATCTTAACCTTAACCTTAAGGTTAAGTTAAGGTTAAGGTTAAGGTTAGGTTAAGGTTAATGTGAAGGTTGGTTTAAGGGTAAAGTTAAGTTTAAGGTTATGGTTAATTTTAGGTTAAGATTAAGGCTAAGGTTCGAGTTAGGGTTAAGGTTATGGGAAGGTTAAGGTTAAGGTTTTACTTTACCCTTAACCTAATATTAAGCTTAAGCTTAATCTTAACATTATATTACCCTTAACCTTAACTTAACCTTAACCTTAACCTTGACCTAACCATAACCTTCACCTTCACCTAACCGTAACCTTAAGCTTAAGCTTAACCTTTCCCCCTTAACCTTAACCTAACCCTATCCTTGACCAAACCCTTGACCTTAACCTTAATTTTACTCTTAACCTAACCTTAACCTAACCATAACATTGAAGAAACCCTTAACCTTAACATTAACCTTAACCTTAACCTTAGTTTAACCTTAACCTTAATCTAACCTAAGCTTAACTTTACCCTTAACCTAACCTTAACCTGATCCTTAACTTTATCTTAACCTTAACCTAACCTTAACCTTAACCTTAACCTTAACTAAAACATTCCCCTAACCTTAACCCTAACCTTAATCTTAACTTCACCCTTAACATAATCTTAACCTTAACTATAACCTAACCCTAACCTTGACCAAACCCTTAACCTTAACCTAACTGAACCTGTAACCTTAACCTTAACCTAAACCTAACTTTATCCTTGATTTTACCTTTACCTAACCCTAACCTTGACCTTGACTTTACCTTAATCCCTTAACCTTAACCTTCACCTTAACCTTAACTTTACCCTTAACTTAACGTTAACCTAACCTTAACTATAACCTAACCCTAACCTTGACCAAACCCTTAACCTTAACCTTATCCTTAACCTTAACTATAACCTAACCTTAAATTTTCCCTTAACCTTACCTTAACCATAACCTTAACCTAACCTTAATCTTAACCTTACCCATAACCTTATCTTAACCTTACATTAACCATACCCTTAAACTTGTCCTTAACTATAACCTAACCCTAATCTTAACCTTAACCTTAGCCTTAACCTAACCCTAACCTTAGGTTAACCTTAACTTTAGCCTAACAATAACCTTAACCCTAACCTTAACCTTAACCTTCCCCTAACCTTAACCCTAACCTTGACCAAACCTTAAGGTTAAGGGTTAAGGTTAAAGTTAAGGTTAAGGTTAAGGTTAGGCTTAAGGTTAGGGGAAGGTTAAGGTTATGGTTAAGGTTAAGGTTAGGGGAAGGTTAAGGTTAAATTCAAGGTCAAGGGTAAACTTAAGGTTAAGGGTTAAGGTTAAGGCTATGGTAAGGTTAAGGGTAAGGTCAAGGTTAGGTTAAGGTTAAGGTTAAGGTTAGGGTAAGGGTAAAGTTAAGGTTAAGGTTAAGGTTTAGTCAAGGTTAGGGTTAGGTTATAGTTAAGTTTAACATAAGGTTAAGGTTAGGTTAAGGTTAAGGTTAAGGTTAGGGTTAAGTTATAGTTAAGGTTAAGGTAAAGCTAAGGTTAATGTTAATATTAAGTTCAAGGTTAAGGGTAAGGTTAAGGTTAGGTTAACGTTATGATTATGGGAAGGAAAAGGTTAAGGTTATGGGTTAAGTCAGGTTAAGCTTAAGATTACCCTTCACCTAACCTTACCCTTAAACTTGCCCTTAACCTGACTTTACCCTTAACCTAACATTAATATTAACTTTAACTTTACCCTAACCTTAAGGGTTTAGTTAGGTTAAAGTTAAGGTTAGGAAAAGGTTAAGGTTAAGGTTAAAGTTAGGTTAAGGGTAAAGTCAAGGTTAAGGTAAAGTTAAGGTTAAGGTTAAGTTTAGGGTTAAGGTTAAGTTTAAGTTCATGTTTAAGGTTAAGGTTAGGGTTAAGGTTAAGGTTAGGGTTAGGGTTAGGGTTAGGTTAAAGTTAAGGTCAAGGTTAGGGTTAAGGTTAGGTTAGGTTATAGTTAAGGTCAATTTTAAGGTTAAGGTTAAGGTTAAAGGTTTAGACAGGTTAAGGTTAAGATTAAAGTTAAGGTTAAGGGTGAAGGTTAAGGTTATGAGTCTTAACATTAACCTTTCCCTTAACCTTCACTATAACATACCCTTAACATTAACCTTTACCTAACCTTAACCGTAACCTTGAACTAACCTTAACCTTACCTTAACCTAACTTTAACCTTAGGTTAAGGTTAAGGTTAAGGTTAGGTTAAGTTAAGGGTTTAGTTTAAACTTAAGGTCAAGGGTAAGATAAGGTTAAGTTAAGGTTAAGGTTAAGGTTGTGGTCTGGTTAAGGTCAGGGTTAAGGTTAATGTTAAGGTCAAGGTTTAGGTTAATGTTACAGCTAAGGTTAAGGTTAAGGTTAAGGCCAAGGTCAAGGTTAAGGTTAGGTTAACGTTAATGTTACGTTAAGGATAAGATAAGGTTAAGGGTAAAGTCAAGGTTAAGGGTAAAGTCAAGGTTGGGTTTAACCTTAACCTTAACCTAACTTTAACCTTAAATTTAACCTTACTAAACTCGTAACCTTAACCTTAACCTTAAACTTAGGGTTAGGTTAGATTATAGTTAAGGTTAACGTTGAGGTTAAGGTTAAGGCTAAGGGTAAGGTTAAGGTTAAAGTCAAGGTTAAGGTTAAGATTAGGTAAGGGTAAAGTCAAGGTTAAAGTTAAGGTTTGGGTTTAGTCAGGTTAAGGTTAAGGTTTAACCTTAATTTTAACCTTAACCTAAACCTTCCCAGAACCATAACCTTAACCTTGAATTCACCCTTAACCTAACCTTAAGGGTAAAGTTTCAAGTTAACATTAAGGGTAAGGTTAAGGTTACAAGTTTAATTAGGTTAAGGTTAAGGTTAGGTTAAGGTTCAGGTTAAGGGTAATGTTAAGGTCAAGGTTAGGGTTCGGTTATAGTTAAGGTTAAGGTTATGTTAAGGGTAAAGTTAAATTTAAGGTTAAGGTCAAGGTTAATGTTAAGGTTAAGTTAGGTTAAGGTAAGTTTAAGGTTACGTTAAGGTTAAGGTTAGTTTAAGGGTAAATTCAAGGTTAAGGTTAGGTTAAGGTTAAGATTAGGGTAAGGTTAAGGTGAAGTTTAGGGTTAAGGTTATAGTTAAGGTCAAGGTTAGGCTTAGGTTATAGGTAAAGTTAAGGGTAAGGGTAAGGTTAGGGTTAGCTGATAGTTAGGGTTAAGGTCAAGGTTAAGGTCAAGGTTAAGGTTAAGTATAGGTTAAGGTTAAGGTTAATGTTAAGGTTTTGGTCAAGGTTAAGGTTAGGTTATAGTTAAGGTCAAGGTTAAGGTTTAGGGTAAGGTTATAGCCTAACCATAACCTTGACCAAACGCTTGAATTTAACCTTATCCTGACTAAACCCGTAAAAGCTAACCCTAACCTTGACCAAACAATTAACCTTAACCTTAACCTGACTAAACCTGTAACCTTAAATTTAACCTAACTTTAACCTTAACCTTCCCCTAACCTTAACCCTAACTTTACCCATAACCTAATCTTAACCTTAACCTTTAACCTTCACCTTAACCTTACCGTTAACCTTATCTTAACCTTAACCTAACCTTAACCTTAACTTTACCCTTAACCTAAATTTAACCTTAACTATAACCTAACCCTACCTTAACCTCATTAAACCTGTAACCTTGACCTTAACCTTACCATTAACCTTCACCTTAACCTTAACTTTACCCTTATCCTAACCTTAACCTTGACCTTAACCTTAAACTGACTAAACTAGTAACCTTAACCTTACCCTTAACCTTAACTTATCCTTAACTTTAACCTTAACGATAATCTTAACCTCAAGTTAACGTTAACGTTAAGGTTAAGGTTAAGGTTAGGTTAAGGTTAAGGTTACAGGTTTATTCAGGTTAATGTTAAGGTTACGGTTAAGGTTAAAGTCAAGGTTAAGTGTTTGGTTAAGCTTAAGGTTAAGGTTAAGGTTAGGTTAAGTTAAGGTTAAGGTTAGGTTAAGGGTAAAGTTAAGGTTAATGTTAGGGTTAAGGTTAGAGTTAAGGTTAGGGGAAGGTTAAGGTTAGGTTAAGGTTAAGGTTAGGTTAAGGTGAGGGTTACGTTATAGTTAAGGTTAAGGTTAGTTTAAGGGTAAGATAAGGTTAAGGTTAAGGTTAAGGTTAGGTTAAGGCCAAGGTGAAGGTTAAGGTTAAGGTTAAGGCCAAGGTTAAGGTTAAAGTTAAGGTCAAGGTTAGGGTTAGGTTATATTTAAGGTTAAGGTTAGGTTAAGAGTAAAGTCAAGGTTAAGGTTAAGGTGAAGGTTAAGGGTAAGGCTAAGGTTAATGGTTACGGGTTTAGTCAAGTTAAGGTTAAGGTTAAGGTGAAGGTTAAGGTGAATGTTAAGGGTAAGTTTAAGGTTAAGGTTAATGGTTTGGTCAAGGTTAGGGTTAGGGGTAAGGTTATGGTAAGGTTAGGGTTAAGGTTAGGGGAAGGTTAAGGTTAAAGTTAGGTTAAGCCAAGGTTAAGGTTAATTTTTTGGTCAAGGTTAAGGTTAAGGGTTTGGTCAAAGTTAGGGTTACGTTATAGTTAAGGTTAAGGTTACGGGTTTCGTAAGATTATGGTTAAGGGTAAGGGTAAGGTTAAAGTTAAGGGTTTGAACCTTCACCCTAACGTTAACCTTAACCAAACCCTTAACCTTGATGAAACCCTTAACCTTAACCTTAACCTTAACTGTAACCTTCCCATAACCATAACCTTAACCTTAAACTAACCTTAACCTTAACCTTAACCTTACCCTAACCTTAAATATAACCTAACCCTAACCTTACCCTAACCATAACTTTAACTATAACATAACCCTAACCTTAACCTTACCCTTAACCTAACATTAACCTTGACCCTGACCTTGACCTTAACCTTAACCTTAACCTTAACCTTGACCTTAACCTTAAATTTAACTATAACCTAACCTAACCTTGACCTTAACTATAACCTAACCCTAACCTTGACCAAACCCTTAACCTTAAGCTTAACCTTAACCTAACCTTAAGATTAAGCTTAACCTTAACCTTCCCATAACCATAACCTTAACCTTAACCTTAACCTTCACCTTAACCTTTACCTTGACTTTACCCTCAACCTAACCTTAACGTTCCCATAACCATGACCTTAACCTTGAATTTTCCCTTAACCTAACCTTAACATTAACCATAACCTAACCCTAACCTTGACTAAACCTTAACCTTAACCTTAACCTTAACTTAACCTTAACATTAACATTAACCTTCCCCTAACCTTAACCTTCCCCTAACCATAACATTAACCTTAACCTTTCCATAACCATAACTTTAACCTCGACCTTGACCTTGACCTTGACCTTGACCTTGTCCTTGACCTTACCCTTAAACTTATCTTAACCTTAACCTAATCTTAACATTAACCTTACACTTAACAATACCTTAACCATAACCTTAACCTAACCTTAACCTTAACCTAAGTTAACCTTGACCTTGACCTTAACCTAACCTTACCTTAACCTAAGTTAACCTTGACCTTGACCTTAAATTTAACTTTACCCTAACCTTAAGGGTTTAGTCAGGTTAAGGTTAGGTTAAGGGTAAAGTCAAGGTTAAGGTAAAGTTAAGGTTAAGGTCAGGTTAAGGTTAAGATTAGGTTAAGGGTAAAATTCAAGGTTAAGGTTAAGGTTATGGTTAAGGTTAAGGTAATGGTTAGATTAAGGATAAATTTAAGGTTCTGCTTAAAGTTAAGGTTAGGTTAAGGTTAAGGTTAAGGTTAGGTTAAGGGTGACATAAGGTTAAGGTTAAGGTTAAGGTTAGGTTAAGGTCAAGCTCAAGTTTAAGGTTAAGGTTAAGGTCAAGGTTAAGGGGAAAGTTAAGGTCAAGGTTAGGGTTAGGTTATCATTAAGGTTAATGTTAGGTTAAGGGTAAAGTCACGGTTAAGGTTAAGTTGAAGTTTAAAGGTAAGGTTAGGGTTTAGGGTTACTGGTTTAGTCAGGTTAAGGTTAAGGCTAAGGCTAAGGCTAAGGTTAAGGTTAAGGTTAAGGTTTAGGTCAAGGTCAAGCTTAAGTTTAAGTTAGGTTAAGGGTAAGGTTATAGTTAGGTTAAGGTTAAGGTTAAGGTTAGGTTAAGGTTAAGGTTAAAGCTACGAGTTTAATCAAGTTAAGGTTAAGGTTAAGGTTACGGGCTTAGTGAGGTTAAGGTTAAGGTTAAGGGTTTGGTCAAGGTTAAGGTTAAGGTTAAAAATATGTTAATGTAAGGATAATGTTACGGGTTTAGTCAGGTTAAAGTTAAGGTTAAGGTTAAGGTTAAGGCCAGGTTACAGTGAAGGTTAAGGTTAAGATAAGGTTAAGGTTATAGTTAGGGTAAGGTTAGGCTTAGGTTATAGTTAAGGTTAAATTTAAGGTTAAGGTTATGTTAGGTTAAGGGCAACGTCAAGGTTCAAGTTAGGTTAAGGTTAAGATTAGGGTAAGGTTAAGGTTATGGGTTTAGTGAGGTTAAGGTTAAGGGTATGGTTAAGGTTAAGGTTAAGGGTTTAGTCAAGGTTAGGGCTAGGTTAATTTTTATGGTTAAGGTTACAGTTATGGTTAAGGTTAGGTTAATATTACGTTAAGGTTAAGATTAAGGTTAGGTTTAGGTTAAGGTCAAGGTCAAAGTTAAGGTTAAGGTCAAGGTTAAGGGTACAGTTAAGGTCAAGGTTAGGGTTAGGTTATAGTTAAGGTTAAGGTTAGGTTAAGGGAAAATTCAAGGTTAACCTTAACCTTCCCATAACCTTAACCTTAACCTAACCCTTAAGTTTAAGTAAAGGTTAAGGTTAATATAAGGTTAAGGGTACGGGTTTAGTAAGGTTAAAGTTAAGGTTAAGATTAAGTTAACGGTAAAGTCAAGGTTAAGGTTAGGTTAAGGGTAAGGTTAAGGATAGGTTAAGGTTAAGGGTAAGGTTAAGGGTAAGGTTAAGGTTAAGGTCATGGTTAAGGTAAGGTTAGGTTAGGGGTTAAGTTTAATATTAGGTAAGGTTAAGGTTACATTAAGGGTAAAGTCAAGGTTAATGTTAGCTTAAGGTTAAGATAAGGTTAAGGTTAAGGTTAAGGGTAAAGTTAATGTTAACGTTAAGGTTATGGTTATGGGAAGGTTAAGGTTAAGGTTAAGGTTAAGGTTACGTTAAGGGTAAAGTCAAGGTTAAGGTTAGGTTATGGTTAAGGTTAAGGTTAAGGTTATGGGAAGGTTAAGGTTAAGATAAGGTTAAGGTTAGGTTAGGCTAAGGTGAAGGTTAGGTTAAGGGTTTGGTGAAGGTCAATTTTAAGGTTAGGTTCAGGGTAAGGTTAAGGTTATTGGTAAAGTTAAGGTTAAGGTTAGGGTAATATTAGGGTAAGGTTAAGGTTAAGGTTAGGTTGAGGTTAAGGTTAAGGTTAGGGGAAGGTTAAGGTTAAATTTTGGTTAATGTAAAGGTTATGGGAAGGTTAGGTTAAGGTTAAGGTCAAAGTTAGGTTATAGTTAAGGCCAAAGTTAAGGTTAGGTTATAGTGAAGGTTAATGTTAAGGTTAAAGGTGAAGGTTAAGGGTAAAGTTAACTTGACCTTAACTTTACCCTTAACCGTAACCTTAACCTTAACTATAGCCTAAACCTAACCATAAACTTAACCTTACCTTAACCTAACTGAATCTTAACCTTGACCTTGACCTTAACCTTAACCTTAACCTTAACATTAACCTTACCCGTAACCTTAACCTTAACTTTAACCTTAACCTTAACTTTAAGCTTAAGCTAACCTTAACCTTAACCTTACCCTTAACCTTGTATTAACCTTAACCTTAACCTTACCCTTAACTTTCACCTTCACCTTAACTTTACCCTTAACATTGAATTTACCCTTAACCTAACCTTAACCTAACTAAACCCGTAACCTTAACCTTCCCATAACCTTAACCTTAACCTTAGCTATAACGTAACATTAACCTTGACCTTAAATATAACCTAACCCTCACCTTGAACAAACCCTTAACATTAACCTTAACATTGACCTTAACCTTAACCTTAACCTTACCCTTAACCTTACTCTTAACCTTGAACTTAACTATAACCTAACCCTAACCTTAACCTAGCTTTAACCTTGACCAAAACCTTAATGTAACCTTAACCTTGACTTTACCGTAGCGTAACCTTAACCTTGACCTTGATCTTACCCTTAACATTAACCCTAACCTTAACCTTAACCTGACTAAACCCGTAACATTAAACTTAACCTTGACTTTAACTATAACCTAACCCTAATCTAACCCTAACTTTAAGCTTAAGGTTAGTTTATAGTGAAGGTTAAGGGTAAGGTCAAGGTTAAGGGTAAAGCTAACGTTAAGGTTAAGGTTAGGTTAAGGGTAAAGCTAAGGTTAGGGTTAGGTTAAGATTAAGGTAAAGATTATGTTTAGGCTAAGGTTAAGGTTAATTTTAAGGTTAAGGTGAAGGTTAAGGCTAAGGATATGGTTAAGGTTAAGTTTAAGGTTAGGTTAAGGTTAATTGAAGGGTAAAGTAAAGGTTAAGGCTAAGGTTAAGGTTATAGTTAAGTCAAGGTTAAGGTTAAGGTTAAGTTCAAGTTTAAGGTTAAGGTTATGGTTAAGGTTAAGGTTAATGTTAGGTTAAGGCTAAAGTTTTATGTTAAGGTTATGGTTTGGTTATAGTTAAGGTTAGGGGAAGGTTAGGTTAGGGTTAACCTTGACCTTGACCTTAACCTTAACTATAACCTAACCCTAACGTTGACCAAACCCTTAACCTTAACCTTAACCTTAACCTACCTTAACCAAACCATTAACATTAACCTTAACCTTAACCTAACCTTAACCTGACTAAACCCTTAAGGTTAGGTTAAGGGTAAAGTTAAGGTTAAGGTTAAGGTAATGTTAAGGTCAAGGTTAAGGTTAAGGATAGGTTAAGGTTAAGGGTAAGGTTAAGGGTAAGGTTATGGTGAAGGTTAAGGTTCCGTTAAGGGTAAAGTCAAGGTTAAGGTTACATTAAGAGTTTGGTCAAGGTTAAGGTTAGGTTATAGTTAAGGTCAAGGTTAATGTTAGGTTAAGGTTAAGGTTAGTGTTAGGTTATAGTTAAGGTCAAGGTTAGGTAAAGGTTAAGGTTAAGGGTTAATATTAAGGTTAGGGTCGAGGTTAAGGTTAATATTAGGTTAACGGTAAGGTCAAGGTAAGGTTAAGGTTAAGGTTAAGGGTTAGGTTAAGGTTAGGTTAAGGTTAAGGTTACGTTAAGGGTAAAGCCAAGGTTAAGGTTAGGTTAAGGTTAAGATAAGGTCAGGGTAAGGTTAGGGTAAAGGTTCAGGCTAAGGTTAAGGTTAAGGTTAAGATAAGGTCAGCGTAAGGTTAGGGTAAAGGTTCAAGTTAAGGTTAAGGTTAAGGGTTTGGTGAGGTTTAGGGTTAGGTTATTATTAAGGTCAATGTAAGGTTAAGGTTAATGTAAGGTTAAGGTTAATGTTAAGGGAAATGTTAAGGTTAGGGTTAGGTTAAGGTTAAGGTTAAGGTTAGGTTAAGGGTAAAGTTAAGGTTATGTTTAGGTTAAGGTTAAGGTTATGGTTAGGCTAAGGTCATGGTTAAGGTTAAGGTTAAGGTTAAGGCTAGGTTAAGGTTACGGTTAGGTTAAGATTAAGATTAGGTTAAGGTTAATGTTAAGGGTTTAGTTAAGGTTAGGGTTATGTCAAGTTAATGTTAAGGGTTTCGTCAAAGTTAGGGTTAGGTTATAGTTAAGGTCAAGGTTAAGGTTAATATAAGGTTAAGGTTAAGGTTAGGTTAAGGTTAATATAAGGTTAAGGTTAAGGGTTTTGTCACGGTTAGGGTTATGTTATAGTTAAGGTTAAGGTTAAGGCTAGGTTAAGTTAAGGTTAAGGTCAAGTTTAAGGGTAATGTTAAGGTTAGATTAAGGTTAAGATTAATGGTTTGGATAAGGTTAAGGGTAAGGTTAAGGTTAAGGTTAAGGTTCAGGTAAAAGTAAGGTTAAGGTTAAGGTCAAGGTTAGGTTATAGTTAAGGTCAAGCTTAATTTTAGGTTATAGTGAATGTTAAGGTTAAGATTAAGGTTAAGGTTAAGGGTGAAGGTTAAGGTTAAGGTTAACGTTAAGACCCATAACCTTAACCTTCACCCTTAACCTTAACCTAACCTTAGCCTTAACCTTAACCTTAACCTTAACCTTCTCCTAACCCTAACCTTAACCTTAACTTGAACCTTAACCCTAACCTTAACCTTAACCTAACGTTAACCTTGACTTTACCCTTAACCTTAACCTTCACCTGACTAAACCCGTAACCTTAACCTTAACCATGACCTTAACTATAACCTAAACCTAACCTTAACCAAACCCTTAACCTGAACCTTAACCATAACCTTAACCTTAACCTTCCCATAACCATAACCTTAACCTTAACCTTGACCTTAGCAAGGTTAGGGTTAGGTTATAATTAAGGTCAAGGTTAGGTTAAGGTTAGGTAAATGTTAAGGTTAATGGGGTTAAGCTAATGTTAAGGTTAATCAGGTAAAGTTAAGGTTAAGGTAAAGGGTAAGGTCAAGGTTAAGGTGAATGCTATGGATATGGGAAGGTTAAGGTTAAGGTTAAGGTTAGGTTAAAGTTAAGGTTGGGTAAAGGTTACGGGTTTAGTCAGGTTAAGGTTAAGGTTAAGGTTAAGTTATCCTTAACCCTTAACCTTACCCTAACCTTACCCTAGCCTTAACCTTAACCTTAACCTTTACCTTAACTTTACCCTTAACCTAACCTTAACTTTACCCATAACCTTAACCTAACCCAAACCTTGACCAAACCCTTAACCTTAACCTTAACCTGAATAAACTCATAACCTTAGCCTGACTAAACTCGTAACGTTAACATTAACCTTACCCTTAACCTTCAGCTTAACCTTAACCTTAACCTTAACTATAACCTAACCCTAACCTTGACCAAACCCTTCACCTTAACCTTATCTTTAACCTTAACCTTCCCCTAACCTTAACCTAACCTTAACCTTAACTTTACCCATAACCTTAACCTAACCTTAACCTTAAATTTACCCTTAACCTAATATTAACCTTAACCTAACCTTAACCTTACCCTTAACCTTGACCTTAACCTTAACTTAACCTAACCTTAACCTTTGTTAGGTGTGGAGCCTGATTATCTTGTTTACTTTGTATCACAGCATTGGACCCTTGTACCTTAAATGTGATGGCAATGCCACCCGTAATTAATTTCTATCGTGGGTGGCTCAGGGGGGGCAGCAGTGCTTTCCAGAGCCCCCCACTGGCGGGGGGTTTCGGGGGCAGCACCCCTGAAGCTAAAAACATATGTAAAATTGCCTTGTAAAAGTATAGTAATTTCTAGTCAATCTGGACCGTTCATTAGGAAAATGATCTGACGGTAGAAGTTATGTTTAGTTTAGGGTTTTTTGCCCTAGAAGGAAACCCCCTTGTATATATGAGGGTATTGTATTGTGGCTATGCATTAAGTGTGTATTCTCAGAGCGAGAAATAGATAGGGAGACTATGAGAGAGAACAGAGGATATTACAACAGATCTGCTGTAGGTTTTGTCTCTTCAATATTTGCTGGATAATAGAAAGGAAGGACTGGCTGTTCGGGTGGACGTAGCCCAAACTGGGTGAACCATGTATATCTGTGTCTCTCTGGTTTTATGTGTTTTGTGTGCTTGTATTTTCCGCATATTTTATGTGTAGCATTGCTCCATAATATATAATTTTCTAACAACCTTAACCTTAAATATATCCTAACCCTAACCTTGACCAAACCCTTAACGTTAACCTTATCTTAACCTTATCCTAGCCTTAACTTTAACCTAACTATAACTTTACCCTTAACCTTAACTTTGACCTTAACTATAACCTAACACTAACCTTGGCTGTACCCTTAACGTAACCTTAACCTTGACGTTTCCCTTAATTATGACTTTACCCTAACCTTAACTTGGACTTTACCCTTAACTTAACCTTAACCTCCACTATAGCCTAACCCTAACCGTTACCAAACCCTTAACCTTAACATTAACCTAACTAAAACTACAACCTTAACCTTAACCTTACCCTTAACCTTCACCTTAACCTTTAATTTACCCTTAACCTAAACTTAACCTTGACCTTGACCTTAACCTTAACCTTAACCTTAAGCTTACCCTTACCCTTACCCTTAACCTTAACTTTACCCTTAACCTAACCTTACCCTTAACCTTAAACTTAACCTTAAACTTATCTTAACCTTAACTATAACCTAACCCTAACCTTGAACAAACCCTAACCTTAACCTTAACTTTACCCTTAACCTAACCTTAACCTTAACCTTAACCTTGGTTAGGGTTAAGTTAAGGTTAAGGTTAAGGTTAGGTTAAGGGTTTGGTCAAGGTCAAGGTTAAGGTTAGGTTAAGGGTAAGGTTATGGGTAAATTTAAGGTTAAGGTTAGTGTAAGGTTAGGGTAAAGTTAAGGTTAAGGTTAGGGTAAGGTTAAGGATAAGGTTAAGGTTAGGGGGAGGTTAAGGTTAAAGTTAGGTTAATGTAAGGTTAAGGTTACAATTTTAGTTAGGTTAAGGTTAACGTTAAGGTTAAGGTTAAGGTTAGGGTAAGTTTAAGGTTAAGATAAGGTTAAGGTTAAGGTTAAGGTTAGGTTAAGGGTAAAGTTAAGGTTAGGGTTAGGTTAACGTTAAGGTTAAGGTTATGGTTAAGCTAAGGTTAAGGTTAAGGTTAAGGTTGAGGTTACGATTAGGTTAAGGTTATGGTTAGGTTAAGGTTAAGATTAGGTTAAGGTTAAGGTTAAGGTTTGGTCAAGGTTAATGTTAGGTTAATGTTAAGGTCAAGGTTAAGGTTAGGTTAAGGGTAAAGTCAAGGTTAAGGTTACGTTAAGGTTAAAATTAGGTTAAGGGTAAAGTTAAGGTTAAGGTTAGGTTCAGGTTAAGGCCAATGTTAAGGGTAAAGTTAAGGTCAAGGTTAAGGGTTTGATCAAGGTTAGGGTTAGATTAAGTTTAAGGTTAAGGTTAGGTTAGGATAAGGTCAAGGTTAAGGTTACAGGTTTAGTCAGGTTAAGGTTAAGGTTACAGCTAAGATTAAATTCAAGGGTAAGGGTTTGGTTAAGGATAAGGTTAAGGTTAAGGTTAGGTTAAGGTTAAGGTTATGTTAGGTTAGGTTAGGTTAAGGTTAAGGTTAAGTTTAAGATCAAGCTCAAGGTGAAGGTTAAGGGTAAGGTTAAGGTTAAGTGTTGGTGAGGTAAATCCCCTTTGCGGACAGAGGCGATCCCACTAGCCCTAGAGTGGGTCTAGCCACAAATAAGACACGATATGACATCAATTCCTAGTTAACGAATGGACGAAGATTTGATAGATAACTTACCATATATCCTGCACTGTTGTTGTTGTCGAAAGAGTGGCTACCTCTTGCTCCTGGTTCGACAGATCATGATCTGCTCGTTCTCACGCTTGGATACTTGCACATACACAAGAAACAAAGATGATATACAACATACTATTTCGCATCTGTAACTATTAGTCAGTCGAAGAAGACTAAATCAATGCATCAATAAACACAACACAAAGATGGAACCAATACCATATTCGATTATATTATTGAAAGAAAGGAAGAGTACAACCAAGTTTCGATGTTGCACTCTCCTTCAATAGGGTTCCAGTGGAGCGCATCTCACAAAGCTCGTCGGAAATTTAGACGGGGCACTCTCTACGAAATTATCCTTGGTTATACCTTCTCGATAGCAATTACTCATCTATAGTATCTCTTCTCCAAGTTCAGCTTCTTGGCTATATGTTCAGCTAGCTTTTGTAAAGGGAGAAGGCCTGTTTATATAGAGGAAGAGGGAGAGGTTAGAATCCCTATAATCATGGAGGGGAGTCCTATCTTCAAAGAATGTTCCATGGGAGGTTAAAAGCCACTACCTAAAGGAAGAGATACGTGGCTCATCAAGTTTAACCACTTTCTGTGACTCATCCCTGAGGTGGTTAAAGGAAACTTCCACCTCTAATTTGTTAAAAAAAATTCCCAAAAAGGTTGGCGCAAGCACAATAAAGAGACAGAGTGCCAGCTGGCATGGTCTCTAGTGCACATCCTCCACACTGGCACGAGGGGTGAACTAGCTACCCACGCTAATGCCAAAACATAGGTTTTTATGGGCCTTCTGAGGAAATGTTCAACAGGATAAATAATACTGCTTGTTAGACCCCTATAAAAATTTGTCATACCAAATGGTGGCTAAATCTTTTTTAGCCTTCAAGAGATAGTTTCCTTTGAAAACTTATCATCTTTTGAAGTCTTATGATGTTCTTTACCCTTTGAGTTAATCTTCACTACTATTTCACTATTAGTCCTAAAGTACCTGCTGTTTACCAAGAAAGACTGCTTAAAAACTCCATTTTCCATCATTCCACTCCTCCTTTTCACTCACCAATAACCCCATTTTCATCATTATTTCCTTCATAATATCCCTCCATTAACCTTCATTTAACATCCAAGATCATCTCAAAACCCCCTTTAAACCTCATATCTTACCTTTACCTGGTTAGAAAACCCTTCCTTCCCCTATTGGAACCCTTACTTAGCCTTAAAAATAATGTTTTTTGGCCTAAAAATCAGTTTTAGCACTATAAAATATTTAAGCCCCCAAGGGCTTATTTCCTTTAGCCCCTTCCTCCATGTGTCCTAAATCCCCGCAATTGGGTGCTAAAGGGCTCAAAAACCTTTCCCGAAACCCTATTTCCTTTTATTTTTCCATTCCCGACATGTAATATTTTAAATGAATCTCGACCGTTGATCTGCAGAGATCAACGACCATCGGGCCACCTTTCCTCTGCCTTTTCACCTCTCGTCCCTTTTCTCTTTTCAACATGATCCACTCCTTCCTTTAATCGTGACCATTTGTTCTTAAGATCCTACGATCAGGATTTAATCCGATAGTCTAAACTCTCCATTTGATAAATCACTCCGCCAAATAACTTTTCCACTACACGACAAAGTTACTGACACATCCTGTGGTCCCACCATCCCTCGTCTGTGCATCTCTCACCCCGTCGCGTGCGATCCGCACCATCAAATCTAGAGCCTCCAGTCCAACAGTGGACGTTGCATATCACAAAATTTTTGCACCTGAAGCTTAACGCCAAAATATTTTGCGAAATAGGTGATATTGAAAGGGACAGGTGTCAAGCGATGTATGGAATCACATTTTTTCGGGCAATACTGCCTACCCCCCAAATATTTTGTGAAAACTGCTGTCGGTTTTCTGCCATACCGCTGCCCTCCTTAACCTCATTTTCACTTTTAATCTCAGTCGTTGATCTCTGAGATCGAATGACTTGTGTTATATCACAACCCCATTCATTTTCCATTTGTCTATTCTCCCAAATGCTCCATCGAAAGATCTCCGCCGTCGATCTCTGAGATCAGACGGTGCTGTTTAAATCTCATGCCCCATCCATGTCCCACCTAACTTGCCCCTGAAACATTTCATCGAGAAATCTCAACTGTTGATTTCTCTAATCCAATGGCTCATGTTCGTCATCACACCCAAACTTCCATTTGCACTTGGTTAGCTGCTCTGCCTGGTTTTCCTCTCATTTTTCCGCTACATCCACATTTTTTCTCATTGCTCCTCCACCCTCATGAGCCTTTGAAGCAGTCTTTCCCACTCCTGCAGGTTTTTTATGATGTGTTTATCATTTTTTGTAGGTTTAATGGCTTTTTATCTCTATATTTCCCCACAGTCACAGGAAGGTGACAGAAAGGTCCAGGGTGACGATCCTGCAACCTAAATATCACGTGGGGGATGAATAAAGGGTTGATTTCAATGCTAACAGCCGATTAGAAAAACCTAAACATCTGTACATAAGAGCAGAGTTAAAGGATTAAATCATAAGATTGAAGATTAATAGTTTAAATCTACAGTTTAAGAGGATAAAGACACAAGCCGAAGACAAAGATGGTTTAAAAATGCTTAATGAAGCCTAAAGCTCACATCACAATTAGATCAGTATAAGGAAGCCTCTATTGCCACAACAGAGGCTAAAATATCCTTTCAGCTACTAAAAGTGCCACCTGCAGCTTCAATAAATCAAAAGAAGGCATAGTTTTTGCCCAGTCAGAAGATATTTTCCTAAAGACAACTAAACAGTTATTTCAAACAAAAGGCTATATTTTAAAATTGTCAGTAAAGTTATTGTAAAAGATAAAGAAAGCCTTGAAGTCAATATTTTTGTTAACTAGGCCTAAAAAACATAAATGGAATAAATGAAATAGAGTTGTAATTCAATGCATTCCTGCCTTATGCCTTTCATGGTTTTCAGGGCTAGGAATTACATTTAGTATAGAATTAATGATACTCAATCCTAGAAACTCTTCCACCTCCTCATTTCCTTATAAAATCTCCTTGAGGAGAACATTCTAAAGGGTTGGTTGTTGGAATTTGATGTAATAGTTGTTGTATCGAATCATTGTTGAGTGTAAATAAGTTCTGAAGCTCTGAAGTTCTGTTAAGTTATTGAAGAAGCTAGGCGGAGAAGAGAAGTTGAAGTTGTGATGAAGCATTGGACATTTTAGTTTGTAATTGGATTGACAATCAATATACAATCTGATTCTTGGGATCCTGGTCTATATCATTGGTGAAGTACCTCTTACTGTTATTGTTTTCCTTTCATGTGTTCCATTTTGTTCACTTTTCTCTGATAAAGAACAACAAGCATACAACTAGGATCTACTGCTAAAGTACCCTACTCTCACTGATAAGCTTTATCTATATGTTTTTTTCTAATTGTGATATTTGAGAATGACTTAAATTGACTATAAAAATTATCAAGGAATGTTTTTTAGTCCATGTCTTGAAGTGAAAAACTTGAAAGGAAGTTCTTGAATGATATTTTCATTACATGCTAAGTAGAGTTAAACTAGGAAATTTTGTGGTTTTCCTTGTCTTCTAGTTCTTCCTCCAAAGGTTGTTTGAAATTTTCCCTAAGAGTATGCTGAAAGCAGGCCTGGATTTTAATGATATCTGACCTGATCTAAAGATGCACTTTGTTTTCTTATCTGTTTTCATCCCTTTTGAAATTATTCTAGTGTGATTACTGGATTTTTGTCTGATAAGTTAGCTTTAATACAAGATTATCCAAAGAATTCTATGGTTAGCCATGTCCTTTGGCTAGTTTCAAACAGTTTCTTAAAAAGGCTTTTCTTGTATGGAAAGTTGATAAATCCTTGTTGAAATTATTGGCTTTTTCCACTTTCTCAAAACTTTCAATGTTCCACTCCATCATTTAAATCTAAAGTATACTTTGATATAGATGACTTACCCCTTGGACCACTCTTGAAATTGTTGTACAATTAAACCCTTTTGTGACTCCATTGCCCAATGGATTAAAGTTGCTTCACATTAATCCTATCTGCTGAACACTTCTCAATATACTTGCATCTTCATCCTTTGAAACTCTTTCATTTTTTGATATTCCGTCCAATTAAATATCATACCCGACCAACCAAACAGAAAAAAACCCTTGTTCTTAATAACTAGCCTAATATCATACTGAAAGCCTTAAAGATAAATCAATCTTTGCACTTATAGAGAGATCCCTCTCTGGATTCAAGAGGGCTAGATCCTAGAATCCCAAAGTGGTTTTTGATGTAGTATCTGTAGTGTTTAGTCTTGCCATTCTACTAAATTACAAAGACCTAACATTCCTGGCGGCCATACTGGGGATTATCTGAGTAAAATCCTTAAAACAAAACACTCATTGTTCAGTGCAGTATAAGTAGCTTTCTTCAAGCACTACCAAAGCAAATGGTGATCATGATAGGACTCATTTGAATCAGTGACAAAATAAGTAACCCTTAGGATTCTCATAGAGTCTTATCCAACCTTGAAGGAATCAGCTAGCTAAGCCATAAGAGTAAACTTTGTTTGTCTCATCACCATAGCTGACAGAT
Organism: Pinus albicaulis; assembly: GCA_034641835.2. Lineage (NCBI taxonomy): Eukaryota > Viridiplantae > Streptophyta > Pinopsida > Pinales > Pinaceae > Pinus > Pinus albicaulis. The sequence continues at coordinate 471,627,349 of CM076570.1, read as the reverse complement.
TTAGGACCCTCTCATAACCTATAGGACTGAAAAAACTCAGAAAACCCAAAACATTTTAGATTGGTATATGGTGGTGGACCATAAAACATTTTACCTCCAAAAGAGCTAAAAATTTCCACTTGGTGACTCCATTGGCCTCCAGTAGGCCTAATATCCCTCCAATCTTTGTAAATCCCGTTGGGATTGCATTGAGAAAAACAAATCATATTTTTGGTGGACAGAAAAATTTAAATCATCCACCTAGAAACTCCACAACTCTTAAAATACCAAATGACTCCACTGGTAGAAGACTCTGAACTGGCTGAAAAGATATAGTGACCTCTTTTCTGATTTAAAAACATGGATTTAGACATAGAACCAAAAGCCAAACTAATGGTCATGATGGAAAAAATGATGTACATGCTTGGAAAGAGAATGGATAGGTATGAAGCTAATTTGAATATTGGTGATCTAGAGCAACCTATGCCTTTCCCTGACCAAACACAAGCTCAACCACTATGTTAGCCCCCCTATGAAATTCTTGACAAGAAAGTTGGGGGGCTATGTCATTTTGGAGACCTTCAAGGAATGCATCTCCCTTGAAGACACATCATCCTTGAGGTCTCTATGTGCTTTGCCTTATACAAATCCCCTCTGTTGTTTCCCTAGCTCAAAGCCTTCATTTACCCCTTGTACCCATGCAAAATGTCCCTTTTCCCTTTTTTCTCCTCTTTCAAAGTGTCTCTGCTCCCCTCTGTTTCCCCCCTATTAACCCCCCTAAATCCCCTCTAAAAATCCCTACACCCTTTGTTTCCCCATTTTCCCCCTTCATCTCCCTATCGTTACCCTTTGGGCCTCAAAATACATTAGAAAGGGGTTAAAAACCCACTTCCGATCTTATAATAGGCCTAAGCCCCCTTCTCCGCTAGCCGAGCGCCTTTTCGCTCCATATAGCCTGGCGCCGTGACCAAGGCTTTTTCCCTGTGGGGGTTTTTCTCTGTCCGTAGAGTCAAACCATGGAGCCCCTGCAGTTGACTCCTCGGGATATGGGACGACTCAAATCAACGGTTTTTATTCACTACAGGGGGTCGCTCCAAAATTCCCATGCCCGTACACCTTGGCCCCCCGCAGTCCATCCCCACCGTCCTTTCTTATCCCGAAGATCAACGGCTCACGGTCCATTCATTTCGGGGGCGTTCCTGACCGTCAATATTGATTGATCGGACAATCATCATTGACCCCGCTACCTCTGTCGTTTTCCACGTTCAAATCCTAGATCACATCTTTGCCATCCATTCGCCCGACAGATCGACGGAGCGGAGCCCATCCACCCTGTGGTCCCCGCTGCACTGTTCATAAACCGTCGGTTTATTCTGCACCGCCTATGCATAGTTGGTGGTTTTCCCTCGTCGTCCAGGGATTCCACTCAGCGCTCGACATGCATCCTTCTGTACGATTCCCAAACCACTTTTCCCGCCCGTTAAATTCATCCCCCGTGCATTATCTGTCGGACGTGGGCGCCCAGCGAAATGATCGTCAACCGTCCGATCTGGGACGGGCCATCCAACGGCCATCGCCCGCTCAAGATGAAAGAAGTCTAATGAAGTTGCACGCGCAATAGCTCACGCCATGGCCCACCGTCCATCGTCCTCCACCGTTGATCTCCGCCACGATCAACGGTCCAGATTCGTCTGCCCGCTGACTTTTCCACGGTCTCCCACCTCGCCACGTCACCTCCATGTGTCCTTGTCGTACGCCCGCAGGTCTCACTGCATATATTTGTTTCCGAAGTCATTTTTACGTGGTTTTCCCATGCAAACTATTTTCGATGTGCATCCACCTCCCATATTTCATCGCTTCACTACATTTTTTCGCCATGTACCCACCTGCATGTCTGTTTCATCCATCCATATCACCCGCCACCCTCGTCCATGGATTTCTTCACAGTTTTCGTGTTCTTGCAGGGATATAAAGAAAGAATTGCCACCATGATGAACTTCTATGCTACCAAGACAACTAAATCCGAGGAAGATCATCCATAGCGGCTAGATTTATGAACGAAGGGCCAGGAAGGTGAAGACGAGATGTTCATTAAAGGAACAGAGTGCGAACTCTGCAGAAAATCTCCCATCACCATTAAAACCCGAGCTACCCTGTCAGAAGAAAATGGAGCGGCAGAGTGTTTCAGTGCAGAGAAAAAGGAAGATTAAAGCGAGGTTATGAAGATCTTGAGCTTTTAATCCGAAGTTTAGGGGGCAAAGCAGCAGTTGAAGACCCCGAGGATCGATCAAAGGATCCCGAGCACAGGCAAAAGGTAATATCAGGGTTTTTCATAAGCATATTTTTTTTTCTTCATCAAGTACATGGCACCCATATGGCTTTTATTATGCACCATGTCCCTGAAGATTTTTCCATCAAACAACAGACCTGAAAATGCCAGAACATTTATGAGACAGACCTTTCAGCAGTTTATTTTATTTTTTTTTCACGACACCAGGAGTACTTCGACCAAAAAGGTCAAGATCATATCCAAAGCAGATCATTCTTTCACAAGGAAGGTGACAGAGATTAAATACATAGCAGGTCAAGGAGAATGGGTTTCGGCCCTGCATTCATTGTTATGTTTAATGATACATTTAATTTTCACCTACTCCTTCAGTCGATCTTAGGTTCATCCTTTGATATAAAGCATAGAAGGAAACTTTGTAATGGTTGTTGATGAGATATCAGTGGAATGCAAGTGTTTTCCTCTTGAGACAAGTTCTCTGTGTATATTGTAAGATAGAATGAGATTAGATGTATTCAAACTGAATGTTTAAGCTATGGGCTATGATGTACCTGATTGGTGTTGTTTTTAATATGACAAGCATGTTTCTTTGGATCCTGATCTAAAGCAGCTGGTGATGTTTTCTCTTTCTTTGTATTTGTGATTGACTTGCTCTCATTGCATGCTACATTTCATTTCATTTCTGTTGGTAGGCAGCAGAAGTATAATATAGGATTCACCCTTGATAGGTGGCTTATATTTCCTGCTCTCCCTGCCTCAATGTTTTCTGCTTATATGTGTATCTGAATATTGATTTCGATTGATTTAACTAGTGTAGTGGATGTTATTGCCTGCTCTCTGATGTATGAGTTGATGAAATCCGTGTTCAGATGTTTTTGGTAGGATTTAGCTAGAAGGTTTTGGAACACTAGGGATTAGTGTTAGCCCTATCCACTAGGATCCTTGCGTGACCAGTTAATCCTTTCCAAGATCCCTTGTTTTGCCTCTGATTTTGTCCAAGCAGGCCTGGAGTTAAATGACCTCTGGTCTAATATATAGACAGAGTTGGTTGGTTCTCTTCCTTTCATTTTTTGTCCTTAATTTCCCATCCCACCAATCATCCTTTAAGATCCAAATGCTCTAGATGACTAGCCCAACTGAAAGCTTGCACATTGAACAACAAGTAAACCCTTTCTTGTCTCCATTTCCCAATGGATTTGATGTTCTCTGAGTTATATGTCTCTGCCTAAGCTTCCTCTTTGCTCATCCTTGTCTTATATTGGTCCTTCTTTCCTGATTCCCAACAACCAAACTCAATCAAAAAAACAAACCCTGAGCCCCATAACTAGCCTAACATTGAAACATTGAGCCTCAAAGACATATGCTTTGGCAAATATAGAGAGATCCCTCTCTGGACCTAGGAGGGCTAGATACTAAGGTCTGAAAGTGGTTCTGATGTTGTCTCATCTTTTGGTCTTTCCAATCTGGCCAAAACATGGGAACCCCAACACACTACAAGACCTAGACAATGAGCAAGATATGTATGATGAGCAAGATTATAGAGAAAACAATGAAGAAAGCTGTCAAGAAATTCTTGATAGCATTCCTCTATCTTGTATAGCATTGTTAAGGGAACTTCATGCCCAAAATATAAATACAAATAGTGAGCAGTGCTTTGATGAAACAAGTAGCCATTTGGAAAACACAGAACCTAAAATAGAGGAAAAACCAACACATATGGGAATTCTCTCTCTATGTTATAACTCATTTCAGATTTTAAGAAGAGGGTGGCATCCTGATAATGTAGAAGAAAAAACTCATGAACCTTGTATTCAAATTGAGCATCATAACAATCATGAGGAGTTGTTTAAAACGGAAGCAGATAAGGAAATAATAGAAAATCCTCAAGGTTTCCCTTCAAGCACAAGCACTGATTCAATAGAAGGGGCTCAAGATGACATCCAGCCTCAAAACCAGTTAACACAAGAGAAAGAAGTTGGTTTTACTTTTGTTTATGCTAAAAGAGAGATCTCTCCTTTGATAGAAGAAGAAATTGATCAAATACAAAACAAGAAGCTAGCCTTCAAACCTTCATTGGAATGAGATAATCATCAACCCAATGCCTATCCCATAGAACAAATCAATGGCACTCAAGACAAAGAGGAAAGTAAGGAAATTAATGATAAATCTGAAACTAGTCCTCTATGGAGTATGAGCTTTGATGGGTCATGTACTAAAACCAGTGCAGGTGCAAGAATATGGCTTTACAATATAGAAAACAATCATTCTGAAGCCCATTCATATAAATTGAATTTTCAATGCACAAGTAACATAGTGGGGTATAAGGCACTTCTTTTAGGGCTGCACTTATTGAAGAAATTAGGAGCCCAGAGGATAACAGTTCATGGGAATGCAGAATTGGAAATTAGGTAAGTAAATGAATAATACATGGTTAAACTTCCCAGACTCAGATCCTATAAGGATGATGTCATGAATTTATTAAAATATTTTAAATAATTCCAACTTACCCTTGTTCCTAAAGACCAAAACAATTTTTCCAATGGATTAGCCCTTGTTGCTGGTACATGTCTGAAACCTTGGGAAAGCAAACAATATACAATTCAAGAAAAATTTAGACCAACTGTCCCAAACCATAAAAAGTAATAGCAAGTATTTGGGGAAGAAAAACAAATAGAAGACTGTCCTACTGAGGATATACCATCTTTTCAAGAGAAACGTTCTCCCATTGCTGATATCAATCTATCATCCAAATAACCTGAATTTACATTAGAAGCAAGCATAGATTTAGGGAAAAAAGAAATTTCACTGCCTGTTGATTTGCAGGTAAAGGATGATGATGATTCCAAGGGACATGCTGAAGGTGCAGTCCTCAAGGCTGATGTCTTAGAGACAGACAATCTACCAATCATGAAGGGCCAAGAAGAAAATAATTCTCATCTCTTCTTTGTTGATCCTATGGAAGAGTGTGTGGAGGCCCCAATTGGCTCAAATTCTCAAGCATGGATCCTTTGCAAGATCCAAAGATATAAAACGTTGTCACCTTCTGTGATAGCCTTGATTTTAAAGATTAATATTCAATATGCATTGTGGTTACCTCTGACTAGTAGCCATGGTATCTATTCCTTTTTGTCACTACTCAGCTGGCTACATTGGCACTATTGTACTATATAAAGTTGAACTATTTCAATATTTAGAATAGGTTAGATAGGAATGTCAATAAAGCTCAACTTTGAGCATTTAGTTAGTTGTTGATTTTTTGATTTGAAGGAAAAAGGGAAAAATACAAAAACAGTAAAAATAGAAAAGAGGGTTGAATGAAAACAAGAAAGGTATAGCCCCATACCAAAAAAGAGAGACAAAGTCTGAAATTGTGCAAGCTCAAATGCCACTCCTAAAAACACACTTCTAGTTAGTCATATAGCCTAATCATGAATAATTAGTTTTCAATTTACTATTGATAGGTTAGTGAATTTGATCAGCCAAACAACTCACTCTTGGCTTATCATTAAGGTAGATTAGGATAGAAAAACAAAGGTTCATACAAATTCAAAATCTGAACCTATGAGTTTCAAAAGAAGAATGGCTCTAATTAGATTAAATGTTGAACCAAAGATAGAAAACAAACTAGTTCTAAAAAGATCAAAACTTGAACAAGAAAAGAAAAATAAGACAGCTCAAACAAAATCAAAACCAGAGCTGAAGAATAATGAAGGATGTTTTTTATTTCCAAATCTTAAGCCTTAACAATTTTTTTTTACTTTTTTGCAAATAATATTCTATGTGCAGCTTTTTTTTATGCCATAGACCAACAGCAAGTTAGACTGCTTAATCCTCGCTTAGCTACTTTTAAATTTTCTGTTTTAGAATTTAGAGAATAAAGGTCTGTCAGACAGTCTAATCCTGACAGACAATAGTTAAGTAGAGAAACTTATGAGTTCAATTGCTTAATCTGAACTCATGGAGAAATAAGAGTAGACTTATATTAGTTTTTCATTTTTCAAATAAAATGTTGATGAAGAGAGTTTTGTAGCCCAAATGCACTTTGAAAGAAGAAAAAATGTTAGGATCATTAGGAATGGGTAAGTAGAGATGTTGTTTTGATAGAATTCCATTGTTTCAAATTGTTTCAAAGATTTTCAGATCAAAGAAAGGTTAGCCAAAGGAAAGAAAAGTTGTTGCCCAATGGATAAGACACTGGTTTACTGAAAAGCTAGAGATCAATAGCTGAAGTTATTAACACCTTCAAGAAGATGCCATCCCCATGTGGAGCCACTATTAGCCACCTATAAAACTTTGTCATACCAAATGGTGGCTAAATATTTTTTAGCCTTCAAGAGATAGTTTCCTTTGAAAACTTATCATCTTTTGAAGTCTTATGATGTTCTTTACCCTTTAAGTTAAGCTTCACTGCTGTTTCACTGTTAGTCCTAAAGTACCTGCTGTTTACCAAGAAAGACTGCTTAAAAACTCCATTTTCCATCATTCCACTCCTCCTTTTCACTCACCAATAACCCCATTTTCATCCTTATTTCCTTCATAAAATCCCTACATTAACCTTCATTTAACCTCCAAGATCATCTCAAAACCCCCTTTAAACCTCATATCTTACCTTTATCTGGTTTAAAAACCTTTTCTTTCCTCTATCGAAACCCTTACTTAGCCTTAAAAACCCTGTTTTTTGGCCTAAAAATCAGTTTTAGCACTATAAATTATTTAAGCCCCCGAGGGCTTATTCCTTTAGCCCCTTCCTCCATGCATCCTAAAGCCCCGCAATAGGGTGCTAAAGGGCTCAAAAACCTTTCCCGAACCCCTATTTTCTTTCATTTTTCCATTCTTGACATGTAATATTTTAAATGAATCTCGATCGTTGATCTGTAGAGATCAACAACCATCAGGTCACCTTTCCTCTACCTTTTCGCCTCTCGTCCCTTTTATCTTTTCAACATGATCTGATTCTTCCTTTAATCGTGATCATTTGTTCTTAAGATCCTATGATCGAGATTTAATCCGATAGTCTAAACTCTCTATTTGATAAATCACTTCGCCAAATAACTTTTTCTACTACACGACAAAGTTACTGACACATCCTACAGTCCCACCATCCCTCGACTGTGCATCTCTCACCCCGTCACGTGCGATCTACATTGTCAGATCTGGAGCCTCCAATCTGATGGTGGACGTTGCATATCGCAAAAATTTTGCGCCCGAAGCTTAACGCCAAAATATTTTGTGAAATAGGTGGTATTGAAAGGGACTGGTGTCAAGCGATGTATGGAATCGCATTTTTTTGGGCAATACCGCATACCCCCCAAATATTTTTCGAAAATAGTTGCCAGTTTCCTGCCATACCACTGCCCTCCTTAACCTCATTTTCACTTTTAATCTCAGCCGTCGATCTCTGAGATCGAACGGCTTGTGTTATATCGCAACCCCATTCATTTTCCATTCGTCTATTCTCCCAAACGCTCCATCAAAAGATCTCCGCCGTCGATATCTGATATCGGATGGTCATGTTTTCATCTCACCCCCCATCCATGTCCCACCTAACTTGCACCCGAAACATTTCATCAAGAAATCTCAACTGTTGATTGCTATAATCCAACGGCTCCTATTTGTCATCGCGCCCAAACTTCCATTTACACCTGGTTAGCTGCTCTACTTGGTTTTCCTCCCATATTTTCATTGCATCCACATTTTTTCGCATTGCTCCTGCATCCTCATGAGCCTTTGAAGTAGTATTTCCCACTCCCGCAAGTTTTTTGTGATGTGTTTATAATTTTTTGCAAGTTTAATGGCGTTTAATCTCTATTTTTCCCCACAGTCACAGGCAGGTGACAAAAAGGTCTAGGGTGACGATCCTGCAACCTAAATATCATGCGGGGGATGAATAAAGGATTGATTTCAATGCTAACAGTTGATGAATCACGATCATCGGCCCACGAACAAACCCTCCAGATTAGCAAACCCAGGACACCTGTACATAAGAGTAGAGTTAAAGGATTAAATCATAATATTGAATATTAATAGTTTAAATCTATTGTTTAAGAGGATAAAGACATAAGCCAAAGACAAAGATGGTTTAAAAAGGCTTAATGAAGCCTAAATCCCACATCACAGTCAGATCAGTCAAAGGAAGCCTCCATTGCCACATCAGAGGCTAAAATATCCTTTCGGCTACTAAAAGTGCCACCTGCAGCTTCAATAAATCAAAAGAAGGCATAGTTATTTCCCAATCAGAAGATATTTTCTTAAAGATAGCTAAATAGTTATTTCAAAGAAAAGGATATATTTTAAAAATTTCAGTAAAGTTATTGTAAAAGATAAAGAAAGCCTTGAAGTCAATCTTTTTGTCCACTAGGCCTAGAAAACATAAATGGAATAAATGAAACAGAGTTGTAATTCAATGCATTCCTGCCTTATGCCTTGCATGGTTTTCAAGGCTAGGAATTGCATTTAATATAGAATTAATGATACTCAACCCTAGAAACTCTTCCACCTCCTCATTTCCTTATAAAATATCCTTCAGGAGCACATTGTAAAGGGTTGGTTGTTGGAATTTGATATAATAGTTACTGTATTGAATAATTGTTGAGTGTAAATAAGTTCTGAAGCTCTAAAGCTCTGTTAATTTATTGAATAAGTTAGGCTGAGAAGAGAAGTTGAAGATGTGATGAAGCATTGGACATTGTAGTTTGTAATTGGATTGACAATCAATATACAAGCTGATTCTTGGGATCTTGGTCTATATCGTTGGTGAAGTACCTCTTACTGTTATTGTTTTCCTTTCATGTGTTCCATTTTGTTCACTTTTCTCTGATAAAGAACAACAAGCATACAGCTAGGATATACTGCTAAAGTACCCTACTCTCACTGATAAGCTTTATCTATATGTTTTTTTCTAATTGTGATATTTGAGAATGACTTAAATTAAGTATAAACATTATCAAGGAATGTTGGTTAATCCATGTCTTGAAGTGAAAAACTTGAAACAAAGTTCTTAAATGATATTTTAATTACATGCTAAGTAGAGTTAAACTAGCAAAGTGTATGGTTTTCCCTGTCTTCTAGTTCTTCCTCCAAAGGTTGTTTGAAAGTTTCCCTAAGAGTATGCTGAAAGCAGGCCTGGATTTTAATGATATCTGACCTGATCTTAAGCTGCACTTCATTTGCTTATCTGTTTTCATCCCTTCTGAAAGTATTCTAGTGTTATTACTGGATTGTTGTCTGATAATTTAGCTTTAATACAAGCTTGTCCAAAGAAGTCTATGGTTAGCCCTGTCCTTTGGCTGGTTTCAAACAGTTGCTTAAAAATGCTTTTCTTGTATGGAAAGTTGATAAATCCCTATTGAAATTATTGGATTTTTCCACTTTCTCAACACTTTTAATGTTCCACTCCATCATTTAAATCTAAAGGATCTTTTGATATAGATGACTTTCCCCTTGGAACACTCTTGAAATTGTTGTACAATTAAACCCTTTTGTGACTCCATTGCCAAATGGATTAAAGTTGCTTCACACTAATCCTATCTGTTGAACACTTCTCAATATACTTGCATCTTCATCCTTTGAAACTCTTTCATTTTGTGATATTCCATCCAATTAAAGATCATACCCGACCAAGAAAATATACAAAAACCCTTGTTCTTAATAACTAGCTTAATATCATACTAAAAGCCTTAAAGATAAATCAATATTTGCACTTATACAGAGATCCCTCTCTGGATTCAGGAGGGCTAGATCCTAGAATCCCAAGTGGTTTTTGATGTAGTCTCTGTAGCGTTTATTCTTTCCATTCTACTAAATTACATAGACCTAACACTGCTCACAGGTCACAGGAAAGACACTCCAATATGCAGGGCGAGGGATTGTAGGCATGGTGACAAAATGTTGTGTAACATTAAGGTTAAGGGTTTCGTCAAGGTTAGGGTTAGGGGTAAGGTTAGGGTAATTTTATGGTTAAGGTTAGGGGAAGTTTAAGGTCAAAGTTACGTTAAGGAAAGGTTAAAGTAGGGTTAAGGTTAAGGTTACGGGTTTAGTCACGTTAAGGTTAAGGTTAAGGGTTTGGTCAAGGTTAGGGTTAGGTTATAGTTAAGGTTAATTTTAGGTTAAGGGTAAATTTAAGGTTAATGGTTTGGTCAAGGTTAGGGTTAGGTTAGTTTAAGGTTATGTTAATGTTAAGGTCAAGGTTAATGTTAAGCTTAAGGTTCAGGTTAAGGTTAACGTTAATAATTTGGTCAGGGTTAGGTTTATGGTTAAGGTTAAGGTTAAGGTTAAGGTTAAGAGTTAAGGTTAGGGGAAGGTTAAGGTTAAGGTTAATGTTAAGGGTTTGGTCAAGGTTAGGGTTAGGTTATAGTTAAGGTTAAGGTTACGGGTTTAGTCAAGTTAAGGTTAAGGTTAAGGGTTTGGTCAAGGTTAAGGTTAAGGTTTTGGTCAAGGTTAGGGATAGGTTATAGTTAAGGTTAACCTTACAACTTTATTAAGGTTAAGGGTAAGGTTAAAGTTAAGGTTAAGGGTTTGGTCAAGGTTAGGGTTAGGTTATAGTGAAGGTTAAGTTTAAGTTAAGGGTAAAGTCAAGGTTAGGGTTAATGTTAAGGTTAAGGATAAGGGTAAGGTCAAGGTTAAGGTTACGGGTATTAACCTTAATCCTCACTATAAAGCTTAACCTTAACCTGAACCTTAACCTTAATCTTAACTTTAAGTATACCCCAACCTAATCTTAATCTTAACTATAACCTAACCCTAACCTTGACCAAACCCTTAACCTTAACCTTAACCTTAACTTTAACCTTAACCTTAACTTAACCTTAACCTTAACCTTCCCATAACCATAAATATAACCTTAACCTTAACCTTAACCTAACCTTAACCTTAACTATAACCTAACCCTAACCTTACCCTAACTATAACCTTAACTATAACCTAATCCTAACCTTAACCTTACCCTTAACTTAACCTTAACCTTAACCTTAACTCAACCTTAACCTCAATCTTAACCTTAAATTTAACTATAAACTAACCTAACCTTGACATTAACTATAACCTAACCCTAACATTGACCAAACCCTTAACCTTAACGTTAAACTTAAACTTCCCGTAAACATAACCTTAAACTTAACCTTAACCTTTACCTTGAATTTACCCTTAACCTAACATTAACCCCTTAACCTTAACCTTAACCTTCCCATAACCATAACCTTAACCTTGAATTTACCCTTAACCTAACCTTAACATTAACAATAACCTAACCCTAACCTTGAGCAAACCTTAACCTTAACCTTAACTTAACCTTAAAATTCCCCTAACCTTAACCGTAACCTTAACCTTAAGCTCAAGCTTAAGCTTAACATTCCCATAACCATAACCTTAACCTTGACCTTACCCTTGACCTTAACCTTAACCTTAACCTTGACCTTGACCTTGACCTTAACCTTACCCTTAAACTTATCTTAACCTTAACCTAACCTTAACCTTAACTTTACACTTAACCTTACCTTGACCATAGCCTCAACCTAACCTTAACCTTATCTTAACCATTACCTTAAGCTTAAGCTTATCCTAACATTAACCTTGACTTTACCCTTAACGTAACCTTAACCATAACCTTTTCCTTACCCTTAACATTAACCTTAACGTTAACCATAACCTTAACCTTAACTTTAACCTTAACCATACACTTAACCTTAACCTTAACCTTACTCTTGAATTTACCCTTCACTTAAATTTAACCTAACCTTAACCTTAACTTAACCTTAGCCTTAACCTTAACCTTCACCTTAACCTTACTCCCTTAACCTTAACATTAACCTTAACCTTACTTTAACCCCTTAACCTTAACCTTAAATTTACCCTTAAGCTTAAACCTTAACCTTAACCTTAACATTAAACCTTAACCTTAACCTTAACCTTAACCAAACCCTTAACCTTAACCTTAACCTAACCTTATCCTTAAATATAACCTAATGCTAACCTTGACTAAACCTTAACCTTAAAGGTTAAGGCTAAGGTTAAGGTTAGCTTAAGGTTATGGTTATGGGAAGGTTAAGGTTAGGTTAAGGGTTTGGTCAAGGTTAGGGTTAGGTTATAGTGAAGTTCAAGGTTAAGTTAAGGGTAAATTCAAGGTGTAACCCTCAACCTTAACCTTACCCTTAACCTTCACCTTAACTATAATGTAACCCTAACCTTGACCTTAACTTTACCCTTAACCTTGACCTCAACCTTAACCTTGACCTTGACCTTGACCTTAACCTAACCTTAACCTTAACCTTAACCTTAACCTTAACTTTATCTTACGCTTAACCTTAATCTTCCCAAACCGTTAACCTTAACCTTAAACTTAACCTTAACCTGACTAAACCCGTAACCTTAACCTTAACCTTAACCTAACCTTAACCGTATCTTAACCTTTACCTTAACCTTAACCTTAAATTTGGTTAGGTAAAGTCAAGGTTAAGGTTAAGTTAAGGGTAAAGTCAAGGTTAAGGTTAGGGTTAGGTTATAGTTAAGGTCAAGTTTAAGGTTAAGGTTAAGGTTACAGGTTTAGTTAGGTTAAGGTTAAGGTTAAGGGTAAAGTCAATGATAAGGTTAGATTAAGGTTAATATTAGGGTTAAGGTTCACGTTAAGGTTAAGGTTAAGGGTTTGGTTAAGGTTAAGGGTAAGGTTAAGGTTAAGGTTAGGTTAAGGGTAAATTTAAGGTTAAGGTTAAGGGTTTGGTCAAGCTTAGGGTTAGGTTATAGTTAAGGTCAAGGTTAAGGTAAGGTTAAAATAAGGTTAAGGGTAATCTTAATGTTAATGTTAGGTTAAGGTTATGGTTGATGTTAGGTTAAGGTTTAAGGTTAGGTTAATGGTAAGGTTAAGGTTATGGTTAGGGTTAAGGTTAGGGTAAGGTTAAGGTTAAGGTTAGGTAAAGGTTAAGGTTAAGGTTAAGGTTAAGGGTTTGCTCAAGGTTAGGCTTAGCTTATGGTTAAGGTCAAGGTTAACGTTAGGTTATGGTTAAGGTTAAGGTTAAAGTTATGGAAAGGTTAATGTTAAATTCAGGTTAAGGTTAAGGTTTGGTCAAGGTTAGGGTTAGATTATAGTTAAGGTCAAGGTTAAGGTTAGGTTAAGCTAAAGGTTATGGTTTTAGTCAGGTTAAGGTTAAGGTTAAGGTTAAAGTTAGGCTAAGGGTGAAGTCAAGGTGAAGGTTATGGTTAGGTTAAGGGTAAGATAAGGTTAAGGTTAAGTTTAAGGTTAGGTTCAGGTCAAGGTCAAGGTTTAGGTTAAGGTTAAGGTCAAGGTTAAGGGTAAGGTTAAGGTTATGGTTAGGGTAAGGTTACTGTTAAGGTTAATGTTAATGTTAAGGTTAAGGTTAAGGTTAAGGTTTTAGTTAAGGTTAAGGTTATGATAAGTTTAATTTTAATGTTAAGGTTTTGGTCAAGGTTAGGGTTAGGTTATAGTTAAGGTCAAGGTTAAGGTTATGGTTAAGTTAAGGTTAAAATAAGCTTAAGGGTAAGGCTAAATTTATGGTTAGGTTAAGGTTATGGTTAAGCTAAGGTTAAGGGTAAAGTTAACGTTAAGGTTCGGTTAGGTTAAGGTTAAGCTTAAGGTTAAGATAAGGTTAAGTTTAAGGTTAGGTTAAGGTTAAGGTTTAAGGTTATAGGTCTTAACATTAACCTTCACTATAAACTACCATTAACATTAACATTTACCTAACCTTAACCTTAACCTTAACCATAACCTTAACCTTAAACTTGACCTTAACTATAACCTTAAGCTTAACCAAGCCTTTAATGTTAACCTTAAATTAACCTTAACCTTAACCTAACCTTAACCTTGACCTTAACTATAACATAACCCTAACCTTGAACATAAAATTAAACTAACCATAACCTTGACTTTACCCTTAACCCTAACCCTAACCATAACCTTTACCTTAACATAACCTTAACCATAACCTTTACCTTAACATAACCTTAACCTGACTAAACACGTAACTTGAACCTTAAACTAACCTTAACTTTGCTTTTACCCTTAACCCTAACCTTAACCATAACCTTTGCCTTAATGTAACCTTAACCTTACCCTTACCTTAACCTTAACCTTGACTTTACCCTTAACCTAACCTTAACCTTAACCTTAACCTTATCTTAACCTTAACCTAACCTTAGCCTTAACCTAACCATAACCTTACCTTAACCTAAATTAACCTTAACCTTGACGTTGAACTTAACCTTAACTTTAAATTTACCCTAACCTTAAGGGTTTAGTTATTTTAAGGTTAGTCAGGTTAAGCTTAAGGTTAAGGTTAGGTTAAGGGTGAAGTCAAGGTTAAGGTTAAGTTAAGGTTAAGGTTAGGTTATGGTTAAACTTAAGGTTATGTTAAGGTTAAGGTTAAGGTTAGATTAAGGGTAATATAATGTTAAGGTTAAGGTTAAGGTTAAGGTTAAGGTTAGGTTAAGTTCAAGGTAAAGGTTAATGTTAAGGTGAAGGTAAAGTTTAACGGTAAGTTAAGTTTAAGGTTAGGTTAAGGTTAAGGTTAAGGTTAGGTTAAGGGTAAAGTTAAGGTTAAGGTTAAGGTGAAGGTTAAGGGTAAGGTAAAGGTTTAGGGTTACAAGTTTAGTTAGGTTCAAGATAAGGTTAATGTGAAGGTTAAGGTTGAGGTTAAGGTCAAGGTCAAGGTTAAGGGTAAGGTTGTAGTTACGTTAAGGTTAAGGTCAAAGTTAGGTTAAGGTTAACATTAAGGTTACAGGTTTAGTCATGTTAAGGTTAAGGTTAAGGGTAAGGTTGTAGTTACGTTAAGGTTAAGGTTAAAGTTAGGTTAAGGTTAACATTAAGGTTACAGGTTTAGTCATGTTAAGGTTAAGGTTAAGGTTATGGGTTTAGTCAGGTTGAGGTTAAGGTTAAGGGTTTGGTCAAGATTAGGGTTATGGTTAAGGTTAAGGTTAGGGGTTAGGTTAAGGGTAGGGTTAAGGTTAAGGGTAAGGTTAAGGTTAGGGTTAGGTTATGGTTGGGGTAATGTTAGGGTTATGTTATAGCTAAGGATAAGGTGAAGGTAAAGGTTAAGGTTAAGTTTACGTTAGGTTAAGGTTAAGGTTAGGTTAAGCTTAAGGTTAAGGTTAGGTTAAGGGTAAATTCAAGGTTAAGATTAGGTTAAGGTTAAGATTAGGGTAAGGTTAAGGTTACGGGTTTAGTCAGGTTAGGTTAAGGGTAAGGTTAAGGTTAAGGTTAAGGGTTTGGTCAAGGTTAGGGTTAGGTTAATTGTAAATTTAATTTGAAGGTTAGGTTAAGGTTACAATTATGGTTAAGGTTAGGTTAAGTTTAGGCTAAGGTTAAGGTTAAGGTCAAGGTGAAGGTTAAGGTTAAGGTTAAGGTTAAGGGTAAAGTTAAGGTCAAGGTTAGGGTTAGGTTATAGTTAAGGTTAAGGTTAGGTTAAGGGTAAAGTCAAGGTTAAACTTAACCTTCCCATAACCTTAACCTTAACCTAACCCTTAAGGTTAGATAAATTTTAAGGTTAAGATAAGGTTAAGGGTACGGGTTTAGTAAGGTTAAAGTTAAGGTTAAGGTTAAGGTTACATTAAGGGTAAAATCAAGGTTAAGGTTAGGTTATGGGTAAGTTTAAGGGTAATTTTAAGATACGGTTAAGGGTAAGGTTAAGGTTAGGTTAAGGTTATGGTTAAGGTAAGGTTGGGTTGGGGGTTATGGTTAAGATTAGGATAGGTTAATGTTAAGATAAGGTTAAGGGTAAGGTTAAATTAACTTTACACTTAAGGTTAATGTTACGTTAAGGGTAAAGTCAAGGTTAAGGTTAGGTTAAGATTAAGGGTAAAGTTAAGGTTAAGGTTAAGGTTATGGTAATGGGAAGTTTAAGGTTAAGTTTAAGGTTAAGGTTAAGTTAAGGGTAAAGTCAAGGTTAAGGTTAGGTTATGGGAAGGTTAAGGTTATGGGAAGGTTAAGGTTAAGATAAGTTTAAGGTTAAGGTTAAGGTTAGGTTAGGCTAAGGTTAACGTTAGGTTAAGGGTTTGGTCAAGGTCAAGGTTAATGTTAAGTTAAGGGTAAGGTTAAGGTTATGGGTAAAGTTAAGATTAAGATTAGGGCAAGGTTAAGGTTAAGGTTAGGGGAAGGTTAAATTTAAAGCTACGTTAAGGTAAAGGTTATGGGAAGGTTAGGTTAAGGTTAAGGTAAAGGTAAGGTTAAGGTTAAGGTCAAGTTTAGGTTATAGTTAATCTCACGGTTAAGGTTAGGTTATTGTGAAGGTTAAGGTTAAGGTTAAGGGAGAAGGTTAAGGGTAAGGTTAAGGTTAATCCACGTAACCTTAACCTTAACTTTAACTATAACCTAACCCTAAACTTACCCTAACCATAACCGAACCTTAACCTTACCTTAACCTAACATAACCTTGAACTTGACCTTGACCTTAACCTTAACCTTACTTATAACCTTAACCTTAACTTTATGGTTAACCTTAACTTTTCCCTTAACCTAACCTTAACCTTAACCTTACCCTTAACCTTATCTTAACCTTACCCTTAACCTTCACCTTAACCTTAACTTTACCCTTAATCTTGACTTTATCCTTAACGTTAACCTTAAACTTGACCTTGAATTTACCCTTAACCTAACCTTAACTTTAACCTACACCTTAACTTGACTAAACTCGTAACCTTAACTCTAACTTTAACATTAACCTTCCCATAACCTTAACCTTAACCTTAAATATAACCTAACCTTAACCTTGACCTTAACTATAACCTTACCCTCACCTTGACAAAAACCTTAACATTAACCTTAACATTGACCTTAAACTTAACCTTAACCTTACCCTTAACCTTAAACTTAACCTTGAACTTAACTATAACCTAACCCTAACCTTAACTAACCTTAACCTTGACCAAACCCTTAACGTAACCTTAACCTTGACTTTACCGATAACGTAACCTTAACCTTGAGCTTGACCTTACCTTTAACATTAACCTTAACCTTAACCTTAACCTTAACCTGACTAAACCCGTAACCTTAACCCTCACCTGAGCCCTAACCTTAAGATTAAAGTTATGGGTAAGGTTAGGTTAAGGTTAGGGTTAGGTTATAGTTAAGGTCAAGACTAAGGTTCGGTTAAGGTTAAGGTTAAGGTTAAGGTTAATGTTAAAGGTTTGGTTAAGGTTAAGGTTAATGTTAAGGTTAAGGTTAGGGTTAGGGTTAAGGTTAAGATTAGGTTAGGTTAAGGTTAAGATAAGGTTAAGGGTAAGGTTAAGGTTAAGGTTACGTTAAGTGTAAAGTAAAGGTTAAGGTTAGGTTAAGGTTAAGCTAAGACTAAGGTTGAGGTCAAGGTTAAGGTTAGGTTAAAGTTATGGTTATAGTTAAGGGTTTGGTTAAGGTTAAGGTTAGGTTATAATTAATGTTATGGGAAGGTTAAGGGTTAAGGTTAAGGTAAAGGATAAGTAAAGGTTAAGGTTAAGGTTAAGATTAAGGGTTAAGTTAAGGTTATGGTTAAGGGTGTGGTGAAGTCTAGGGTTAGGTTAAGGTTAAGGTTAGGTTAAAGTTAGGTTAAGGTTAAAGTTAAGGTTAGGGTTAAGTTAAGGTTAAGGTTAAGGTTAAGGTTAAGGGTAAAGATAAGGTTATGGTTAAGGTTAAGGTTAGGTTAATGTTAAGTTCAAGGTTAATGTTAAGGGAAAGGTTATAGTTAGGTTAAGGTTAAGGTTAAGGTTAGGTTAAGGTTAAGATAAGTTTAAGTTTAAGGTTAAGGTTAAGGTTAGGTTAAGGTTAAAGTCAAGGTTAAGTTAAAGTTAAGTTTAAGGTTAGGTTAAGGTTAAGGTTAAGCTTAGGGTAATAAGGTTAGGGTAAAGGTTCAGGTTAAGGTTAAGGTTAAGGGTTTGGTCAAGGTTAGGGTTAGGTCACTAACCATAACCTTAACCTTAACCATAACCTTAACCTTAAACTTAACCTAACCTTAACGTTATCTTAACCTTAACTATTACCTAACCCTAACCTAACCTTAACCTTGACCTTAACCTTAACCTAACCTTAACGTTATCTTACCCTTAACCTTAACCTTAACCTTCCCAAACCCTTGACCTTAACCTTAACCTTAACTTTAACCTTAACCTTAACCTTAACTTTAAGCTTAACCTTAACCTTAACCTAACCTTAAACTTATCTTAACCTTAACCTTAACCTTAACCTTAACCTTACCCTTACCCTTACCTTAACCTTAAGGGTAAAGTTAAGGTTTGGGTTTAGTTAAGTTAAAATTAAGGTCAAGGTTAAGGTTAAGGGTTTAGTTAAGGTTAGGGTTAGGGTTAGGTTATAGTTAAGGTTAAGAGTAGGTTAAGGGTAAATTCAAGGTTAAGGTTATGGTGAAGGTTAAGGGTAAGGTTAAGTTTAAGGTTAAGGTTAGTTTAGGTTAAGGTAAGGTTAAGGTTAAGGTTAAGGTTATGGTTATGGGAATTTTAGGTAAAGGTTAAGGTTATGGGAAGGTTAAGGTTAAGGTTAGGTTAAGGTAAGGTTAAGGTTAAGGTCAAGGTTAGGTTAAGGTTAAGGTTAATGTTAAGGATAAAGTAAAGGACCTTAACCTAATCTTAACCTTAACCTAAAATTAATCTTAACCTTAAAATAACTATAACCTTACCTGTAACCTTAACCTTAAACTAACCCTAACCTTAACCCTAATCTTACCCATAACTTTAACCTTAACCTAACCTTAACCTTAACCTTAACCTTATCTTAACCTTAACCTAACCTTAACCTTGATTTTACCCTTAACGTAACCTTAACCTTAACCTTAAACTTATCTTAACCTTAAGCTAACCTTAACCTTAACTATAACCTTAACCTTAACCATCCCATAACCATAACCTTAACCTTGACTTTACCCATAACCTAACCTTAACCTTAACCTTAACCTTGATCTCACTAAACCTGGAACCTTAACCTTAACCTAACCTTAATCTTGACCTTAATTATAACCTAACCCTAACCTTAGCCCTTACCTTACCCATAACTTTAACCTTAAGGTTAGGGTTAAGGTTAAAGTAAAGGTTAGGCTAAGGTTAAGATACGGAAAATGCTAAGGTTAAGGTTAGGTTTAGGTTAAGGTTATTAGTAACGGTTTGGTCAAGGTTAAGGTTAGACTATAGTTAAGGTCAAGGTTAAAGTTATTGGAAGGTTAAGGTTAAGGTTAAGGTTAATCTTTGGTCAAGTTTAGGGTTAGGTTATGTGTAAGGTTAAGTTTAGGTTAAGGTTATGGGTTAGCTTTGGTCAATTTTAGATTTAGGTTAGGTTATGTGTAAGGTTAAGTTTAGGTTTAGGGTAAGGTTAACTTTAAGGTTAAGGTTAATGTTAAGGGTTTGGTCAAGGTTAGGTTTAGGTTATGGTTAATGTTAAGGGTTTAGTCAAACTTAGGGTTAGGTTATAGGTAAGGTCAAGCTTAAGGTTAAGGGTAAGGTTATAGTTAGGTTAAGGTTAATATAAGGTTAAGGTTAGGGATTTGGTCAAGGTTAGGGTTAGGTAATAGTTAAGGTTAGGTTAAGTTAAGGTTAAGGTCAAGGTTAAGGGTAAGGTTAAGGTTAGGTTAAGGTTAAGATTATGTGAAGGGTAAAGTTAAGGTTAAGGTTAGGTTAAGGGTAAAGTTAAGTTTAAGGTTAGGGTTAAGATTAGGGGAAGGTTGAAGTTAAAGTTAAGGTTAAGGTTTAAGGTTTAGTCAAGGTTAGGGTTAGGTTATATTTAAGGTGAAGGTCAAGGTTAACCTAAACGTTACCCTTAACCTTACCTTAACCTTGACCTTAACATGAAATTTAACCTTACTAAACCCATACCCTTAACTTTATCTTAACCTTACCTTAACCATAACCTTAACCTTGACCTTCACTATAACCTAAACCTAACCTTGACCAAACCCTTAACCTTAACCTAAACCTAACCTTAACCTTAACCTTACCCTTAACCTTCACCTTAACCTTCACCTTAACCTTAACTTTACCCTTAACCTAACCTTCACCTTAACTATAACCTAACGCTAAATATAACCTTAACCATAACCTTATCTTTACCATTAACCTTAACCTAAACTTAACCTTAACCTTAAACTAACCTTAAATATAACCTAACCCTAACCTTGACCAAACCCTTACCCTTAAACTTACCTTAACCTTAACATTAACCTTAACCTTCCCATAACAATAAATTAAACCGTAACCTTGAACTAACTTAACCTTAACATTTACCTTGACCTTAACCTTAACCTTACCCTAAACTTTCACCTTAACGTAACCTTAACCATAACCTTAACCTTAACCTTAACCTTACCCTAAACTTAACCCTAACCTTAACTTTAACTTTAACATTAACCTAACCTTCACCTTAACTTTAACCTTAACTTAACCAAACCTTAACCTTAACCTAACCATAAATTTAACCTTACCTTAACCTAACTTAACTTTAACCTTGACCTTTAACCTTAACCATAACCTTTTCTTTACCCTTAACCTTACCCTTACCCTAACCCTAACCTTAACTTTACCTTGAACCTAAACTTAACATTAACCATAACCTAACCCTAACATTGACCAAACCTTAACCTTAACCTTATCTTAACCTTAACTTTAACCTTAACCTTCCCTTAACCTTAACCCTAACCTTAATCTTAAGTTTAAGATTAACCTTAACCTTCCCATAACCATAACCATAATCTTAACCTTAACCTTAACCTTGACCTTGACCTTAACCTTACCCTTAAACTTATCTTAACCTTAACCTAACCTTAACCTTAACTTTACACTTAACCTTACCATAACCATAACCTTAACCTAACATTAACTTTAACCTTACCCTTAACCTTATCTTAACCTTATCTTAACCATAAATTTAAGCTTAAGCTTATCCTAACCTTAACCTTGACTTTACCCTTAACGTAACCTTAACCATAACCTTATCCTTACCCTTATCCTTACCCTTACCCTTACCCTTAACCTTATCCTTAACTTAACTATAACCATAACCTTAACCTTAACCTTGATTTTACCCTTAACTTAACCTTAACCTTAACTTTAACCTTAACCTCACCCCCTTAAGCTTAAGCTTAACCTTAACCTTGACTTTACCTTAACCTTACCTTAACCTCTTAACATTAACTTTACCCTTAACCTTTAACCTTAACCTTAACCTTAACCTTAGCCTTAACCAAACCCTTAACATTAACCTTAACTTAACCTTAACCTTAACCTTAACCTAACCTTAACTTTAACCTTAACTATAACCTAATCCTAACCTTGACCAAACCTTACCCTTAAGGTCAATGTTAAGGTTAAGGTTAAGGTTGAGGTTGAGGTTGAGGATAGGTTAAGGTTAAGGTTGAGGTTATGATTATGGGAAGGTTAAGGTTAAGGTTAGGTTAAGGGTTTGGTCAAGGTTAGGGTTAGGTTATAGTGAAGGTTAAGTTAAGGGTAAAGTCAAGGCATAACCCTTAACCTTAACCTTACCCTTAACCTTCACCTTAACCTTAACCTTGAATTTACCCTTAACCTAACCTTAACTTTAACTATAACCTAACCTTACCCTTAACCTTCACCTTAACCTTAACCTTGACTTTACCCTTAACCTCAACTTTAACCTTGACCTTGACGTTAACCTAACCTTAATCTGACTCTTAACCTTAACCTTATCTTACCCTTAACCTTAACCTTCCCAAACCGTTAACCTTAACCTTGAACTTAACCTTAACCTGACTAAACCTGTAACCATAACCTTAACCTTAACCTAACCTTAACCTTATCTTAACCTTTACCTTAACCTTAACCTTAACCTTAACTTTGGTTAGGTAAAGTCAAGGTTAAGGTTAAGTTAAGGGTAATGTCAAGGTTAAGGTTAGGGTTGGGTTATAGTTAAGGTCAAGGTTAAGGTTAAGGTTAAGATTACAGGTTTAGTCAAGTTTAAGGTTAAGGGTAAAGTCAAGGTTAAGGTTAACATTAGGGTTAAGGTTCATGTTAAGGTTAAGGTTAAGGGTTTGGTTAAGGTTAAGGGTAAGGTTAACATTATGTTTAGGTTAAGGGTAAAGATAAGGTTAAGGTTAAGGTTAAGGGTTTGGTCAAGCTTAGGGTTAGGTTATAGTTAAGGTCAAGGTTAATGTCATGGTTAAGGTAAGGTTAACGTTAAGTTTAGGTTAAGGTTATGGTTGATGTTAGGTTAAGGTTAAGGTTAGGTTAAGGGTAAAGTTAAGGTTATGGTTAGGGTAAGGTAAGGGTTAGGTTAAGGTTAGGTAAAGGTTAAGGTTAAGGTTAAGATTAAGGTTAAGGTTAAGGGTTTGGTCAAGGTTCAGGTTAAGTTATAGTTAAGGTCAAGGTTAAGGTTAGTTTATGGTTAAGGTTAAGGTTATGGGAAGGTTAATGTTCAGGTTAATGTTAAGTTAAGGTTAAGGTTAATGTTTGGTCAAAGTTAGGGTTACGTTATAGTTAAGGTCAAGGTTGAGGTTAGGTTAAAGTTAAGGTTATGGTTTTAGTAAGGTTAAGGTGAAGGTTAACGTTAAGGTTAGGCTAAGGGTAAAGTCAAGGTCAAGGTTAGGGTTAGGTGAAGGGTAAGATAAGGTTAAGGTTAAGGTTAAGGTTAAGGTGAGGTTAAGGTCAAGGTCAAGGTTGAGGGTAAGGTTAGGGTTAGGGTAAGGTTATGGTTAAGGTTAATTTTAATGTTAAGGTTAAGGTTAAGGTTAAGGGTTTAGTTAAGGTTAAGTTTACGTTAAGGTTAAGTTTAATGTTAAGTGTTTGGTCAAGGTTAGGGTTAGGTTATATTTAAGGTTATGGTTAAGGTAAGGTTAAGATAATGTTAAGGGTAAGGTTAAGGTTAAGGTTAGGTTAAGGTTATGGGTAAGATAAGGATAAGGGTAAATTTAAGGTTAAGGTTAGGTTAGGTTAAGTTTAAGGTTAAGATAAGGTTAATTTTAAGGTTAGGTTAAGTTTAAGGTTTAAGGTTACAGGTCTTAACATTAACCTTCACTATAACCTACCCTTAACATTAACGTTTACCTAACTGTAACCTTAACCTTAACCATAAACTTAACCTTAACCTTGACCTTAACTATAACCTTAACCTTAACCAAACCATTAATGTTAACCTAACTTAACCTTAACCTTAACCTTAACCTTAACTATAACATAACCCTAACCTTGACCATAACCTTAACTTAACATTAACCTTGACTTTAACCTTAACCCTAACCCTAACCATAACCTTTACCTTAACGTAACCTTAACTTTAACCTTTACCTTAACATAACCTTAACCTGACTAAACCCGTAACTTGAACCTTAAAATAACCTTAAACTAACGTTAACTATAACCTAACCCTAACCTAACCTTAACCTTAACCTTGATCTTGACCTTAACCTAACCTTAACCTTAACCTTAACCTTATCTTACCCTTAACCTTAACCTTAACCTTCCCAAACCCTTGACCTTAACCTTAACCTTAACTTTAACCTTAACCTAACTAATCTCATAACCTTAACCTTAACCTTAACCTTATCTTAACATTAATCTTAAGCTTAACCTTAAATTTAAACTTACCCTTACCTTAACCTTAAGGGTAAAGTTAAGATTAAGGTTAAGGTTGGGGTTTAGTCAGGTTAAGGTTAAGGTTAATGTTAAGGTTAAGGTTAACCTAACCTTAACCTTAACTTTAACCTTAACTTTAACCTTACCCTTACCTTAACCTTAAGGGTAAAGTAAGGTAAATTAAGGTTTAGTTAAGGTTAGATTAGGGTTAGGTTATAGTTAAGGTTAATGTTAGGTTAAGGGTAAAGTCAAGGTTAAGGTTAAGGTGATGGTTAAGGTTAAGGTTAGTTTAGGTTAAGGTAAGGTTAAGGTTAAGGTTAAGGTTATGGCTATGGGAAGGTTAGGTAAAGGTTGAGTTTATGGGAAGGTTAAGGTTAAAGTTAGGTTAAGGTAAGTTTAAGGTTAAGGTCAAGGTCAAGGTCAAGGTTAAGGTTAGGTTAAGGTTAAGGTTAAGGATAAAGTTAAGGACCTTAGCCTAATCTTAACCTTAACCTAACCTTATACTAACTATAACCTTACCCGTAACCTTAACCTTAACCTTAACCTAGCCTTAACCTTAACCCTAATCTTAACCATAACTTTACCCTTAACCTAACTTTAACCTTAACCTTAACCTTATCTTAACCTTAACCTATCCTTAACCTTGAATTTACCCTTAACGTAACCGTAACCTTAACCTTATCTTAACCTTAACCCAACCTTAACCATAACTATAACTTTTAACCTTAACCTTCCCATAACCATAAGCTTAACCTTGAATTTACCCATAACCTAATCTTACCCTTAACCTTAATATCACTAAACCTGTAACCTTAACCTTAACCTAACCTTAACCTTGACCTTAACTATAACTTAACCCTAACCTTAACCCTTACCTTACCCATAAATTTAACGTTAAGGTTAGGGTTAAGGTTAAGGCTAAGGTTAAGGTTAAGATAAGGATAAGGTTAAGGTTAAGGTTAGGTTTAGGTTAAGGTTATCGGTAAGGGTTTGGTCAAGGTTAAGGTTAGGTTATAGTTAAGGTCAATGTTAAGGTTATGGGAAGGTTAAGGTTAAGGTTTGGTCAAGTTTAGGGTTAGGTTATGGGTAAGTTTAAGGTTAGGTTAAGGTTACGGTTAGGTTAAGGTTAAGATTAGGTTAAGGTTAAGGTTAAGGTTAATGTTAAGGGTTTGGTCAAGGTTAAGGTTAGGTTAAGGTTAATTTTAAGGGTTTGGTCAAGGTTAGGGTTAGGTCATAGTTAAGTTCAAGGTGAAGGTTAAGGTTATAGTTTGGTTAAGGTTAAGGTTAAGTTTAGGTTAGGGTTAAGATAAGGTTAAGGTTAAGGTTTTGGTGAAGCTTAGGGTTATGTTATAGTTAAGGTTAGGTTAAGTTAAGGTTAAGGTCAAGGTTAAGGGTAAGGTTAAGGTTAGGTTAATGTTAAGATTAGATTAAGGGTAAAGTTAAGGTTAAGGTTAGGTTAAGGGTAAAGTTAAGGTTAAGGTTAGGATTAAGGTTAGGGGAAGGTTAAGGTTAAATTTAAGGTTAAGGTTAAGGGTTTGGTCAAGTTTAGGGTTAGATTATAGTTAAGGGTAAGGTTAAGGATACATGTTTAGTCAGGTTAAGGTTAAGGTGAAGGTGAAGGTTAAGGTTATGTTAAGGGTAAAGTCAAGGTTAAGGTTAATGATAAGGTTAAGGTTAAGATTATGGTAAAGGTTAAGGTTAACATTAAGTAAAGGTTAACGTTAAGGTTAATAGTTATGTTAAGGTCAAGGTTAAGGTTAGGGTTAAGTTTAAGGTTAGGTTAAGATTAAGGTCAAAGTAAGGTTAAGGTCAAGGTTAAGGTTAAGGTTAGGTTAAGATTAAGGGTAAGGTTAAGGTCAAGGTCAAGGTTAAGCTAAGCTTTACCCTTAACCTTACCTTGACCTTGACCTTAAAATGAAATTTAACCTTACTAAATGTGTACCCTTAACTTTATCTTAACCTTACCTTAACCATAACCTTAACTATAACCTAACCCTAACCTTGACCAAACCCTTAACCTTAACCTTAACCATCCAAAACCCTTAACCTTAACCTAAAATTAACCTAAACGTAACCTTAACCTTACCCTTAACCTTACCCTTAACCTTCACCTTAACCTTAACCTTAACTTTACCCTTAACCTAACCTTAACCTTAATCTTAGCCTTAACTATAACCTAACCCTAAATATAACCTTAACCATAACCTTATCTTTACCCTTAAACTTAACCTTAAACTAACCTTAACCTTAACCTAACCTTAACTTTAACCTTAACCTGACCTTAACTATAACCTAACCCTAACCTTGACCAAACCCTTACCCTTTGTTACACAACAATTTTTCACTGTCCCTACAATCCCTTGTCTCGTACATGTGAGGACTATTCCCATGACCTGTGAACGGTAAAATGTCATGAAAACACCTTGATGGCATCTTTCTGCATGAGGGCAAGAATTCTCCTTGAGAAAATTTCCTCAGAAAATCCCCAAAAACATGGTTTTGGCATTGGCACGAGTAGCCAGTTCATCCTTCGCACCAATGGGGAAAATTTACACTAGTCGGCATGCCAGTTGGTGCTGTGTCCCTGTGTTGTACCCACACCAACTTGTTTTGTAATGTTTTTTAACAAATTGAGGTGGAAGTTTCCTTTAACCACCTCAGGAATGAATCATAAAAAAGAGGTTGGGTTGTTTGGCTCCGGATATCCTTGTTTAGGAAGAGGTTTTCCACCTCTCATGGAACCTACCTAAGAGATAGGACTCTCCCCCATGATTATAGGGAGCCTAACCTCTCTTTCTCCCTCTATAAAAGCTTGCCTTCTCTATTTTCAACCTAGCTGAACATTTGGGAAGAAAAATATAGCTGAGCGAATATTAAAAGCAGAGCTAAGGAGAACCTCGTAAGAGAGAGAGCCTTGTCTAAATTCCCGACAAGCTTTGTGAGACACGCTCCATTGGAAGCCCTGCCAAAGGAGGAACACGACATTGGAACTCGATTGTAATATTTCTTTCACATTTTAATATATGCTCGACTATGTTATTGGTTCCACTATTGTATTGCTTATCTTTGAAATGCAATTTGATTCAATCTTTTTTGGCCGATTGATAGTTACATGTTTGAATTATTACATTGTATGTCGTTGTTTCTTCTCTGCATGTGTACAGGTGTCCGAACGTGGTGAGCGTAAGGATTTTGATCTGTCAAGCTAGGAACAGAAAGCAACACTTCTTCTTTGAAAACAACAGTGTAGGACTTGAGGTAGGCTATCTAAAGTAGCTTTGTCTTTTGTAACTAGGAATTGATATCGTAGCGTGTTTTTTTTGTTGCTAGACCCACTCTAGGGCTAGTGGGATCTCCTCTGTCCATAGAGGGGATCTACCTCTCCAACAAATTGGTGACTCCGCTGAGGAATAGTGTGAGTTAGTCCCTCTCCCATTGGGTTGTGTTTTGTCTTCTTGTTTGTCTAGTTTTCCTTCCTGGCTCATCTTGCTTGGCTTGAAACCCCTGTTCAGCCCCCTGGAGATCAAACCTCTCTCTGTTTGTTCATTTTTCCTTTTTATCTAAGTAAACCTTCTCGACACATTTTCCGGCCTGACAGTCACGCCAATGGGCACGAGTTTCTAGTTCATTACCTGTGCCATTCCTTGTTTGGTGCAGATTACAGCCAGACAGGCGCGCCAACCCTCGTAAGGTTTGTGGTTTGCTTGGTTTTGGAGTTTTTGAGCCTAAGCTTTGACCCTGGGTTGTTTTTTCTGATTTTTTGAGTGCTTTAGAGTAATCTTTACTGACATCAACCCTTGTCCTTCTGTTGTTTGTCTTTTTCTCTCAGTTTTTCTTTTCAAACCTAGGTTTTCTAAGTGCTTTAGCCTGCTAAGCCTCTCGTGGGAGTTTCGGGTCCTTGGTTTCCCAGTCAACTTTGTTTCTGCTTCTTTGCATTCAGAATCTTGGATCCATTTGAGTGATTGTGTTAATTGATTGATTGTCCTCTCTTTCATTCAGTTTTACTCTTGTCAATCCAAGCCTAGATTAAACAGTTTGTTTGGGTCTCTTTTGAGATCTTCCTTTGATTTGAAGGATTTCATCATTGGTTTGAGTCTTGCTTTGCTTGTTTTCAGTTGAGAGAAATTTTTTTGTTTCAGCTCTTGCTTCACCATTCTCAAAATTAGTGTTTTGATTTATTTTTCATATCATTTAGTGCACTTTCTCTGATATATTGAAAAACACAAAAAAATCTTTTGCATTCTTAATTAGCGTAGTGAAAATTGGAAAATCTTTCGCATTTGTAGCATTATATAATTCTAGGGAAGAGTTTTTTTAGTTTCATTAGCTCACATCAGGCATTGTGGTGGATTTCTTTGCATGATTTATCATAGCTATCACTTGAAATATCTAACTCTCTCGTAGATAGCTCTTCATTGAACGAAATGGTGTCTTATGGCATGTAGCTTGCATTCAAGGATTTGTGAGATTCAAAATTTGGTAGGACCTTGGAATTGAAATGTAAATTGAATATCAACTTTAAAATTTATTGAATTAACCTAAGGGAACATTGAAACTTAACGAAATATTTATTGGCCTAAGTTAGAGACGTTTTTTGGCGTCTTTAAACCTAGCAGATGTTGTTCACCATTTGGCTTTAGACAGTGCTAGTACAGACTTGTGCTCCCCGTACCATTGAGTATATAAAGGGAGACCCCTCTAGGTTGCAATCCTTTTATCCATAGGAAGCTGAGTCTGCCGCCTTGTAACCATGATACACCAAACACAACATTCGGGGAGACTACCTACACGTACGTCAAGTCCTTGGTTGATTTCTCTTTCATTTTATAACCAAGGTGTATATGGCAGTTCACGGGAACCTTGTACACCCTTTTACCTAGACTACCTGAGCAGTCATTTTTGATCTTTACTGACTCCATAAATTTGAAAAGATCATCGAGCACTTGTCCTTTCGCGCTCGCTTAAAACTAAAAGAGATAGAGTCACCTTTTGCCTGTTTCTTGACTCTTAAAATATGCAACAACAGAGTTTTGTTTCAATGTTTTAAAAAATTAACTACCTAAGAAATATTCCTGGTTAAAGTTAGTTTCCTTAGGGTGTTGTTTTGAGTTGTTTCCGATGGCAACGTTTTCGGAGTTTACTAACCTAGGAATCCCTTCCGAAGGGAATCCTTGTTCTTTTCTTGCTTTTGGGAATGTTTTTGCTCCTTATATGGCAATGTTGTCCCCGCCTGATTTAAATTTTGGATTACCTGTATGGTTATTTTTGACCTCTGTGGTCCCGAGTGTTTCGTCCATCGTACAGCCATCTCCTCCGCCTGAAAAACATCATGTTACTTCTAAGGTGGACCTCTCCATTTCTTCGCCTATTTCCTCGTCCTCCTCTTCTAATTCACCAGGTGAAATTCTGGATTCCAGTAAATAGGTGGCTAAGAAGAATAAGAAGAAGAAGGCCAAGAAGAAGAAGTCAGATAAATGAGAGACTAAAACTACAAATACTGCACTTAAGAAACCATCCATTGCAGAACTGTCTGAACTTCCACGAAATTTCAAATTCCCTTGCATGCTCTGTAAGGGTGAACATTTTCTTTGAGACTACCCTGGTATTCTCAAGGTACTTGAAGCATGGTCCGATGGCCGCCTGCCGTTGTCTTCTGTAAGTCATATTGCTAGCACATCTTTGACTAGCTCTGATAAGGCTCATAAAAAATAGGGAAAGATTACCAATCCCTATAATTTGTGTGAAAGGCATCATCCCATTCACCTTTTTTCATATATGGATGAATCCAAGAGAGTGTTGGAAAAATCCATTGTTTCTGCACCCTGCCTTTCGACTGGTTACCAAAAGCTTTCCTCGAGTCCTTCGCTAGTGGATTCCACGATCGGTCAAGCGTCATCCTTGCTTGATCCCGTTCCCTTGGAAATTCAAGTTCAAGAATCTGTTCCTGACCAACCATTGGCCAAGGAATCAATTGATCTAACCCCATATGTGGTGTATCAGGTCTTTTCCATTGAGATTCGGTCTAATCACCCCCATGTTCTTCTTGTTTCTTCATATTCTTTGGACTTGGAGAAAGATTCTTCTGTACCTATAGTCCAAGAAACTGCTCCTCTTACTCCCATGATGGATGTCTTAGAGGATGCTCCTCTTGCTCTAGTAACACTGGGGGACAACCATCTTAGTTCAATGGTATCCCCCCCAAGTAGTTTGGTCGCTTCCTTTGATTGGAGTCGATTTTCCAGATACACCCTTCCCTCTTATGTGCCTTTTGAGATCATGGTAAAAAAATTTGATCTAGTTGTACCCAAAAATATTATAGATGAAGGCACATCTGTTAGTATTTTGTCTTCAACTACTTGGCAAGCTTTTGGTTCTCCACCGCTTATTCCTGTTACCCAGAATTTGTTGGCTTTTAACAGAGGAACCAGTCAACTGTTAGGGATCCTTCCGAAGTTGCATGTTACTTTGGGAGGGAAAACCGTCCATATAGACGTGATGGCTGTTCTAGGCCCCTTAGATTTAAATCTAATCTTGGGGCATGACTATAATTATGTCATGGGGATAGTTGTCTCTTCCCTCTTTCGTGTGATCTACATTCTGCACAAAGGTCGAATCCTGACCATTGATCAGCTTTCACTCTTTGGTCCTGGCATGACATCTGGTCCACCATCATCCCTTCTGGGTCTTTATCCGTTGGTTGTATACTCCCCACCACAGGTTAATTATGTGGCTACCTACCCCGTGCCCGCAATCAGTGATATTTCCATTATGCATAGTGTGCTGGGGGCATTGGGTCCTGATTTCCAAGATGTTGTACTCCCATCCAGTGCAGAAATCCTAGAAGCCGTGACTTCTTATTCATCATTATGAGTTCTTGTCAGAGCAGGGTTTGTTTTCGTGTGTCAAGCTCCTTAAAAAATGAAACAAGGTGTCAAAAGGATAGTTATTTTAATGTGTCAACCTCGTTAAAATAATGAAACATGTTTCCGTTCAATTCGAGTCTTTGATTAAATCTCGTAAAATCCCAATCGAGTCTTTCCCTTGATCTCGTACTTTGAACCTTCACTCCATCTGCCTTTCATATGGACTGAAGCTTGGGGGGCATGTACATCTAATTGAGTCACCATGCTGGGAGCATGCTTACTTTTTTCAAGCGTACTTTGTTTCCATTTCAATCTTGTGTAAAAATGAAACCGGTTTCAAGCATAGTTTATCATTGTTTCAAGCTTGTGTAAAAATGAAACTAACTTAAAGTAGAGTTTCCTGATTTCAAGCCTGTGTAAAAATGAAACCATTCTCATTTTATCTCTCGTGATTGCCATTTTTTCCGCCTTTTTTGCTAGATGAACCTTGGTTTTCTCATTCCATCGTTACCATCTACTTGGCCGATCATATACCTTCACTTGGTTGTTTTACCCATTCCTGAGGAACTGCAGTGATGAGTGGTATTTTTAGCCAACCTCTTGACCTTTACTTGTTATGAAAAGTTCCACCATTACCGAAACCAGTTGCTACACTTTATACCACTCGTTACTCCAGGAGGAGTCAAATTTCAGCTCTTTTCTGACTCTTAAAAATTGAAAAGGTTGTCGAGACTCTTGTCTTTTTAAACTTGTTAAATGGTTGCAAAACGATATCTACCTAGTATACGTTTAACCCTTTTTCAGGCTAGGATGGATTATTTATGAAAAAGGAATACCTTAGCCTATTGCGACTAAGAGGTTCTCTCAGACACAGTTTTCTACCTTTTCGGATCTGTGATACTACCTATGAAAAGGGACTGTTGGAGTTTTCTTTTCTGCCTTATTTTCAAACTCTATAACATGAAAATATGCCGAGTTCTTCATTTTTCAGACTCATTAAACCCTGATGACATCGGAATTCATCACCATGACGTTATTTGAGTTTCTCCTTCCTAGGGCTCGTAAAATGTACTAGGTTGGATTTGTTCGAAAGACAAACTTACATCGCAAGCACATGCTATCCCCTTCATGCTTGTTTCTACAAATAACTAGGGTACTCACCAAAAATGATGGGGGAAAATTGAACCAAAATCATAGTTGTATCGGTAGCATGTCTCTCTTGAACATGGCACTTGTCTACATTCGTGTCAGGTTAGGGACATCTCATCTCATTATCTGCTTGCCTTCATGGGTTGGGGTAATCTCTTTTGACCACTCATCTACTCTTTGCCACGTCACCATGACCTCAAATCCCTTGATGTTAAATACTGCCAAATACAGTGTCGTGCCACCGATATGTTCAAGAGAAGTTGGCCTCTGTAGTTTTCAACCTCCCTCTGAGTCTCTATTGGTCTTGATTCACAAACATCATGTTCCTATGTCTCATGTCGATGATGTGGGAAACATTATGGCCCACCTTCAATCAAGGTCACTTCCTATCGACTTCAGCTCATTATCCAGAAAAATCATCTAGAGACTCCTTTTAGGTACCTTAGAGCCTGCATGCCTCAATGGCATGTTCTTCACATTCGACGCAAGGTTTTCATTATTGGCCTTCGATCGGATGATTCTGCGGGTGTTCGATGCCAGATCCCTGTTCACATTCTGTGAATTGTACCTTTTGTACCTTGAGAGCCATTTTCATTATTGGTGGTTTCTCTCACATATGTTAACAATTTTCATCAGTGGCTGGTGATCAGAAGATGTTACTGCATGTTCGACTTCATCTCACATATTCGCATGCTCGAACTTGTACTTTGATCGGGTCGAGATGTAGTGAAAGACCCTAGATTTTGTCTGATGAAATCTAGGTTGTAGGTTCTTTGTGGATTATTATGACTTATTACATGAATCTTTTGATTGGATGGTTGCAACCATACCTGAGTCTACTTGTTGATCCTTATTTTACTAGATGGCTACGTCCATACCTTGGATCTCAGTTTTTGTACACTTTATCATGGATGGCTGCACCCATACCACATATCATGTATCAGAGATATCAGTTGTATTTGTATTCACAGGTCTTCCGATGATAGTGTTTTCAGTTAAACACGTTCTTTTAAAGAATTTCACCCCTCCCTCTCTCTCGGACCTCTTGCTTTAGGGGGAATCTGTTACACAACATTTTTTCACCGTCCCTGCAATCCCTTGTAACGTACATTGGAGGACTATTCCCGTGACCTATGAATAGTAAAGTGTCCTAAAAACACCTTGATGGCATCCTTCTGCATAAGGGAAAGAATTCTCCTTGAGAAAATTTCCTCAGAAAGGCCCCAAAAACCCATGTTTTGGCATTAGCACGAGTAGCCAGTTCATCCCTCACGCCAATGAGGAAAATATACACTAGTGGGAGTGCCAGTTGGCGCTCTTTCCCCATGTTGTGCCCGTGCCAACTTGTTTTGGAATGTTTTTTAACAAATTGAGGTGGAAGTTTCCTTTAACCACCTCGGGAATGAATCATCAAAAAGAGGTTGGATTGTTTGGCTCTGGATCTCCTTGTTTAGGAAGAGGTTTTCCACCTTTCATGGAACCTTCCTAAGAGATAGGACTCTCCCCCATGATTATAGGGAGCCTGACCTCTCCTTCTCCCTCTATAAAAGCCTGCCCTCTCTATTTGCAACCTAGCTGAATATTTGGGAAGAAAACTATGGCTGAGCGACTATTGAAAGCAGAGCTAAGGAGAACCCCATAAGAGATAGAGCCTTGTCTAAATTCTCGACAAGCTTTGTGAGACATGCTCCACTAGAAGCCCTGCCAAAGGAAGAATGCAACGTCAGAACTCGGTTGTAATATTTCTTTCACATTTTAATATATGCTCAACTATGTTATTGGTTCCACTGTTGTATTGCTTATCTTTGAAATGAAATTTGATTCAATATTTTTTGACTGATTAATAGCTACATGTTTGAATTATTACGTTGTATGCCATCGTTTCTTCTCTACATGTTTACAGTTGTCCGGATGCAGTGAGTGTAAGGACTGTGATCTGTCAAGCTACGAATGGGAAGCAATGTGTCTTCTTCGACAACAACAGCGCAAGACTTGAGGTAGGCTATCTATCGTAGCTTTGTCTTTTGTAACTAGGAATTGATATTGTAACATTTTTTGTTTGTTGCTAGACCCACTCTAGGACTGGTGGGATCGCCTCTATCTGTAGAGGGGATTTACCTCTCCAACACCCTTAAACTTAACTTAACCTTAACCTTAAACTTAACCTTCCCATAACCATAACCTTAACCTTAATCTTAACCTTAACCTTTACATTTACCATGACCTTAACCTTAACCTTACCCTTAACCTTCACCTTAACCGTAACCTAAACCTTAACCTTAACCTTACCCTAACCTTAACCTTAAATTTACCCTTAACCTAACCTTAACCTTAACTTAACCTAACCTTAAGCTTAACCTAACAGTAAAATTAACCTTACCTTAACCTAACTTAACCTTAACCTTGACCTTTAACCTTAACCATAACCTTATCTTTACCCAAAACATAACCTTACCCTAACCATAACCTTAAATTTACCCTTAACCTAATCTTAACCTTAAACTAACCTTACCCTTGACCATAACTATAGCTTAACCCTAACCTTAACCTTAACTATAACCTAACCCTAACCTTGACCAAACCCTTAACCTTAACCTTAACCTTACCCCCTTAACCTAACCCTAACCTTGACCAAACCATTAACCTTAACCTTAACCTTAACCTAACCTTAACCTTAACTTCAACTTTAACCTAACCTTAACCATAACCTTAACCTTAACCTTAACTAGAACTTAACCTTAAACTTGACCTTAACTATAACCTAACCCTAATGTTGACCAAACCCTTAACCTTCTTAACCTTAACCTTAACATTAACCTTACCCCCTTAACCTAACCCTGACCTTGACCAAACCCTTAACCTTCACCTTAACCTTAACCTTGACCAAACCCTTAACATTAAGCTTAACCTGACTAAACCCGTAACCTTAACCTTAACCTTAACCTTACCTATAACCTAACCCTAGCCTTGAACAAACCCTTAACCTTAACCTAAACCTGAACCTGAACCTAACCTTAACCTTAACCTTAACTATAACCTAACCCTGACCTTGACCAAATCCTTAACATTGACTTTAACCTTAACCTTAACTATAACCTAACCCTAACCTTGACCTTAACCTTAACCTAACCTTAACCTTGACCTTAACTATAACCTAACCCTAACCTTGACCTTAACCTTAACCTAACCTTCACCTTGACCTTAACTACAACCTAACCCTAACCTTGACCTTAACCTTAACTTAACCTTAACCTTAACCTTAACCTTTCCATAACCATAACCTTAACCTTGACATTACCCTTAACCTAACCTTAACCTTGTTGGTGTTCCCATGTTTTGGCAAGTTTGGCAATACCAAAAGATGAGACAACATCAAAACCACTTTGGGACCTTAGGATCTAGCCCTCCTGGGTCAAGAGAGGGATCTCTCTATAAAGGCAAAGGTATATGTCCTTGAAACTCAGTTATAAGATATTAGGCTAGTTATATGGCACAAGGTTTGTTTTGTTTTGTTTGTTTGTTTGGTTGTTGGGAAACATGAAGGAAGGGTTCAATATAAGACAAAGGGTGAGCAAAGAGGATTTTAGGAAAAGGAGAGGTATTTCAGAGAACACTCTAGACCATTGGGGAATGGAGTCATGAAAGGGTTTACTTGCTATTCAGTATTCAAGGCTTTCAATTGGGCTAGTCATCTAAAATAGTGGATCTTTAAAGATGATAGTGTGGTATGAAATGATAAGGAATGAAGGTGAATGACAAGGAAACCTCCAAGGTGACCATTTAGGAAGTAGATCTAGGGACAGGGCATGCCATTAAACACCTATGATCTAAACCCTAAAATGCTAACTCTTCAGACAACAAGAAACATTAAAGATTTAAACACAAAGGTGAAGGCCTGAGATCAGAGAAAGGCTTTGAACTTTCAATGCTTTGACGTTCAACTTAAGGGAACTTAGAAAGGTTCAATTGATTGAAAAAGACCCTAGTGAGGCAGAATCATCATTCTAAACTCCCAGTATCCCAATTATTTCAATTAAAACCTAGCCAAAACATCTAAGAACAGATTCATAAATTCATACATCAGCTAGCAGTGAATAACAACTACTACACTGGTTAAATTATCTCGAATTAGCTCTCAGATAACACAATCAGTAGAAAAAATTAAAGACAAGAAGAGCAGGATCATTAGGGTACTATGCAAGGGTATATCCTAATCCAGGTTTTTGATTCTTACCAGAGAAATGAAATGTAATGAGTTACAGAAGGAAAACAGAGACATAGTAAGAACACATCACCGTTGCTTTAAATCAGGATCCAAAGAAATGTGCTTATCATATTAAAGAGAACCACTAGGCATGTAAAACATTGTCCAACATCTTGATATTCAGTCTGAAAACATCTTTGTCAGCCTATATTACAACTTTACACAGAGAACTATATCTCAAGAGAAACAACTTACAATTCACGGTTATCCGATCAATGATCAACAACAACCCTTAAAACGTGTTTTTCTTGAGTTCTTATAGCTTGAAAGAGAGGTAGAGGAGGTAGGTGAAACACTAAATGAAACATTAAAACAGAAGTAGGAGAAGAGGGCTCGAGGCCCATTTTTTCTTAATATCTATGCATTAATCTTCAGTACTCTTTGGGTGAAAGAGTGGTTTTCGTCAGGTTGATAGTTACTCCAGGTATGTTCTTTGATGTACTTCCATCTGTAGTACTCTAGTGAATAGAAAAGGTAGATAAATGAATTTAAGGTCTACCATAATGCATAAAAAATGCTCTGGTAGCATTAGGACTTCTGTCAGGGTGGAAATATTCTCAGGAACGCGATGTAGAATAAAAACAGTATGGGTACTTTTTCCTTTCTCGTGAGGGAAGCTTTTGCTGATGTGAAACAATGATCAGATTATTTTCTGTGCTTTAGGCCTCATTAGGCCTTCTGTGTAATTCACAAGGTATTTAATCTGGTACATTCTTCCTTTGAACAGTTAATTAAAGCTTAAAATCTTCAATTATAGGATTTAAAACTCCTTAATCCTTTACTGATACTCTTTGCCGCTTTTGTGACTATCTCTGTCTGTGAATTTGCAGGTTTAATGGTGCTGGAGGTTTTACCTAGAGTTAATACCCCTGATTTGGAGCATTTAAAACCTTTCATGAGTCTTCCCTGCAAATTCTGGCTCTGAAAATGGCCTTCTCTGTGCTCTGTGTCACTATGACAGTGACTGTGAGCAATGACGGTTTCCACCGCCTATACCCTGCAAAAGCATAGAAATATGTTAAGAAATCCATGCATGGGGGAGGATGGATGTAGTGGAATGTTGTGAGGATGGTAGCGAAGCGATGGTGTATGCGGTGGATGCAATGGAGAATCGGTGAAAAATGCAGTGTAATGGTGAAAATATGCTCTGATGGAGATTTGGTGGAGGAATGGCTCTGGGTCATTAGATCAGATGGGCTAACGATGATCGATGGTGGGGATTGACTGAAGAAATGAATTTGGAAGGTTGGGTCATATGCAGCAAAATTTAATGTGAAACATTAAAGTTTTGATGTTAGGCGGAATGATATAACCTTTTAACGTAAACATTAAAATTTTAATGCGGGCAGAAGGAAAGGTTTTTAATGTAAATTATAAGGTTTCAAAATTTGGATGGAATACAAAGAAAATGCGTGAAAAACATATGAAATGGGCTTGTATGGTGGGATCTGGTCATGGGCAGAGGGAGATTTAACACAGACCGTCAGATCTTAGGAGGAGATCAATGGTTGAGATGACACGATGAAGTTCTATGGTCACGCGATGGAAGAATGTGAATGGAGGACGCGATGCACTGTGGGCTGTTGATCTGAACAGATCAAAGGTCAAGATCTCTTAATGAAATTTCGGAGGCAGGAAGTGGGGAAGTGGTTTTTCAGGAAAAACAACTGTTTTCGCTCGACAAAAGGTGGGTAAGGCAGTTTTCACTTTTCGAATGTGATATAGGTCCCTGGCTGACACATGGCATTTTGAAACTACCCATATCGCGTAAATTTTAGACATTAAATTTTGAACGCCAAAACCACGCGATATTGATGCTGGCCATTGGATTAGGGACTGTGAGATCCGATAGAGGGAGATGGAGCATGATATGAGGAGATGCACGGTCGGTAAGGTGGGGGCCAATCAATGGTGTTTTGATCGTGAGCCATCCGATCTATGCGATGGACGGTCGAGATTTGCAGCGGGAAAGAAAAGGCGAAGGAGCCGTATAGTGGTCAGGAGTAATATGAGCCATTGGATCCATGGGATCGACGGTGGAGATTTTAATGAGAAAGCAGGGGCCAAAGGGCTAAGGGAATGAGTGGGAGAAAGGAGGACCGTCAGATCGTAAGGGATGGACGACTGCGATCTAATCGGAGGGAGAGCAATGGAAGGGCCAAAATTCCGATGGGATGAAGGAGCGATTGCATCTGGACCATTGGATTATCTGCAGATCAACGGATGTGATTGGGTTAGGGGTGACCAATCGGGGGACACGAGGTGGAATCAGATCGAATCCTGGCCATTGGTTCTTGTGGATTCAATGGCCAAGATCCAATCGAGGACATGAAGAGTTGCGAGTGGCACAATGAAAAGCTCTGATGATGCAATGGTTGTCGGATTTAGAGGGGAATAAATGATGGAGATTTCCATCAGGGGGTTTACAAAGGAATGTTATGGGCATGATGAAACAGGTGAGGATTGTTAGATCTATTATGATCAACGGTGAAGATTTCCCCCGAGACCAACAGAACAAATACACCTTGCATCGGAAGTTTTCACCTTAACAAAGAAAGCGCGCTCTCGGACATCTTCCGATTTCGATAAGCGCCACATGCTTTAGCACTTGGTCTTAGCACTCGGGTGCATGGAGGGGAAGTGGTTGGGGACTGGCAGAAAGGGGCTAAGCCTGTTATATGTAAAATGTGGGTTTTTTGACCTAAAAACAGAGTTTTTAAGGCTGAACAGAGGTTTTCGATAGAGGGAAAAATGGATTTTTAAGCCAAACAAAGAGTGTTTTTGAGGTTTCAAGGGGAGATGGGATGGTTTAGAAGACTTGAGAAGGGTTTTTGGGGATCAAAAGGGGAAAATTAAGAAAGGGAAAAAAAGGGTAAAAAAGGGGAATTTTGCAGGGATACAAGGGGCAAATGGAGGCTTTTCTGAGCAAAATCTTTTCACAGACAGTGAGGCTTTTTGGATGGAAAAAATATTGAAGATATTATCAAAGGTAAAGGGCACACAGAGGCTTCAAGGATGAGATATTTTCATAGGAAATATATCTCTTGAAGGCTCAAAAAAATATTTAGCCACCTATTTGCTTGACAAAAATTTCATAGGTGGCTAACAGTGGCTCCACATTGGGATGGCATCTTCTTGAAGGTGTCAAGAACTTTCAGAAATATTCTTTGGGAAGTAGGCCAGATGCTTGATATTTCAACCATATTTCTTCTTTGATTCATCTGTTACAAACATGATGGATATTAATCAACAGAAAACATTCCCCAAACAATCTAACTACCCACCCTACAAACCTAACGTTTTTTCTTCAAGGTGCATTTGAATTTGCAGACCTTCTTCATCATTTTTTTATTATTATTGAAAATAGAAAACAAACTAATCTAATTCTACCCTTATTCCTCCATGAGACAAGATTAAACTGTTGGCCTCATAGCTTCTCTACCTAATCTAATATCTGCTAGGATTAAACTGTCTAGCAGATTTCTTCTCTACATTCTACAACATAAATTTAAAAACAGTCAAACCAGGATTAGACAGTCTAGTTTGCTGTGGATCCATGGCATAAAGACAGCTGCACATGAAATGAAATTGCAGAAACTTGAAAACAAAATTTGAAGGCTTGATATTCTGAAACTTTGAAGCATCCTTGTTTTCTTTGTGACTCAAGTTTTGAGCTTGTTAGAGTCACTTTTCTTCTTCACTTCAGCTCTGGTTTTGGGATTTTTAGAGCTGATTCTTCTTTCTTCTTTGCTGGTTCAGATTTTTAGCATATTAGAACCAGCTTCCTTACTTCTTTTTGCTCAGGTTTTGATCACGTTAGAGCCAATCTTTTTCACTTCAGAGGTTCAAATTTTGAGCATGTCTTAACCTCTCCTTCTCTCTTTTTTTGAAATATTTTCTCTTTTTCTTTAAAAACAAAACACAACAATGGTATTTACAATGGAAATGAAAACTGGAATTTGGAGATCAGAAGTAGTAATGCTTGAGCATCCTACCATTGACAGGACCCCCAAACATATCTGTACCATCTAGCTCTTGTAGAAAAAAGGCATTTGGACTAGTGGTGGATTGGATGATGTAAGGACCCTACCACAAACTGTCAAATTTGCCATGCTTTCCCTTGTCTTCTCTCCTAGAGTCCCACTTAAGAACTTATCTCCAATTTTTAAGTCACAAGATTTTGTTCTTTTATCAAACAAATTTTTTATATATTCCTGCACTTTCAGAGCTCTATTGTAGACTTCTTCTCTTGCACTCGTTTAATCACTAGTACCCCAAGGCTAGTTGGAAACACTGACTTTGTTCCATAAACAAGCTAATATGGTGATATTCCAATGGACTTCTTCGTTGTTAGTCTGTCAGCCCACAAAGCATGCACTAACTTGTTATGCCATGATTTCTTATTTTCTTCAAGCAGCTTTTTGATAATGGTCACCAAGCTCTTGTTTGATGATTCAGCTAACCCATTACCTTGTGGGTAATAAGTAGTTGAATGACCGAGTGCTATCTGATACCTGTGACAAAAATCAATCATTCTCTTGGATCCAAAAGCAGTAACATTATTAGTGATTATCTTTCTTGGGAAGCCAAATCTAGAGAGGATGTGGTCTTCTAGGAACTTAATGATAACAGAATCTGTGGCATTCCTAGAAGGTATGGCCTCTATCCATTTTGTGAAGTAGTCTGTGGCTGTAAGGATCCACTTGTGTTGTGCAGAAGAAGTAGGGTGTATTTCTCCTATGAAATCTAGGCCCCATTGTTGAAATGGAGCCTCAACAGTAATGGGTTGTAATGGTAAAGGGATGAGCTTTCTTTTGCCTTCAAAGATCTGGCACTTATGGCAGGAAATTATCATTTTATGGTGTCATTGAAAAGTGTAGGCCAGTAATATCCAACTCTGAGTATTTTGTTAGCAGTGGATTTCTAGTTTAAATGGCCTCCACACTCTCCTGCGTGGAACTCCTATTTAATCCTCTCTACTTTAGTTTCAGGCAAAAATTTAAGCAATAGACCATTTTCATTTTTCCAGTATAAACATTCATTCAGTATGCAATAGTTTCTAGATTTCAACTTTAGGAATCCGACCTTAGTCTTTGATAAATCAGGAGGGGAATTGAGGTTTGTGAGTACATATAGGATATCAGAATAGCAAGGAGAATTTTGGATTTTTTCTTCAATTGTAGGATCAGGCAATCCCTCATGTTCATCAAGGGCATCTACCATGTTTATGTCAAGGGCTTGCAAATTAGTTTCAGCCGTTAGTTGAGCTAAGCCTTGAACTTTGATCCGTTTTGTGGGTTTTATTTCCAGGTCATACTCTAATATTACAGCAATCCATTTTCCCCTCTTTCCATCATGATCTTGGGACAAAATGTCTTTTACCACTATGTTAGGCACATAGGCAATGATGTGGGAATGCAGTATATACACCCTAAAGTCTTTCAAGGCATTTACCAAGGCATAGGCCTATTTCTCCATTATGTTATATTTTAGGGGTGCATCCCTTAGAGCTTTGCTGAAGAAAGCAATAGACTATTCCATTCCCTCTGAATTTTTCTGCAGTAGAACTGCAGCCACTGTATTCTATGAGGCAAAGGAAAATATCAGGAAATCTTTTAAGAAATCTTGGCTAATTAGGATAGGATTCCAAGTGAGTGCAAATTTAACTAATTCAAAAGATTTTTTAGCCTCTACAGTCCACTTAAATCCTACACCTTTTTTCAACATGTTTGTCATATCCCTGAGGTGTTCAGCTAAGTTGGGAATAAACATCCTTAAGAAGTTAATTTTCCCAATAAAGAACTGCAACTCTTTTATGTTTCTCAGGTGGGTAATCTGAAGTATTCCCTCAACTCTCTACAGGTCTATTTTAATTCTCTTCTATGATATAATATGGCAAATAAGCTTACCTTCTTGAAGCCCGAATACAATCTTCTTGGGATTTAAAGACAGACCAAACCTTCTAGATTTTTCAAAAACTCTTCTAAGATGTTTTAGGTG
Source organism: Pinus albicaulis (assembly GCA_034641835.2). Lineage (NCBI taxonomy): Eukaryota > Viridiplantae > Streptophyta > Pinopsida > Pinales > Pinaceae > Pinus > Pinus albicaulis. Next base: position 471,585,294 of record CM076570.1, on the reverse strand, counting down.
CTCCTCATTAGTCTTGGAATAGATTGTTATGTCATCCATATAGATGATAATGAAGTTCCATATTTCCTTTGAAAAGGTTATTTCCATTGCTCGTTGGAAGGTCGCACCAACGTTCATTAGTCCAAAAGGCATTTTTACGTACATAAAAGTGCCCCATGGAGTGGTGAAAGTTGTCTTGAGTTGGTCTTCTAGGAGTACTAAAACTTGGTTATAGCCTGAAAAACCGTCTAGCAGGGAGATCCTTTTTGAGCCCACTACCCTCTATAGGATGTGTTCCATCTTTGGTAAAGGGTAATGGTCTTTAAGTGAGGCCCTGTTAAGGTTCCTGAAATAAATGCACAGTTTGATCTCACCTGTTTTCTTTCTCACAGCTACAGGGTTGGAAACCCAATCGGAGAACCTCACAGGCACTATAATTCATGCCTCGTACATCTTCTTTATTTCCTTTTCGACTAGAGGCAGTTGTTTCGGGTTAATTTTGTGAAGTTTCTGTCTGAAGGGTTTTTGGTTCTCTTTCAAAGGGATTTTGTGCTATATAATGTCTGTATCGTAGGCCTTCAAGTCCTTGTAGCTCCAAGCAAACACATCGATGAACTCCTTAAATAAGTCAATATATTTATTTTTCATGTCTGTGGGCAAGGACTTAGCCAATTTAATCCTCTTAGGCTTATCCTCAATGCCTATGTTGCATTACTCAACATCTGAGTATGAGTGTTCTATAGTGGGTTTTTCGCTACGTCGTCAAAATTAAAAAGGTCTTCTAAAGGTGCCAGTCCTCTGGGTATATTCTTATTTTTTGACTGCAGCACCTCTATTTCCTCTTTTTCTGTGTTCTTATATTCTTTGGTTTGATTTCCAAGTTGTTTAGTTAAAGAGTTTATTTCTACGTTATGTGGTGATCTTTCTTCGTCAGGGGGCTCTTCACTCAGGTAGCTTTCATCGGATTTAGAGTCTGAATCATAGAATTCAAACTCATTCCTGCCAATCAGGAAATCCTTTATCTGCTTGTCACCCTCAAAGACCTGCCAATATTTTTCATTATCAGGCACTGCAGGTCTGTATTTTGTCTGAATGATGATTTTTTTTCACTGGGAGACTTATGATATGAACTAGCTATGCAGGCTAATCCATTCGCAATTATGTTCTGACTCCAAGGAACAAAAACCATTTCATATTCTACAAAGGTTTTCAATAAATCCATAGTGTCATTCCTGTACGCTCTCAATATAGGGTGTTTAGCTGTATACTCTTCGTTCACTTGTTTTATGATTAACTCAGAGTCTCCGTGTACAACTATCCTTCGGGCTCCTATTTTTTTCAACAGATTCAAGCCTAGTGTTGAGCCTCAAGATTGTGCTTTCTTTCATCTTACTTTACCTCATTTTCCTTTTTCCATTGCTATCCTAGACCCAATTGATCAATGAATTTAGTTAAAATTACTTTTAGAATGATTAACATGACTGACTTGCTAAGTTTTGTGATTTTTGTCATTGTGATGCATTTTGACCGGAACTAGCTGCAGAATGTAGACATTCCGTAGCTAACCGGAAATTCTGCAGCTGTCTTCACGTTTGGGTATGTTCTAGGTGGCCTCTCAAGAAAAACCGCATATGGGTATATTCCACGTCATGTCTACATTGTTCGTTGCTCACCATGAAGGAAGAAACGAATTCTGGATATGGTTTTGATACGTGGGAACACATTTAAGAAGGCAGACTTCTAGTAGGACTGTCTTAGTCCAGATGTCCTTTTCCTTTTTACGCAACCACTTCAAGAGTCCTAATGTGATTTCGATAAGGAAAGACAATGATCCTGGAATTGTTTCAAGTCTTGTTATGTACATTTGTTATATAAACACTTGGGCAACCGAGAGCTAGGCTAGATTTTTTTCTATATTTTGCTTAGATTCTGTGCTACATTTCTGAAGATGTAGATTGCTCAGTTCAAGTCATTTCTCTTTTAATGAAGCAGACAGTGTTGTTTTGAAAGCGTTGATTTGATTTGAAGTTAGATTCCGTCTGGTGGTAGAGGGCCCCTGCCCCCTGTACGGATTTATTTGCGTAATTTAGATAAGTATTCTAGCCGCCTTTACGTTTTTGAAGTTGAATTCGTAGATGTTTTCATTAGCTACTATAGTTATACTCGTTCTAAAAACTCTTCCAAAAGAAGAAGCTCTTCCAAAAGATTATAATGATGAATGGGAAATGGCTATAGTGTTGTAGGATTTAATTGTAATCTCTTTTTGTTCACCATCACAGTTATACTTATGCTAAGCACTCTTCCAAAAGAAGAAACTCTTCCAAAAAATCCTTATAATGTCTTAAGCATGATTGTGATCTTGAATGCTTCAGTTGTGTGTTTTTACTAAGTACCATAGTTGTTCTTGCTCTTAAAATGGTTTTCCAAAATATCATAATGATGGGTAGGAGATAGCTATGATATCTTAGTTTTTCATTGCTTTCAGTCTTTATGTTTGCATTTGCACTGAATTGTACAGTTAGGATTGTTCTAAGAAACTCTTCCAAAATACCAATCATGATGGACAAACAGACTGTATGATTCCATAGAATAATGCATGATAGCTTAGTTAGGATACTCCGGAGTTTAATTGCACTTAACTCATGCTCAGTTATTTTGTTTTAAGTTTGATAATGACTTGTAGTTCAGCACTGTTTTAGGCTAGTGACATTTTAAGTTCAGTTGTAGCTTAACTCATTGCATTTTCACTCCATATTCAGTTGTCATTCACTGCATATTAGATTACTTCAGTTGTTAAACTTAACACAACAGCCTTCATTATTCACAAACCTCTTCTTGTTCTAAAATCCATAATTGATTCCTAACCATATGAACAGAAGAAAATATCATTTTAAGGCCTGAAGTACTTCTGCAACTTCCTTATCATTTCACAAACAAACATTTCCTCAAAAGACTATTTCAAAAATCTATAACCTTTGAGTGAAGTTTAGTGTCATCAAACTAAGTTGCAGAATAGAGTTAGGAACTAGTCTTAGAGTAGAAGACCTTATGATGGTATCAATGTTTTGCTCCAAATATGCTTCAATAAATCTCTAATCAAGGATAAAATGTTGCATCATTATGAGTTAGTTGTTTAACTGTTTAGTTAGGAGGATTTGCACACTTAGTTGACCATGTCTCAAGCTCTCTCTCAAAATGCCTTTGATGAAAGAATTTGACAAGTTGAGTTTGTGTTTTGAATCATTTGCTTAAAAGTCATTATCAAGCTTTGTTTTTGCTTAGTCATAGTTTAGATTTGATTATGTTTTTAGTATTGCATTTGCATTTACCATTTGACATCAACCAATTAGGCTTCACTCTGTTTTTCTTAATCATTAGCTTCCTTCCACTAGCTTTCTAGTCATTTTCCTTGTGAACATAAAGCCACCAAAATATCAAAAACATCATAAATCATCACAAAAGACCAAAAACATCACAAAACACTACACACAGCGCATTAAGAAACAAACACCTAGGTACATACAATACACTTCACTTTAGCAGTTTACCAACCCTGGTTGACAATTAAATGAGCTCAATTTAGGAGACTAGATTGAGACCAAACACCTAGGATGAGAGCCTCATACTCTGCGATATTGTTTGTACATTTGAAGTTCAGATTGAAGGCATGAATCTTAGCATAGTCACTCTCAGTGTTATGTAACCACACTCCCACCCCCACAGTCTTTCTAGTGTAGGACCCATCGAAATTCATTCTCCATAAGGGATTGTTTTCAGGTTTATCATCATTTTCCTCCCTAGTGTTGGTTTTATTGTTATGTTGTAATGTGGGGTCTGTGTCGTGGTGGGAAGGGTTTTTTTCTTCATGATGTGTATGGGGTTCAGAAAGATGACTAGTTATTTGTTTGTAGTCCTGTTCTTGTTCATTCGGAGTTTCAAATTCAGTGCACTGTCCAAAGGTTTCTTCTTCATTTTCTTCTAAGTCTAGGGTGGCCGTTATGCTAAAATCTATGGGCTCTACCCTATTTTTTGCATCTCTGTCTTCTATTTTTGTCTCATCCATGGATTCATCGTTGCAAAGGATAAAGGAGTCTAGATCTATGTGTAATGTTATCACTCAGATTTTCCTTGAAGCTGTAGGGAAGAGGAAAGGGGTCCGAGGTAACCACAAACCAACTCTTAGGTACAGAATCTAGCCAATCTATACCCAGAGAGGGATCTCTCTGTAAGTTTTAACTTTGTTTTAAAAGATATTAGGCTAGTTGTAAAGTCTAGGGATTTTGATTGAGTTTGGTTGATGGAATTCTATAGCAGAGGGTAAGATCAAGTAGTTTCAGTTCATTGGGCTAATGGAGTCAAAAGGATGGCTGAACTGGATTAATTTTCTTAAAAAAGATGGTTTCACAGGGCAAGATAATCAAATATGGAGCAATGACAAATCTAAAGTGAATGGAATGGAATCAAATGGTTGAAGGGAAATTAAGAATCCTTTAACACATTTGAAAGAGGGAAATTAAGCGATTATCAATAAAGAGCAATTAAGTATTCTTTACTAAATAATAAAAATGTATAAACTAGGAAAACAGGAGCAATTAAGAATTCACTGTTTAAACCAGTTCAGAAGAAAACATTAGAATAACAATGATTAAAATCAGATTACACTTAAGAACTTTCTGATTTATTCCTTTTCATTAATTATTCAGACATGAAACACAGTGATATAATAAACAAATATAGAACTTCAAAACATAAGAGAGATGACTTATTGATCCCTTTTCAACTCATGAATCATGTAAAAAGTCTTTGCGTCAATTCTTCATCTAGCTAGCCATACAAAATTTCTCCAAAAAATCTCTTTATTCGAAAATGATCAATGTTACAGCAATGTCTAAGAATCCACCCTCAATACTCCAATTGAGGGAGTATTTATACAAAAAAATTACAAAAAATATCTCCTAACAAAATGAGATATAATCTAGGATGACTCATGGATATTTTACAACAAACTAGAGATAGATGGTCTCGTAGATAAGAAAAAATGATAACTAATGTTGTGTTGTTTCCTTCTTTTGAGAATGTGCTGGATGTGGGTCCTATGATTTGGCTTGCTTGCTGTCATCTTGAGTAACTCTGTGCTGGCCGTTCTGTTTTACTGATACTTTTTGTCTTCTCTGATAAACTTTGACCTCTCTCTATCCTTTTATCCTGACTTATTGTAGTAAATAATCAAATATTCATCCAAGGATAATATTTACAAAAGTTCCAACATCTCATCCCACCATTGAACTTCTAGTATCCTAGTCCTTTGAAGCTTTTTGAGAGTTTCATCAGCCTCAGTATATCTGTAGAAAGTAGGCTGAATTGGGAACAAATTTTTCACCTCATGTTCGAGATAAAACAAATTTTCCAATCTGTCATGAAGGTTTCTTCGTGTAGGTAATGCTATTGCTGATGAACTAGTTGAGGAACTCGCCTGATTGTCAGCATACTTGTCCAATTTCTCAATATAACTTTCAAGGTCCATTATTTTATCCTCTGAAACTAAAGGACTGGGTAATCCTTTATTCAACAAAATATCAAATCTTTCTCTGAAGGCAATAATTTCTTCTTGCATATCAGAGCATCTGCGTTCTAGATTCTGTATCAGAGTTCTTTTAGTAAAAACTATTTTAATCTCCAAGATTATTCTTGTCCTGTCTTGAATTCCAATTTCTGCAAGTTGATGTTTATTTTGAGTATTCAAAAAATGTATGAGTCTATTGGCTTCTTCGGGCATGTTTCCTAATTCATATCTTGCTTTCTCAATTTCATCTAGAGCCAATTTAACTAAGTCATTCTATTCATACATTATTTGAATTGAGGACCAGACATCTTTTATTGACTAGATGATATTGTCCCAAAGAATTTCATTTATTTCCTTTAAAGGCTTCTCCAATGTGAGATCCTTTTCCAATGTTTTGACTGTTTTTTCTACCTTGTTTACATCTCTTGTTTTATCTGCAACACTCATTTTTGAGAGATCATATTTGTGTTCTAAAGTGGCCAATTATTCCTTTGTTTTGTGGAGCTCTATGACCTGAAGTTTCATTTCTTCCATTGACTTTTTTAATTCTTCAGTGTTCAAATTTGAAGTGTTGCCCTGTGATAATTCTACTGGTTGACCTGTTGTTGCTGTACTTGTGGCTAATGTACCTGTAACTGCTCCTGTAACTGCTGGAATATTAGGCTATTGGTATTTTAATTCCTTTTCAAGTTCTTTCTCAGTTTCATTAAGTTTCTCATTCAATTTCAAAAGCAAGTCCATTAATTCTTCTTCGGAATTTTTCTTCATAACTTCTGCAGTCAGTGGATGTCTTGAGGCTGGTAACTTCAGTTGCTTTCTCAAAGCTGCAATATCATCATCCTTTTTCTTAATCAAAGTTTCTATGCCCTTGACATCCTTTGGATTATGTCCCAACCCAATTATTATTTCCTCCAAAGTCTTTATCCTGTTATCCTTAGCCTGAGAGGAGGCTTTTCCAAGCTGCAACTGTGCATTAGTGTTCTCCAAGGAATCCTGCAATTTGTGGGCCATCATTGATTTATCCGTCAGAGTAGAATAAATAATCTTACCTATTTGTTTGTGTAACTCAATTTGATCCAAAGGATGAATATCCTTTGCTAAGACTTCAAAATTAGCCCTGATATAATCTTCAGTTGTTTGAGGTTGTTGCACTTTGGGTTTGAAGTGGCTCATTACCATCTTACCCTCCTGGATGTCATAGGCCGAAATCAATCTTTCTTGATTATTTGGAGCCATATTCAAATATTGGTTGTACATTTGAAGTCTCAGTGGATCATTCCTGGCCTTTATATTGATGAATGTATTTTTGATATCCCAGGCCTCTTTCACTGGAGATTTGAAAGAAGATATCTCTGCACTTTGTTGCCTTTGTAGTTATTTTCTTTGAAAATTAGTGGATGTCCCACTACCTATACATGTTTGCTGACTGTCTTCTCTTCCTTGGCTATCAGGGATTTCTTGAAAAGATTCCATTTCTGGAAGAGGATTTAAATTTTTTTTTTTAGCACCAGGCTGCTCTGAAGACCCACTAAGAGGGGTAGCTACTTCGGCATATCTCTTTTTTCCCTTTTCCACATTGAGAGGAGTTTGTAAAATTGACACTTCTGCCACATTGGTCTGAGTAGGAGGAATATGTACTTGACCCTGTTCTTTAGAAGTCTCAGGTTGCTCAGTCATTGTGAATTTTTCAAATACTTGTATATCAGCCTCCTTTTCTTTTCCTTTAGAGTCTACTGTGGCCAATGCACTGATCTCCTGTATATTTTGTTGAGAATTCCCAGCAATGGAAGGATCAATACCTGTTATCTGCACCCGTCCAAAAGATTCTAGATCAAGAATCTTTTCAAGGTCTTTCATAACATTTTCCACACTGGCCTGCTCACTATCCTGCTGTATCAATGTTCCTTCCATCCATTCATCCATATTGGCATATTGTTCAATTTCTGGGATTCTTTGATGCATGTAGAGAGATAATTTATTTTTCATTCTTCTATCACAAATAAAGCTATTTTGGTCATAAGGAACCCAATAGAAACATTTTTTTAATCTAAAATAGTCTTCTAATATTCTTTCAGCTTCTTTTGCAACATCTCTAGAATTGCAGACAAAGGGACCTAACTGAATTTTAATCTTGAGTTGAGCCTTTTTATTTGCATTACAAAAATGAACTATATCTGAATTGATCATCTGCCTGAAATACTGTAATGCAAAGAGTCTCATTGGGACATATTTTGGTAACTTGAATGGGCATAACTCACACTCGTATATTCTGATCTCTGTGTGATTTTGGTATAGGTACCAGTCACCTATCCGATATTGTTTTGAGAGCTGAAGAATTTTCTTGATTTCAGTACTAAGTCTAGGAGGGGATACTCCTGTTAACAAAGTGGTTGTAGGGTGTACAAATAGATCAATAAACTCATTGTAGGAATAAGGAGAATCAGGGGAATTATGAGTAATGGCAGACCAAAAGATCACAGACCTAGGATTTCCTTTGACATCAAGCTTTTTGACATAGAAAGGGAAACTGTTTGATTGATGGTAAATCATGAGATGATAAATAACAAAAGAATATTTGAACACTCTCTCATTCTCAAATATCATGAACTGATCATGGATTTTATCAGCAATGTAAGATGCAAAATCATACTTGACAGTAGGGGGCTGTCCAGGGGTAAAGATAGACAACAATACTAGGGTTAATTGGTCAACATACTCACTAGTATTGAAACCCATTACAGAGGATATCATATTCAAAATAAGCCTGCCCACATTAGTGAAAAAGGTATAACCATAAGGGGGAGGGCCTTTGGGCTTATTTTCTAGCAACATGAAGGTTTGGCAAAGGTGATTCAACTCTTCTTGAGATAAATTGGCAGATTTCCCAAGTAATTCTCCCATAGAAAGGGGAGTCAAGGCTTGACCAGGTTGAAATTGAAGCATTTCATTAATAGAATGAGTAGTTATGGGAAAGAGGATATTTTGACTTGGGGATAAAACTGCTCGTTGATTGGGATCATAGTTTGCATGGCACTAATGAATTAACTCAGGAAAAATGTGGACTAAGGGGAGAAGGTACATGGGAAGATTAGATTCCAAAAGTCCAACAATGTCATAACCTTTCAAGTAATTATCTCGGAAATGGCAAAAAATTCGAAGAGGATTCTCTCTGAGCACCAAGTCTTTGATTTGGAAATCTCTGTCTACCAAAGGAAAATAATCTAAATCTCCGTGGGGGGCAGGTGCTACATTCAGAGCCACGGGAACCTCCATTTCTGGTTCTTGTGGATTCAGAAATGAATTCGGGTTTTTGGATGAAAAACGGGCACAATCACAGTTTTAGGAATGTATTTGCAGTTTTGGGAATAGAGGAATGAACTAAAGATTGATTTTGAACTCTGTTTTAGTTTCTCGTGTGGAATTTACAGCAAAAACTAGGATTTTACAGAGTTTGATGAGAATTAGGATAAATACTTGTTTTCTGGATAATGAACAGTAATTAGAACAGGTATTAACTATGGAAAATGAATTCTGAATGCTCAACTGCAATTTTCTTCAACAAGGTGGCAGTTGATGGCATTCGACGGTTGATTTTGGAGTTTTCTGCATAAGAATCTGGTCGTTACACAGGATAGTGAAAATGACACAGGAATATTTGTTTTATTTGCAAAGTCAAAGGTTGGCAAGTTTTTAATTATTTTAATGGATGACGTCAGCAAGTACGACGACTATGTCACGGGAGGCAAGCAGTAAGCGGTTTCTATCGCACCGCTTTTGGGGAAGAGTGGTTTTGGGCGAAGTGGCAGTGATTCCATACGATGAACGACGCGTGGCATGGCACTGTTCAGAAAACCGCTTAGCCATCGCACGTTATCGTTCGGACGTGGATGGATAGAGATATTGATAGTAACCGTTGATCTCCGATGAGTTGATCGAACGGTCATTGGGAAAGGGAGATGATAGGGATTTAATAGTGCGGGCCCGATGTATTTAATTATGATTTAATCGTATCAGGTTAATTTGATTGGCGGATAAGGTTATTAATTAACTGTGAGGGTTAATTAATCCCTTTTACATGACGGGGGGACACGCTTCATGATTAATCAGAAATTTGACTAATTAATCATGTTTAACACATTTATATGATTATGTTTCAATCAACAGGGTGGGAAATATATTAATTGGGAATTTTATTAAAATAATATGGGAAAAGGGGAAATTTACATCAAGATTTAAAGTTAAAAATTAATATGGAAATGAATGAAGCAAAGCGCTAAGTGTAAACATTAGGTTAATGCCTTTAACTTATGCTTTTGTAAATAGGGTATTGTGAAATATTGCATGATTTTCCTAAGTAAAATGGGATTTTACTTAGGAAAAGATTTTTTAGAGGTGAATGAATGTAATGATGAATGATTTTAAATACTTAGGTTTTTCAAATTATTGGGCCGAGGGTCTGGTCCCTCCAAAAGTCAAGGAAATGCCTTGAGCCCCTCTAACTTTCAATACCTTAGTACTTAGGTGAAAATTAGTAAAACTTTTTAGGAAAAATGAGAGGGGAAGTTAATTATATGATTTTTCTTTGCTTGAAATCCTTTTCAGTGTAGTATTTGCCTTTGAACTTGTGATGAAAGAAAATATTTAACACATCTAGAGACATTATCCATCACATGTAATTCAGCAACATCATCTACCTACCCTACCTAGTTTACCCTATCATTTTTTCTTCTTTATTAGGGTGCTCAGATTTAAAAATTTGTTAAGCTCCTTTTATTTACTCTACCTATCTACTTATCTGCCAAGATTAAACAGTTTGGTCAGATCTTATTCTCTATCTCTAAAACATAAAATTGAAAGATGAGCTAGCCAAGTTTAAACTGTTTGACTGTTCATAAATTGTGGCAAAGGATACAAATTGCACACAATCTATTTATTACATCAGATCAAAAGTAGTGGCATTTAGACTTGCACACTTTCCTTGGCCTTTCTTTTGGTGGGGTTCATTTTCTTTTACTTTTTTGGCCATTTTTATTCTTTTCACCCTTTGATTTTTATTTTAGGGTATACCCTCTTTACATTTTAAATTTTTTGATTTTTTGAGAATATGGAAAACCTTTGCAACAAGAAAAGGTATGAACATATTACATATCTCATCAAGTCAATCATGAAATATGACACCTATTGGTATAGGAGTCTAACACTGACTCCACTTGGGGATGGCTTTTCCTGGTGAAAAGTCAAGAATAGCAGGTCAGTTGCCCTCAGAATGGTTTTTACTAAACCATGGAATCTTCTTTTGCATGTTGCTTTATTGTATGTATGACAGTAATACTTTTGAAGCTTGGCCTTCTCCTCAGGCTTCAATTCCATTAGGTTACTATCCACTCAAAACTGATACATTACAAAGGATATAGTATGTACTTGTCAAAAAATTAGAATATTCTAATAAATAGGATCAAAGTAATGTTTCAAAATTCTACCATTAACTGGCCCTTCTTCAGTATCTATACCATCCAATTTTTTCAGAAAATATGTGTTGTTTCCTTGTAAAGCATGAATAATATAAGGTCCTTTCCACATGAAGTCAAACTTCCCATGTTTTCCCTTATCCTCTCTTCTGGAATCCCATCTTAAAACTTTGTTTCCAAGTTGAAAATATTCTGCCTTTGTTCTTTTGTCAAATATCTTCTTTAGTTTCTACTGTAATACTTGGGATCTCTAATATACTTCTTCTCTGGTCTGCTGCAAATTGATAGCCTGATTTATTATTCTTTGAATATAATTAGGTTCAACCTGAGCTTCTTGAAGTAATTTCATTACAGTAACTCCTAAAGATGAAGGAAATATAGCTTCAATATCATAAACTAACTCATAAGGACTAGTCCCAATGGATTTTTTGGTGGTGAGTCTATCTGCCCATAGTGCATTTGTAAGTTTCTTATGCCAATTTTTCTTGTTTTCCTCCAATAATTTCTTAATAATATTTATGAGGCTCTTGTTGGAGGATTCAGCTAGTCCATTTCCCTGAGGGTAATAGGCTGTAGAATGGCCTAAGGTGATATGATATTTATTACAGAAACTTATCATCTTCTTAGATTTGAAAGCAGCAGCATTATCAGTTATTATTTTCTCAGGACATCCAAATCTTGATAGTATATTAGTTTCTAGGAATCCAATGATCACAGTGTCATTGGCTTGTCTGGAAGAAATTTCTTCTATCCATTTGGTAAAATAATTTGTGGTAGTGAGGATCCATTTGTGTTGGCCAGAAGGAGGAGGATGGATTTCTCCAATGAAATCCAGACCCCATTGTTGGAAAGGGTTTTCAGTGGAAATTGGTTTCAGGGGTAAGGGTAATAATTTTCTCTTGCCTTCAAAAATTTGACATTTATGGCAAGAAGTGACAAATTTCTTTACAATAGAGAACAAGGTTGGCCAATAAAATCCAGCCCTTAGGATCTTATCTACAGTTGATTTCCAATAAAGATGTCCACCATAGTCTCCTGCATGGAATTCATTGAGAGCCTCATCAGCTTCATCTTTTAACAAAAAATTCAATAGAATACCATCATGATTTTTCCAAAAGAGAGCATTATCTAAAATACAAAAATTTAAAGATGTCATCTTTAAAAACCTTTTCTTTGTTCTGGATAACCCTGGAGGAGCTTGCAAGTTTAACAATACATAAATTATATCAGCACACCAAGGTGAATCTAAGAAGGCCTGGCTGATTTGTGGAGCCACCATCTCTTGTTCGTCATCCAGTTGATTAATATCTAGGGCTTGGCAATTTGTTTATGTCATGAGTTGAGCCAATCCCTGTCCCTTTATAAGCTTTGTAGGTTTTATCTCAATATCATACTCTAATATGGTAGGAATCCATTTACCTCTTTTTCCCTCAATTCCATCTTGAGTTAAGATGTCTTTGACAACAACACTTGGTATATAGGCTATCACATGAGAATACAATATATAGATTCTAAAATATTTAATGGCTTTCACAAGTGCAAAATCTTGTTTTTCCATGATGTTGTATTTTAATGATGCATCCCTTAGTGCTTTACTAAAAAAGGCTATAGGTTTTTCACATCCTTGATCATCCTTTTGTAATAAAACAACTGCTATAGTATGTTCTGATGCAAATGAAAATATTATGAAATCTCTATCAAATTATGGACTGGTAAGAACTAGTGTTCTGGTCAAAGCCATTTTGATTTCTTCAAATGATTGATTGGCTTCTACTTTCCATTTAATACTTGAATCCTTTCTTAACATGTTAGTAAGCAATCTAATTAATTCAGCTAAGCCAGATATGAATCTTCTCAAAAAAAATATTTTTCCTATGAAAGCTTGAAGTTCTTTGATATTTCTGGGATGAGGTATCTGCAATATGGCTTCTATTCTAGTAGCATCAATTCGAATACCATATTTGGAAATGATATGGCCCAAGATTTTACCTTCTTCAAGACCAAATAAGGACTTCTTTGGATTCAAAGAGATACCATACTTTCTGCACTTAATGAATACTTGTCTAAGATGGTCCAAATGTTGCTGATCTGATTTAGAAAAAACAGTTAAATCATCCAGATATATAACAAGAAAGTCATGAATTTCTTTTGCAAAAGCAATATCCATTTCTCTTTGGAAGGTTGCTCCAGCATTTTTGAGTTCAAATGGCATTTTAACGTATTTGAATGTACCCCAAGGTGTTGTAAAATATTTTTTATCCTGATCATCAGGATGAACCAAAATTTAGTTATATCCTGAGAACCCATCTAGAAGAGAGATCCTTGAAACACCTACTACCCTTTGTAAGATGTGATCCATTTTGGGCAAAGGGTAATTATCCTTCAAAGAAACCTTATTCACATTTCTCAAATCAACACATAACCTGATCTCTCCACTTTTCTTCCTAGTAGGTACCAAATTAGACACCCACTCTGAAAACCTAATAGGAGCAATTATTCCTGCTTCATACATTCGTTTAATTTCTTTTTCAATTGAAGGTAGAAATATGGGATTGATTCTTCTAAGTTTCTGTTTAAATGGTTTCTGATCTGGTTTCAAAGGTATTGTATGTTGAATTATAGAGGTATCATATGATTTCAAATCTTCATAACTCCAGGCAAAGACATCCTGGAATTCTTTCAAAAGTTCAACATATTTTGATTCCTGATCAGCAGGCAGAGATTTGGATAACTTTATCATTTTAGGATTCTCTTCAGTTCCCAAATTATATTCCTCAATATCAGATTCAAATGGTTCCATTTTGGGTTTCTTTGGAATATCATTAGAGTTGAAAATATCTTCTAAAGGAGTTAATCCTTTAGGCAAATGATTGTTTTTTAAATTAATGATCTCTGATTCTTCTTCTATAATTTCATCAACCTCCATTTGTTTCAGGTCCTGCATTTCTTTTTTAGTGAATTTATTTGGATGAAGCATTTGAATTGCATTTTCTTCTAAAATATCTGTTTCTTGTTCATTTATTTGATCATATTCAATTATTGTATCTTCATCTATGTTACTGTTAGAAAATTCATTCTCTAAAGTCAAAAAATTGTTAATCTAATTATCATTTGCAAATACTTGCCAATTCTTAAAATTATCAGGTATAGCTGGTCTGTGTCTAATCTCAGTTGTGAACTAATGATTAGGTTCAAAGGGTAATTTAAAAGTACTGGCAAACATTTCCAGACTATGAACATGCAAATTTTGTTTTCGTGGAATTTTAGCAAGCTGAGCCTGCATAAATGTATTGAGAATCTCTACAACTGTTCGTCTATATTCTCTTCGTCTGGGATTTTTTGTCATAAAATCACCATTGATCTGTTGAATAATTAAATCAGAATCTCCTATGACAGATACTCTAATTTCCCCTAATTTTTTGACAAGTTTAAGCCCTAACAAAAGAGCTTCATATTCTGCCATATTATTAGTGCATTTAAAGTTCAATATATAAGCGTGGCCTTCAGCATGATCATTCTCAAGGTTGTGTGTCCAAATTCTAGCTCCTGCTCCTAGCTTGTTAACTGAACCATCAAATTCTAAATGCTAAAGAATTTCATGTTCATAATTAGTATCAGGAGTTCCAGGAACTTTCTTTATAGTGAGATCTTGTTTTTTTTTATTTTCTTCTGACTTCTCTTGGGTATCTGATGTTTCTTTGCTCTCAGAAATTTCCTGGATTTGAACACTAGATTTTTTATTTGCAATTTCTTTTGGTTCTGTTGTTGGAACTTATAATTCAGTTGGAAGATCAAATTCAACATTATAAAGAATGAATGAGTCCATATCAGAGTGCACTGAGTAGATGGGGAAATTTCCAGGTTTCTCCTGACTACTAACTACATATTTCATTAAGGTTTCTCTGTATAGTCTCTTAGGTTGGCCGAATACTTAAATAGTAGCATATGACATGTCTAATTGAAGAGATCCTCCAAGTTTTGCACCCCAGGATCTGGACAATAACATACCATATTTTGGAGGAATATCTGCTACTACTATATCCATCAAAATAGTTTTTGCAGGGTATTGAACCAAAGTAACACACAAATCTTTAATTAATCCTAAGCATCTCACTTGAATTGAATCAAAAGAAAAAAGGTATTTGTATGGTCTGGTTATGTATAGGTTTAATCTCTCTATTACAGCTTTGGGCATTAGATTGTGAGATGCCCCAGAATCAAGCATGGCATTATGAAGTATTTTATCATGTATATTCAAACTCACATAAAATGGAGGAGTTCCTCCACTCCCTAGTTTTCCATTTACTTCAGGGCCAAAAAGTAATTTGGGTTGGTCATCAAAAAAATTTACTGAATCATCACTTCCAATAATATTAAGTGATTTATGAATTTGACTTCGGTAGACATCATGTTTAGCTAATTCAGACAATGGAACAAATATTTTTATTTTGCCTATTTCAGCCTCCAGACTAAAAGGTTTTTCAGTTTGAGCTCTTGTATTTCGAACAGTTGGATTCTCTTTTTCTTTTGTGTTTTCAATATTTTTCTCCTTTTCAGGAATGGGGTTGTGGGCTGAAGTTGTTTCCGAATCAACTTCTGGAGGTTCCTCTACATTTCCTTTGGAAGGAAAAGTATTGGAAAGTTGTCTGTTGTTCAGTTGAGTATCAGATACATCTTCAATTATTGGGTTGGTAGGATTAGGATCTGATCTAGAAAGAATATGTACAGTGGTAGTATATGTTTTACCTTTGAGGGGTTGTTTTGTAACTTTCTGTTTACTTATTTCTGGGACATCAATTCTTCTGCTCCTCAAATTGTATTTCTTATGGAATTCATAAACAGTTGTATCATATCCTTCCTTAAAATCAAATGATTCTCCTG
Organism: Pinus albicaulis; assembly: GCA_034641835.2. Taxonomy (NCBI): domain Eukaryota; kingdom Viridiplantae; phylum Streptophyta; class Pinopsida; order Pinales; family Pinaceae; genus Pinus; species Pinus albicaulis. Next base: position 471,569,403 of record CM076570.1, on the reverse strand, counting down.
AATGGGTTTGAAATTGACTAAGAATGTGGGCTTCTTGATCATCTTGAGTCAAGAAAATTTCTGGTTCGTTCTTGCATTTAGTCAAGTTGTTTATTTGATCATCTTCGATTGGTTGTTTAGAAGTTGAACCTTCAACATAATTTTCCTGGAATGGGGGCCTAATATTTTGGTCAAGACTAGTTTTTCCAGTATTTTGGTTTTGATTCTTTCTGAAATTTGGATTTCTCACAGTATTGCTAGGTTGGCCATCTCAAGGAGACTTCCTTTCAATTGTTCCTTCTCTATCTCCTAGCCTTTCCATTCCTTTAATAATATCATCCAGTTTCTTTTCAAAAGCTGATGGTTCTTGATTTAAAGGCATTCTCCTTTCAGCTCTAGCTCTAGCTCGTTTCTCTATCAAGTTGGCTTCAACACTAACAGTTATACTTTGCATTTCTTCTAAAATTTGAGGGGCTCTTTCCCTGAACTGATAGGCTATATCATAATCAAATCCATCAGGGAATTTGATTAATACTGAATCTGGAGGAGGTCTAAGGTTTTGGGGAACAGTGTTGTAAGCTTCATTGAATCTAATGATATAATCTTGCATGGTTTCATTTGGTCCTCTTTTTAGTTTTCCAAAGTCTGATAAGATTTGAAGAGGATCTTTCTTATTTTCCCATCTGTTTAGAAATGTTCTATAAAGATCTGGTAAGTCAATAATACTGTTTACAGGAAGGGCTCTAAACTAGGTTCTGACCTCTCCAGTAAGGCTTTGGAAAAATATTATCATTCTTACATCATCAGCATCTATTTCATAAATTTCAAAATAATTGGTCATATTTTTAGTATTCTGTTGTGCAGTGTAAGTACCAGAACCATCAAAAGGAGTGATTTTTCTCTGGTAGTCTTGAGGTATAGCCACTGGATTGGTTGGTAACCATAAGGGAGCATATCTGTTTGCCATTGGAAGAGATAGTGATGGAATAATAGGTGAAGTTGGTCTATGAGTGGTGGGTGGAGGAGTAGAAGGGGTAGTTTGAGGTTGAGATGTTTGAAGAAATGTTGATGAACTTGGGGAGGCTGAAGTGATCACAAAAATGTTTGATGTCCCTTCAGAGGTAAGCTCAGATTATATAGGATTTTGAAAATATTTATCAAGATGTGAAGTAACAAATTCAAGTTGTAAATCTTCAAGGAATACTGGGTCCGGAACTAAATTGGACAACTCAGATTCAGAAAAATTTACAAATAGAGATGTTTCAAACTACTCATCAAATGGTTTGTCCTCAAGATAGATCCACTTCACAAGACAGGAAATTGATCTATAGAGTGGTTGAGAACTACCATAACTTTCTAGACTATCTTGTCTCCTAAGAATCCTGGGGATCAAATTCGGATTTTCAAACACAGGTGGTGGATTTGGATCAAGATTAGCCCTGGTGTAACGAGTCCTTTCTGAAGCCAGTTTTCTAGGTGATATATATTTTTTGGTTTTTGTCTTAAATGGAATGAAAAAATACAACTTCGACAATTTCTTTAAGAAGTTTTAGATATTGGATATAAATTTTCTCAAAGATTTATTTGACTAGAGGAGCTGATCAAATGTTTGAAACAAAAGTTCAGTTCATAAACTAGACCGGAGATAGACTGAAGCAACATTTATTTACCATGCAATTGCAAAGCAAAAGCAGTTCAAAGGCTACGTGGCTAACTTCAGGCTCCATCTGTAGTTCATAAAGTAAAAAATAGTAACAATAAAATTATTCAGTGTCCCCAGTATGGTCGCCACTATTGTATCACTCAGATGTTCCTTGAATTTGTAGAGAAGAGGAAAGGGGTCTGAGGTAACCACAAACCAACTTTTAGGTACATAATCTAGCCAATCTGTACCCAGAGAGGGCTCTCTCTATAAGTTTTAACTTTGTTTTAAAATATATTAGGCTAGTTGTAAAGTCCAGGGGTTTTTATTGAGTTTGGTTTATGGAATTCTATAGAAGAGGGTAAGATCGAGTAGCTTCAGTTCATTGGGCTAATGGAGTCAAAAGGATGGCTGAACTGGATTAAGTTTCTTAACAAAGATGGTTTCACAAGGAAAGATAATCAATTAGGGAGCAATGACAAATCTAAAGTGAATGGAATGGAATCAAATGGATGAAGGGAAATTAAGAATCCTTTAACACATTCGAAAGATGGAAATTAAGTGATTATCAATAAAGAGCAATTAAGTATTCTTTACTAAATAATCAAAATGTATAAACTAGAAAAACAGGAGCAATTAAGAATTCACTGTTTAAACCATTTCAGAAGAAAACATTTAGAATAACAATGATTAAAATTAGATTACACTTAAGCACTTTCTGATTTATTCCTTTTCATTAATTATTCAGACATGAAACACAGTAATATAATAAAAAAATATAGAACTTCAAAACATAAGAGAGATGGCTTATTGATCTGTTTTTCGACTCATGAATCCTATAAAAAGTCTTTGCGTCAATTCTTCATCCGGCTAGCCATACGAAATTTCTCCAAAAAAGAACTTTATTCCAAAATGATCAATGTTACAACAATGTCTAAGAATCCACCCTCAATACTCCAATTGAGGGAGTATTTATACAAAAAATTACAAAAAATATCTCCTAACAAAATGAGATATAATCTAGGATGACTCATAGATATTTTACAACAAACTAGAGTTAGATGGTCTCGTAGATAAGAAAAAATGATAACTGATGTTGTGCTGTTTCCTTATTTTGAGAATGTGATGGATGTAGGTCCTATGATTTGGCTTGCTTGCTATCATCTTGAGTAACTCTATGCTGGCCGTTCTGTTTTACTAATACTCTTTATCTTCTCTGATACACTTTGACCTCTGTCTATCCTTTTATCCTGACTTATTGTAGTAAATAATCAAAAATTCATCCAAGGATAATATTTAAAAAATTTCCAACATCTCATTCCACCATTGAACTTCTGGTATCCTGGTCCTTTGTGTTGGGAAAAATACTGAGAGGGGGGGGTGAATCAGTATTTACTGCATATTCAAAACTTTTTACTTTTTCATTTCTTAAAACCCATACGCTACTTTGCTGAAGCCAAGTAGCGTATACACGCGGATATCCTTCATAAAACTCGCGTATACACAGAGATCTAATTATGCCATTAGTTCTTTACTTATATCATTCCATCATTCATTCATTAGATGTTCTATAAACAGTAAACATGTGCAGTAAGAATAGAATAAACCATCACACAAAGCATCACACATGAACACCAGGATTTTTAGGTGGAAACCCAAATCGGGAGAAAACCACCGCTGCAGTTGCTCAGCCTTCAATATTTCATTATAGAGAAAACATCTTACAACATATGTGCTGACGCAGACTTGACCAGCACGCAGGCACCCACCTGCGCTCGTTTACCAGCCTCTCCTGGAAGGGAGCTCCAACCCCCTGACTCGTTTACCAGCCTCTCCTGGAAGGGAGCTACGACCCCCTGCTCTCGTTTACCAGCCTCACCTGGAAGGAAGCTACGACCCCACTGCCTCGTTTGGCCTCTGCGGAGGGCCCTCAGCCCCCAGTCTTGGGCTGCATTTACTGGAAGGGAGCTCTAATCTGTGAGCTGCAACCCTCGGCTTCCACCTTGGACCACGTTTCATCAAAATTTTCACACTGGATCCAACAACTTCAATAGAACACAACTTGCAGGCCACGTTTCATCATATTTTCAGACTGGACCCATTCCATACTTTTAAGCTCAATCATACATAACCAACATGTACATACCAATTCAGATAACACATATCAGATAGCAGTAATACAGCAGAACAGATCAGATGTTTCATACCCCATGCTTCAGCAAACCCTAGTTTGCATACGTGCTTTCACTTCACTGATGTCGCATATATACGCGCTTTCGTCCACATAAACTAGCGTATACCTCAGTACATATTTCATTGCGCATACGCGCTTTCTCTTCAGCGAAGCCGCGTATATACGCGCTTCCTCTTCGGCGAAGTAGCGTATAGATCTTCAACCATCATAGAGCAGCATACTTCTTCAGATCAGATATTCAGTTCAGATTTAACCCTTTACTTCAGACAGATGTTCGCCTCATCACAGATCTAATCACTCCATAAACAGATCTAGTAGATAAAAATACATTTCAGATCTAGATCCCCTTCTTCATCATTTTCTTCATTGGTGCATCATAGATTCAGATCTATCATCAAGCCTTTACCCTTTCCATACAGATATACTTCACAGAGAAGTATTCATTCAAGCTCAGACATCTTGCTCCCACACTCATGATTTGCACAATGAATTTCTTCTCCTTATATAGGTTTATCCTTTTTCAATACCACGGGCCCTTTTTCCAATACCATGAGCCAAAACAATACCATGAGCCTTCAATACCACGGGCCCCTTTTTCAATACCATGAGCCAAAACAATACCATGAGCCTTCAATACTACGGGCCCCACTTTATGAGCGCTTTTGCCCATACGCGACTTGGAACGTTGTTTCCCGCGTGCATACGCGACTTCCCTTAGACAGATCCGCGTATGCCTTGAGACATACTCTTTTCATCATAGATCTAGCACATGCTGAATTCCTTTCTTCATTGCCTTCTGTACACACTGTAGATACATCAGATTTCCTTCATCAAGAACATATTCTATCAAGCACAACTTCATCTAGTAAGTTGCCATTATCTTCATCAAGAGGGTTGCCTTTCACGAACACCACTCATCATCATATTGCTAACAAAACATCATTTACCAAGTCTATCAAGTCAAGAATAACTTCATCAGGTGGATTGCCATCAAGGACAACACATGTCAACAGTCACATGTCTTCATCTTCATTCAGTGGGTTGCCATCAAGGATAACACTCTGCATCATATTTCCAACAATCTCCCCCTTTGGACTTGATGGCAACCACGATGGTGTTTGGTTACCACAACAGATAAGTACATTGACACCATGTCACTCTCCCAATTCTTTGACACCATTATCTGCATTCAAACACCATGTCACTCTCCGCCTTTGACATCAAGGGCAAAGGGCAGATCAAAGCCAGCGGATCAAAACCAACACACTCTCCCCCTTTGACATCAAGGGCAACGGGTGGATCAAAACCAACACACTCACCCCCTTTTCTCCTCATGTAGAAGAAGCGTTCTGCAGATCTGATGTATACTGAAGTGACCAAGCTCCCCCTGAGTTCATGCTGAATCTTCAAACATATTTTTTAATGAAGTACATGACTCTATGAACTTCCTATCACCAAAAGACCCATACTTACATCAAACATCCAACCAAGTGAATTTACATATGAGACTCAAGTACCCAACCAAGTGGGTTTACACATTTCAACTCAGCTACCCATCCAAGTGGGTTTACAAAATTTGACTCAGCTACCCAACCAAGTGGGTTTACAAATTTGACAAGTCCTTACATGACTGAATATTACAATTTTACATCATGGGTCTCAACAAGACATTTTCATCAAAATACAAGTATGACCATTTAAGACCAACACCTAGAAAATCCTCAAGAAAGAGAACATATTTCAGAACCACCATAATGCCAACAATGCATTGTACTCAGCAATGTCACTGCTCCCCCTGAATCTGTGCATCCAAGCATCCTTTTCATATGACTAAGGCTCCCCCTTAGTTTGTGCATCCTGAACACTTTCACCAACAAATTATCAAAACATCTTCATCAAATCACTAGAAATAGAATTATGAGAACTGGAACACCACTTGAGATACCAGACAGTATCAGAGATACCAAACAGCACTGCAGCTATGCTGAGGAGAGCTGACTCCAAACTGAAAAATGTCAGCAATTAGACATACGCGGTTTTCTGTGCATGAACTCGCGTATATACACGACTGTGTTTCAGGAAACCCGCGTATACAATACCATCTTCTACATTTTAACCAAAACTGATCCTTTGTGAGGCAGAGACAATGTTCAACATCTTTCTAAGATATTTGAAAAGTTTCCTGGAATACAGATAGATAAAACAATGTAGTTGTATCTTCAAGCGTCATCCAATGGTTGTAGCATAAGCACATTAGTATCCAAGTCTTCAGATTCTTTGCAGCATCAATACATTCTTTCCATACCAGAACAGCATCTTCACATAAGTGTCAAGCAATCATCCATGTGGTCCAACATCACCATGATCTTTAAGATTTAACATGAAGTACCATATGTAGGCAAAAGATCTTAACCATAGTAACAAGCTCTGCATGAACTATTCTTATCTCTGAATCATAAGACTTCCAATTTTATCCAACAGATAAACTTCAGCAAGCAGTAAACACAGCTCATTCAACGTCTCATCATCATAAACCATGTACCAAGCCATCATCATTTGAGCATGAGTATCACAATAACCAAAGAATAAGCAGTCATATTGCCAACAATACAATCATTAGTATTCAACCTGCTGCTCCCCCTGTGACGATACATTACTAAATCTCATAATGTATCCCACATCATTCCTGTAGTCAATCAGAGAAGTAAGCTTCAGAAGCGGATGACTGCATTAGGGTCTGAATTCCCTACGTTTCTGATCATTCCTCCTTCTTTTTCCAAATTTGCTTGAGCTTTCCAACTGTGTGCTGAAAATTGTCCACTTTCCCAGATCTGTTCATCCTGCATTCTTTTTCTACATGTCCATACTTGTTACAAGAATAACATCTCATGTGTCCAGATAAATAAGCATAAGAATCATAATGAGTATTTCTAATCTTACTCCTTTTGCAATCAACTGCTTTATGTCCATACATGTTACATGAGAAACAATATCCCCTGAAGAAACTAGAGTACCTTTCTGAGTAGAACCTGTTTGTTTGTGGCTAAAATGATCTGTTCCTACAATTTGCTGCAGCATGCCCATAATTATGACATTTAAAACATTCAATGTTCTTGAATGAATTCCTTTGAGAATTCATGATTTTTGGTTGATCTTTTGTCTCTTTCAACACTTCAGGTTTTGCATTGACATTCTCTGAATTTTTGGCACTTCCTTGTGAGCTAGATTCTCCTTTAATAGTTTCATGGAAACCAAGACCAAGTTTGATAGAAGGAGACCTTTGATTACTCAGAATATTGTCCAAAATATTAGTACTATCTTGAAATCTCAAAATTTTAACCTTTTCTTCTAATTTACCTTTGATAATGTTTACCTCAACCTCCAAGGCTTGACATTGCTTTGTCATGCTTTCTTCTTTCCTTCTTCCATCTTCTACTTGGTCCTTTAGATTTAGAATCTCTTCTTTCAACCAATTTTTGTTTACTTCACATGTTTGTTGCAGCTCTTCATTCTTCTTCTTTGATTCTTCAAGATCTTCTTGCAGAGAGATGATTCCAGCTTCATATCCTTTACTTCGACTGTATACATCATTGAACATCCTTTTCAGTCTAAATATCAAAGCTTTGTTAGGAGATTCCTTCTCATTAAATATTCTTTGTTGATCTTTGATAACTTCTTCTAGATCCACAACTTTACTCTCACTACCTTCACTATTGTTTGCACAACTAAGATCTTTCAAAGGATGACCCCAATCACTATCAGATTCATCTTTGTCAATTTCAGCTATCTCCTTACTTTGTGTAGCCTTCTTCTTTGCCATGAGCACTTCTAGAGCTTGGTCAGAATCTTCTTCATCTTCACTTTCACTATCATAATCTTTGCATATACAGTTAAGTAAAATACAAGAACAACGATCAATACCTGTTTCATCTCCTTCAATTTCTGCTATACATGATTTCTGAGACATCTTCTTTCTGTGAGTAACCTTCTTCTTTTGCTTCTTTCCCATTGTGACAGATCTCCTTCAAGCGATCAAGCTTCTGCAGAAGGGCCAGCTCTGATACCAATTGTTGGGAAAAATACTGAGAGGGGGGGGGTGAATCAGTATTTACTGCATATTCAAAACTTTTTACTTTTTCATTTCTTAAAACCCATACGCTACTTTGCTGAAGACAAGTAGCGTATACACGCGGATATCCTTCATAAAACTCGCTTATACACAAAGATCTAATTATGCCATTAGTTCTTCACTTATATCATTCCATAATTCATTCATTAGATGTTCTATAAACAGTAAACATGTGCAGTAAGAACAGAATAAACCATCACACAAAGCATCACACACAAACACCAGGATTTTTAGGTGGAAACCCAAGTCGGGAGAAAACCACCGCTGCAGTTGCTCAGCCTTCAATATTTTATTATAGAGAAAACATCTTACAACATATGTGCTGGCGCAGACTTGACCAAAGACGCAGCACCCACTGCTCATTGCCATCAAAATTTCTCTCCCGGAAGGGAGCTACGACCGACTGGTTTACTTCACCCTCTCCCCGGAAGGGAGCCACGACCTCTCGACCTCGCTTACCACCCTCTCCCCGGAAGGAAGCTACGTCCCCGACTCGTTACCACTTCCTCTCCGGAAGGGAGCTACGATTCCGATCTCGCTACTTAACTTTACCCGAAGGAGGCCACAGCCCCCCGACTCAAGGCTACAACCTCAAAGACCACCTGGACCATGTTTCATCAATTTTCACAATCGATCCAACCACTTCAATAGAACACAACTTGTCGTCACGTTTCATCATATTTTCAGACCGGACCCTTCATACTTTTAAGCTCAAACATACATCACCAATGTATACTTATCAATTCACAAACATGCATCGAGCAGCGCAGAATACGTGCCATATCGGATCAGATGTTTCATACCCCATGCTTCAGCAAACCCTAGTTTGCATACGCGCTTTCACTTCACTGATGTCGCGTATATATGCGCTTCCATCCACACAAACCAGCGTATACCTCTGTATGTATTTCATTGCGCATACGCGCTTTCTCTTCAGCGAAGCCGCATATATACGCGCTTCTTCTTCGGCGAAGTAGTGTATAGATCTTTAACCATCATAGAGCAGCATACTTCTTCAGATCAGACATTTAGTTCAGATTTAACCCTTTACTTCAGACAGATGTTCGCCTCATCACAGATCTAATCACTCCATAAACAGATCTAGCAAATACAGATACATTTCAGATCTAGATATCCCGCTTCATCATTTCTTCATAGGTGCATCATAGATTTAGATCTATCATCAAACCTTTACCCTTTCCATACAGATATACTTCATAGAGAAGTATTCATTCAAGCTCAGACATCTTGCTCTCACATTCATGATTTGCATAATGAATTTCTTCTCTTTATATAGGTTTATCCTTCTTCAATACCACGGGCCCCTTTTTCAATACCATGAGCCAAATCAATACCATGAGCCTTCAATACCACGGGCCCCTTTTTCAATACCATGAGCCAAAACAATACCATGAGCCTTCAATACCACGGGCCCCACTTTATGAGCGCTTTTGCCCATACGCGACTTGGAACATTGTTTCCCGCGTGCATACGTGACTTCCCTTAGACAGATCCGTGTATGCCTTGAGACATACTCTTTTCATCATAGATCTAGCACATGCTGAATTCCTTTCTTCATTGCCTTTTGTACACACTGTAGATACATCAGATTTCCTTCATCAAGAACATATTCTATCAAGCACAACTTCATCTAGTAAGTTGCCATTATCTTCATCAAGAGGGTTGCCTTTCACGAACACCACTCATCATCATATTGCTAACAAAACATCATTTACCAAGTCTATCAAGTCAAGAATAACTTCATCAGGTGGATTTGCATCAAGGACAACACATGTCAACAGTCGCATGTCTTCATCTTCATTCAGTGGGTTGCCATCAAGGACAACACTCTGCATAACACTCTGCATCATATTTCCAACACTTTGAAGCTTTCTGAGAGTTTCATCAGCCTCAGTATATCTGTAGAAAGTAGGCTGAATTGGGAATAAATGTTTCACCTCATGTTCGAGATAAAACAAATTTTCCAATCTGTCATGAAGGTTTCTTCCTGTAGGCAATGCTGTTGCTGATGAACTAGTTGAGGAACTGGCTTGATTGTCAACATAATTGTCCAATTTCTTAATATAACTTTCAAGGTCCATTATTTTATCCTCTGAAACTAAAGGACTGGGTAATCCTTTATTCAAAAAAATATCAAATCTTTCTCTGGAAGCAATAATTTATTCTTGCATATCAGAGCATTTGCGTTCTAGATTCTGTATCAGAGATCTTTTAGTAAAAACTCTTTTAAACTCCAAGATTGTTCCTGTCCTGTCTTGAATGCCAAGTTTTGCAAGTTGATGTTTATTCTGAGTATTCAAAAAATGTATGAGTCTATTGGCTTCTTCGGGCATGTTTCCTAATTCATATCTTGCTTTCTCAATTTCATCTAGAGCCAATTTAACTAAGTCATTATGTTCATACATTATTTGAATTGAGGACCAGACATCTTTTATTGACTAGATGATTTTGTCCCAAAGAATTTCATTTATTTCCTTTAAAGGCTTCTCCAATGTGAGATCCTTTTCCAATGTTTTAACTGTTTTTTCTAACTTGTTTACCTCTCTTGTTTTATCTGCAACACTCATTTTTGAGAGATCATATTTGTGTTCTAAAGTAGCCAATTGTTCCTTTGTTTTGTGGAGCTCTATGACCTGAAGTTTCATTTCTTCCATTGACTTTGTTAATTCTTCAGTGTTCAAATTTGAAGTGTTTCGTGGTGATAATTCTATTGGTTGACCTGTTGTTGCTGTACCTATGGCTACTGTACCTGTAACTGCTCCTGTAACTGCTGGATTATTAGGTTGTTTGTCTTTCAATGCCTTTTCAAGCTCTTTCTCAGTTTCATTAATTTGGTCATTCAATTTCAAAAGCAAGTCCATTAATTCTTCTTCATAATTTTGCTTCATAACTTCTGCAGTCTGTGGATGTCTTGAGGATGGTAACTTCAGCTGCTTTCTCAAAGCTACAATATCATCATCCTTTTTCTTAATCAAAGCTTCTATGCCCTTGAAATCCTTGGGATTATGTCCCAACCCAATGATTATTTCCTCCAAAGTATTTATCCTGCTATCCTTAGCCTCAGAGGAGGCTTTTTCAAGCTGCAACTGTGCATTAGTGTTCTCCAAGGAATCCTGCAATTTGTGGGCCATCATTGATTTATCCGTCAGAGTAGAATAAATCATCTCACCTGTTTGTTTGTGTAACTCAATTTGATCCAAAGGATGAATATCCTTTGCTAAGACTTCAAAATTAGTCCTGATATAATCTGTAGCTGTTTGAGGCTGCTGCACTTTGGGTTTGAAGTGGCTCATTACCATCTTACCCTGCTGGATGTCATTGGCTGACATCAATCTTTCTTGATTCTTTGGAGCCATCTTCAAATATTGGTTGTACACTTGAAGTCTTAGTGGATCATGTCTGGCCTTTATATTGATGAATGTATTTTTGATATCCCAAGCCTCTTTCACTGGAGATTTGAAAGAAGATATCTCTGCACTTTGTTGCCTTTGTAGTTCTTTTCTTTGAAAATTAGTGGATGTCCCACTACCTCTACATGTTTGCTGACTATCTTCTCTTCCTTGGATATCAGGGATTTCTTGAAAATATTCCATTTCTGGAAGAGGGTTTAACTTTTTTTTTTTAGCACCAGGCTGCTCTGAAGACCCACTAAGAGGGGTAGCTACTTCGACATCTCTCTTTTTTCCCTTTTCCACATTGAGAGGAGTTTGTAAAATTGACACTTCTGCCACATTGGTCTGAGTAGGAGGAATATATACTTGACCTTGTTCTTTAGAAGTCTCAGGTTGCTCATTCATTGTGAATTTTTCAAATACTTGTATATCAGGATCCTTTTCTTTTCCTTTAGATTCTACTGTGGCCAATGCACTCATCTCCTGTATATTTTGTTGAGAAGTCCCAGGAATGGAAGGACCAATACCTGTTATCTGCACCTGTCCAAAAGAGTCTAGGTCAAGAATCTTTTCAAGGTCTTTCATAACATTTTCCACACTGACCTACTCACTATCCAGCTCTATCAATGTTCCTTCCATCCATTCATCCATATTGGCATATTGTTCAATTTCTGGGATTCTTTGATGCATGTATGGAGATAATTTATTTTTCATTCTTCTATCACAAATAAAGATATTTGGGTCATAAGGAACCCAATAGAAACTTTTTTGTAATCTAAAATAGTCTTCTAATATTCTTTCAGCTTCTTTTGCAGCATCTCTATAATTGCAGACAAAGGGACCTGGCTGACTTTTAATCCTGAGTTGAGACTTTTCCTTTGCATTACAAAAATGAACTATATCTGAATTGATCATATGCCTGAAATACTGTAATGCAAAGAGTCTCATTGGGACATATTTTGGTAACTTGAATGGGCATAACTCACACCCATATATTCTGATCTCTGTGTGATTTTGGTATAGGTACCAGTCACCTATCCGATATTGTTTTGAGAGCTTTCTTGATTTCAGTACTGAGTCTAGGAGGGGAGACTCCTGTTAAAAAAGTGGTTGCAGGGTGTACAAATAGATCAATAAACTCATTGTAGGGATAAGGAGAATCAGGGGAATTATGAGTAATGGAAAACCAAAAGATCACAGACCTAGGATTTCCTTTGACATCAAGATTTTTGACATAGATAGGGAAATTGTCTAAGTGATGGTAAATCACGAGATGATAAATAACAGAGGAATATTTGAACACTCTCTCATTCTCAAATCTCATGAACTGATCATGGATTTTATCACCAATTTAAGATGCAAAATCATACTTGACAGCAAGGGGCTGTTCAGGGGTAAAGATAGACAACAATACTAGGGTTAATTGGTCAACATACTCACTAGTATTGAAACCCATTACAGAGGATATCATATTCAAAATAAGCCTGCCCACATCAGTGAAAAAGGTATAACCATAAGGGGGAGGGCCTTTGGGCTTATATTCTGGCAACATGAAGGTTTGGCAAAGGCAATTCAACTCTTCTTGAGATAAATTGGAAAATTTCTCAAGTAATTATCCCATAGAAAGGGGAGTCAAGGCTTGACCAGGTTGAAATTGAAGCATTTCATTAATAGACTAAGCAGTTATGGGAAAGAGGATATTTTGACTTGGGGATAAAACTGCTCGTTGATTAGGATCATAGTTTGCATGGCAGTAATGAATTAACTTAGGAAAATTGTGGACTGAGGGGAGAAGGTACATGGGAAGATTAGATTCCCAAAGTCCAACAATGTCAGAACCTTTCAAGTAATTATCTCGGCAATGGAAAAAAATTCGAAGAGGATTCTCACTGAGCACCAGGTCTTTGATTTAAAAATCTCTGTCTACCAAAGGCAAATAATCTAAATCTCTGTGGGAGACATTCAAGGGTGCTACATTCAGAGCCACGGGAACCTCCATTTCTAGTTCTTGTGGATTCAGAAATGAATTCGGGTTTTTGGATGAAAAACGGGCACAATCATAGTTTTAGGAATGTATTTGCAGTTTTGGGAATAGAGGAATGAATTAAAGATTGATTTTGAACTCTGTTTTAGTTTCTCATGTGGAATTTACAACAAAAACCAGGATTTTACAAAGTTTTATGGGAATTGGGATAAATACCTGTTTTCTGGAGAATGAACATTAATTGGAAGAGGTATTAACTATGGCAGATGAATTCTAAATGCTCAACTGCAATTTTCTTCAGCAAGGTGGCAGTTGATGGTGTTCGATGGTTGATTTTGGAGTTTTATGCATGAGACTCTAGTCGTTACACAGGATAGTGAAAATGAAGCGTGCATATTTGTTTTATTTGCAAATTCAAAGGTTGGCAGGTTTTTAATTATTTTAATGGATGATGTCAGCAAGTACGGCGGCTCTATCACGGGAGGCAAGCGGTAAGCGGTTTCTATCGCACCGCTTTTGGGGAAGAGTGGTTTTGGGCGGAGTGGCAGCGATTCCATACGATGAACGACGCGTGGCATGGCAGTGTTCATAAAATCGCCTAGCCATCGCGTGTTATCGTTCGGACGTGGATGGCTAGCGATATTGATAATAACCGTTGATCTCTGATGAGTTGATCGAACGGTCATTGGGAAAGGGAGATGACATGGATTTAATAGTGCGGGCCCAATGTATTTAATTATGAGTTAATCGTATCAGGGCGATTTGATTGGTGGATAAGTTTATTAATTAAGCGTGAGGGTTAATTAATCCCTTTTACATGATGGGGGGATGCGCTTCACGATTAATCAGAAATTTGACTAATTAATCATGTTTAACACATTTATATGATTATGTTTCAATCAACAGGAGGGGAAATATATTAATTGGGAATTTTATTAAAATAATATGGGAAAAGGGGAAATTTACATCGAGATTTAAAGTTAAAAATTAATATGGAAATGAATGAAGAAAAGCGCTAAGTGTAAACATTAGGTTAATGTCTTTAACTTATGCTTTTGTAAATAGGGTATTGTGAAATATTGCATGATTTTCCTAAGTAAAATGGGATTTTACTTAGGAAAAGATTTTTTAGAGGTGAATGAATGTAATGATGAATGATTTTAAATACTTAGGTTTTTCAAATTATTGGGCTGAGGGTCTGGTCCCTCCAAAAGTCAAGGAAATGCCTTGAGCCCCTCTAACTTTCAATACCTTAGTACTTAGGGGAAAATTAGTAAAAAGTTTTAGGAAAAATGAGAGGGGAAGTTAATAATATGACTTTACTTTGCTTGAAATCCTTGTCAGTGTAGTATTTTCCTTTGCACTTGTGATGAAAGAAAATATTTAACACATCTAGAGACATTATCCATCACATGTAATTCAACAACATCATCTAGCTACCCTACCTACTTTACCCTACCATTTTTTCTTCTTTATTAGAGTGCACTTAGACTGGCAAACCCTTAACACACTTTCTTTTTTTTTACATATGGAAACCTATCTAATTCTATCCTTATTACATCCAAGGGCTCAGATTAAACTCTTGAGCTCCTTTTATTTACTCTACCTATCTACTTATCTGCCAAGATTAAACAGTTTGGTCAGATCTTATTCTCTATCTCTAAAACATAAAATTGAAAGATGAACTAGCTAAGTTTAAATTGTTTGACTGTTCATAAATTGTGGCAAAGGATACAAATTGCACACAATTTGTTTATTACATCAGAGCAAAAGTAGTGGCATTTAGACTTGCACACTTTCCTTGGCCTTTCTTTTGGTGGGGTTCATTTTCTTTTACTTTTTTGGCCATTTTTATTCTTTTCACCCCTTGATTTTTCTTTTAGGGTATACCCTCTTTACATTTTAAATTTTTTGATTTTTTGAGAATATGGAAAAACTTTGCAACAAGAAAAGGTATGAACATATTACATAGCTCATCAAGTCAATCATGAAATATGACACCTATTGGTATAGGAGTCTAACATGTACAGAGTACAGAGGTGAATTTTCAGGCTTTTCTAGGCTGCTAACCATAAATTTCATTTGTGCCTCTCTATACAATCTCCTAAGCTGGCTAAAGATAGGGATTGTGGCATATGACCCATCCATCTACATTGCACCTTGCAGCTTGGCTCCCCATGACCTGGACAATATCATGTCATACTTAGGTGGCACATCTGCCACTACAATGTCCATAACCATGCATTTTTCTGGAATCTGGGTCAGGTTCATATAAAGGTCTTTGATTAGGCCAAGGCACTTCACTCTGCTAGAGTTAAATGAATATAAATTTTTATAAGGACAGGTTATCTCTAGGCCTAACCTTTCCATAACTACCTTAGGCATTAGATTGTGTGATGCCCTAGAGTCATGCATTGCATTGTAAAGGATCTTGTCATGGATATTGAGGCTGATATAAAAAGGAGGTACTACCCCTTCCTGAAACTTCCCTTCCATCTTTGGACCAAATAGAAGGGTTGGTTGTTCATCGCTTAGATTGACAGTGTCACTGTTCTCACCTAGATTTAAAGCTTTCAAAATTCGGCCTTTATATACATCCTGAGTGGGACAGAGATTTTAATTTTAGAAATCCCACTCTCCGAATTGAAGGGATACTGACTCTTTGTAAGGCTCGACTCTGTTTTTTTAGCCACTACTTTAGTGGCAGAATCAGTGTGCTGATTCTCTCTATGTATAGTGTTTGTGGCTATTCTATCAAGAGCATTAGCTTCAGTGCTAGTGCTGCTAGTTTTTTGGCTTTGTTTATCAGTATTTTGGCTGTCTTTTTCTTTGTTCTTCCTAGAACTCTCAGCTGCTGATTTGCTACTTTCAGCACTCACCCTAGAAGTTTTCTCAGGCCTTTTCTTAATGGTAATCTCAGAAGCTTTTGGTTTGGAATTGTCTAAGCTCTTTTTTCTTCTAAGTTCATACTGTTCTCTGACCTACATGATGGCATTTTCAAATCCAAGCCTATAATCCTCAAATTCTAACCCTTCCTCACCTCAATGTGAGTATGAGGTTTGATCATCTTCTGTGGAAAAGTTGTGGATTGAGTTGTCTATTTCCAACATGTTTATTGTGGTTACCTCAGACTCTTCTATTATCCCCTCATCCTCATCAAGAAATTTCTCTTGAAATGGGGGAATGACTTGTTGATCAGAGTCTCTCTGTCTGTTAGGAGGTTTGTTTCTCCTAAAGTTCTGGTTCTAGTTATGATTTTGGTTTCTGTTCTGATTACTGACTATGACAACCATTTTTTCCATCATTTTCTCTGGCCTTTCCATTTTTTTTGGTTAGACTGTCATACTTGGGATCGGATGTGGAAGCTGATGTGTCATCCCTATATGTTACCTTTTTCTCAGACCTCATTCTGGCTCTCTTTTAAATCATGTTAGCTTCTACACTCACTGCTCCTTTTTGCATATCTTCCAATGTGTTGTAATCTCTCTCCCTAAGCTAGTAGGTTATTTTAGCATCAAAGCCTTTAGGATATTTCACTAAAGCCATACCTTGGGGAGGTTTCATATGTGGAGGAAGAGTGTTGTACACACTGTTAAACCTTGTAGAATAGTCATGGACACTCTCTCCCACATTTCTTTTAAGATTCTTGTATTCTGCTAGGATTTGGAGAGGGTTGGTCTTGACTTTCCATTTGTTTATGAAGGATTGATACAAAGAGGGAAGATCATGGATACTATTAGGAGGTACGCCTTTAAACCACTTCTTCACATCTCCTCCTAAACTGTGGGAAAATATTCTCATCTTGACTGTCTCATCATCTATCTCCATATATTCAAAGCAATCTTCCATCCCATCTACATGGTGTTGAGCTGTGGTAGACTCTTTTGCAGTGAAATGTGGGATTTTTGACTGGTAATCATTGGGTAAAGGCACTAGAGGTTGTGGTAACACCAGAGGTGCATACCAGGTTGCCATAATGGTGTTTTGAGGAGGTAGAGGATTGGCTTGAGCAATAGGTATGTGGATGACAGGAATACTAGGACCAGCAACACTCTTTTGAGATGATTTAGGATGACAGAGCCCCAAGTTTTGAATGAAATGAATATCCAGAGGTGTAGCTGGAGGGGTCTCTCTATCCCTAATATGTTGACCACCGTGAGATGGTGAACCGGGAAGCTCAAGGTCTGACTGATCTAAAGCACTGAATGACTTAGTTCTAGGTAAACTACTTTGTGTGTCTAAGTCAAAAGAGTGTCTGATAGAGTTGTAAAGTTTTCTGGTGTAGAGTTAGCTCTATGGATGTGTCTGGAAATAGTTGGCCTTCTAGGGGTGGGAGATTTCCTAAGAATGCTCTCAGGGTTTTCAACTATTTCAGGTGGGTTTGGGTTAGGATAAGCTCTTGTATGAATAGTTCTTGAAGCCAGTATGTCTGTTTCCAAACAAAGAAGCTTAATCCGACTTGTTACTTCTAATATGGCTGATGTTGTAATGGACTCTAGTCTCCCAGTGGAGTCTTATGTAAACCAAGATAATCAACAGGCGTACTGATCATTAGTGGAGTGGCACAAGGTTTGTTTTGTTTTGTTTATTTGTTTGGTTGTTGGGAAACATCAAGGAAAGGTTCAATATAAGAAAAAGGGTGAGCAAAGAGGATTTTAGGAAAAGGAGAGGTATTTCAGAGAACACTCGAGACCATTGGGCAATGGAGTCATGAAAGGGTTTACTTGCTATTCAGTATTCAAGGCTTTCATTTGGGCTAGTCATCTAAAACAATGGATCTTTAAAGATGATAGTGTGGTATGAAATGATAATGAATGAAGGTGAATGACAAGGAAACCTCCAAGGTGACCATTTAGGAAGCATATCTAGGGACAGGGCATGCCATTAAACACCTATGATCTAAACCCTAAAAGGCTAACTCTTCAGACAACAAGAAACATTAAAGATTTAAACACAAAGGTGAAGGCCTGAGATCAGAGAAAGGCTTTGAACTTTCAATGCTTCGATGTTCAACTTAAGGGAACTTAGAAAGGTTCAATTGATTGAAAAAGACACTAGTGAGATAGAATCAACATTGTAAACTCCCAGTATCCCAATTATTTCAATTAAAACCCAGCCAGAACATCTAAGAATAGATTCATAAATTCATACATCAAATAGCAGTGAATAAGAACTACTACACTGGTTAAATTATCTCGAATTAGCTCTCAAATAACACAATTAGTAAAAAACATTAAAGATAAGAAGAGAAGGAGCATTAGGGTACCATGCAAGGGTACATCCTAAGCCAGGTTTCTAATTCTTACCAAAGAAACGAAATGTAATGAGTTACAAAAGGAAAACAGAGACATAGTAAGAACACATCACCACTGCTTTAAATCAGGATCCAAAGAAATGTGCCTGTCATATTAAAGAGCAACACCAGCCATGTACAACATTTTCCAACAACTTGATATTCAGTCTGAAAACATCTTCCTCAGCCTATCTTACAACTTTACACAGAGAACTATATCTCAAGAGAAACAACTTACAATTCACGGTTAAACTTAAGTTAAGGTTAAGGTTAAGGTTATGGGTTTAGTCAGGTTAAGTTTAAGGCTTACCCCCTTAACCTTAACCTAACTATAACCTTACCTTATCCTAAATTAACCTTAACCTTAACTTTAACTTTACCCTAACCTTAAGGGTTTAGTCATGTTAAGGTTAAAGCTAAGGGTTTGGTCATGGTTAGGGTAAGGTTAAGGTCAAGGTTAAGGGTTTGGTCAAGGTTAGGGTTAGGTTATAGTGAAGGTTAAGCTTAAGTTAAGGTTAATGTTAAGGTTTTTTCAATGTTAGAGTTAGGTTATAGTTAAGGTTAAGATAAGGTTAAGGTTAGGTTAAGGGTAAAGTTAAGGTTAAGGTTAGGGTAAGGTTAAGGTTAAGGTTTAGGTTAAGGGTAAGGTTAAGGTTAAGTTTAAGGTCAAGGTCAAGGTTAAGGTTAAGTAAAGATTAAGGTTAAGGTGAATGTTAAGGGTTTGTTCAAGGTTAGGGTTAGTTTATAGTCAAGGTTAAGGTTAAGGTTAAGGGTAAGGTTATAGTTAGGTTAAGGTTAGGGTTAAGATTAAGGTTATGTTAAGTTTAAGGTTAAGGTTAGCTTAAGGGTAAATTCAAGGTTAAGGTTAAGGTTAGGGTTACGGGTCTTAACATTAACCTTCAATATAACCTAACCTTAACTGTAACCTTAACCTGAACCTTTACTCTAACCTTAACCTTAACCTTGACCCGAACCTTAACCTTATCTTAATCTTAACCTTCACTATAACCTAACCTTAACCTTGACCTTAACTATAACCTAAACCTAACCTTAAGGGTTTGTTCAAGATTAGGGTTAAGTTATAGTTAAGTTCAAGGTTAAGGTTAGGTTAAGGGTAATGTTAAGGTTAAGGTTAGGTTAAGGGTAAATTTAAGGTTAAGGTTAGGTTAATGTTAAGGTTAGGTAAGGGTAAGGGTAAGGTTAAGGTTAAGGGTAAAATTAAGGTTAAGGTTATGGTAATGGGAAGGTTAAGGTTAAGGTTAAGGTTAATTTAAGGTTAAGGTTAAGGTTTGGTAAAGGTTAGGGTTAGGTTATAGTTAAGGTCAAGGTTAAGGTTAGGTTAAGAGTAAAGTCAAGGTTAAGGTTAGGTTAAGGTTAAGATTAGGTTAAGGGTAAAGTTAAGGTTAAGGTTAAGGTTAAGGGTTTGGTCAAGGTTAGGGTTAGGTTATAGTTAAGGTCAAGGTTAAGGTTATGTTATAGTGAAGGTTAAGATTAAGATAAGGTTAAGGTTAAATTTAAGGTTAGGGTTAGGTTATAGTTAAGGTGAAGGTTAGGTTAACGGTAAAGTTAAGGCTAAGGTTTGGTTAAGGTTAAGGTTAGGTAAGGGTAAGGTTAAGGTTATGGGTTTAGTCAGGTTAAGGTTAATGTTAAGGGGGTAAGATTAATTTTAAGGTTAAGGTTAATGTTAAGGGTAAAGTAAAGGTTAAGGTGAAGGTTAGGTCATAGTTAAGGTTAAGGTTATAGTTAAGGTAAAGGTTAAGTTTAGGTTATAGTTAAAGTTAAGGTTAAGGTAAATTATTGGAATCTAAGCTTCTGTGATCCATAATGTAAATTTGTAGAAATTTTTCGGTAGTAATCACATGCAAAAGAACGAGGTCGACGCGTTTCGAACCAACCAGTGTGGTTCATCATCAGGACTATGTGGTAAATGTTAAGTTTAAGGTTAGGTTTACAGGTCTTAACCATAACCTTCACTATAAACTTAACCCTAACATTAACCTTAGATATAACCTAACCCTAACCTTAGCCAGACCCTTAACCTTAACCTTAACCTGACTAAACCCGTAACCTTGACCTTAACCTTACCCTTCACCTTCACCTTAGCCATAACTTTACCTTTAACCTAACCATAACCTTAACCTTAACGTTAACCTTACCCCCTTAACCTTAACCTTAACCTGACTAAAACTGTAACCTTAACCTTACCCTTACCTAACCTTAACCTTAACCTTAACCTAAACTTAAGGAAAGGTTAAGGTTAGGTTAAGTTTAAGGTTAAGGTTAATTTAAGGGTAAAGTCAAAGTTAAGGTTAGGTTAAGGTTAAGGTTATGGTTAAGGTTACGGGTTTACTTAGGTTAAGTTTAAGGTTAAGGGTTTGGTTAAGGTTAAGGTCAAGGTTAGAGTTAGGTTAAGGTTAAGGCTAGGTTAAGGGTAAAGTTAAGGTTAAGGTTAGGTTAAAATTATGCTGAAGGTTAAGGGTAAGGTTAGGGGTAAGGTTAAGGTTTAGCCAGGTTAAGGTTAAGGTAAATGTTACGGGTTTAGTGAGGTTAAGATTAAGGTTAAGGCTAGGTTAAGGTTAAGGTCAAGGTTACGATTATGTTAAGGTAAGGTTAAGATAATGTTAAGGGTTACGGGTTTAGTCAGGTTAAGGTTAAAGTTAACGTTACGGGTTTAGTGAGGTTAAGGTTAAGGTTAAGTTTAAAGGGGTAAGGTTAAGGTTAAGGTCAAGGTCAAGGTTAAGATTAAATTAGGTTAAGGTTAAGGGTTTGGTCAGGGTTAGGGTTAGGTTATAGTTAAGGTCAAGGTTAAGGTTAGGTTAAAGTTAAGGTTAAGGTTAAGGTTAAGGTTAGGTAAAGGTTAAGGTAAGGTTAAGGTTAACCTTGACCTTGACCTTAACCTTAACCTTACCCTTAACCTAACATTAACCTTAACCTAACCTTAACGTTAACCATAACCCTCCCATAACCATAACCTTAACCTTAACATTAAACTTAACCTTACCTTAACATTGACCTTAACCATTACCTAACCTTAATCTCAACCTTAACCATAACATTAACCTTAACCTAACCTTAACCTTGACCTTAACTATAAACTAACCGTAACCTTGACCAAACCCTTAACCTTAGCTATAACCTAACCATAACCTTAACCTTATCTTACCCTTAACCTTAAATTATCCTTAACGTTAACATTAACCTTAACCTTGAGCTAACCGTAACCTTAATTTTACCTTAACCTAACTTAACATTAACCTTAACCTTAGGTTAAGGGTAAAGTCAAGGTTAAGACTGAGGTTAAGGTTAAGGGTAAAGTTAAGGTTAGGTTAAGGGTAAAGTTAAGGTTAAGGTTAGGGTAAGATTAATTTTAAGGTTAATGTTAAGGGTTTGGTCAAGGTTAGGGTTAGGTTTAGTTAAGGTAAGGGTTAAGGTTAGGTTAAGGTTAAGGTTAAGGGTTCAGTCAATGTTAAGGTTAGGGTAAAGGTTAAGGTTAAGGTTAAGGTTAAGGTTAGATAAAGTTTAAGGTTAAGGTTAGTTTTAAGGTTTAGTATGGTTAAGATTAAGGTAAGGTAAGGATAAGGTTAAGGTTAAGGTTAAGTTTAGGTTAAGGGTAAAGTTAAGGTTAAGGTCATATAAGGCTAAGGTTAAGGTTACAAGTTTATTCAGGTTAAGGTTAAGGTTATGGTGACGGGTTTAGTTAGGTTAAGGTTAAGGGGATAAGGTTAAGGTTAAGGTTAAGGTTAAGGTTAAAGGTTTGGTCAAGGTTAGTGTTATGTTATAGTTAAGGTTAAGGTTAAGGGTCAGGTTAGGGTAAGGTTAGGGTAAAGGTTCAGGTTAAGGTTAAGGTTAAGGGTTTCCTTCCCCTTAACTGTAACCTTGACCATAACTATAACCTAACCCTAACCTTAACCTTAACCTTAACCTTAACCTTACCCTAACCTTAACCTTACCCTTAACCTAATATTAACCTTAACCTTAACCTGACTAAACCTGTAACCTTAACCTTACACTTAACCTTATCTTACATTGACCTTAACTAGAACGTTAACCTTAACCTAACCTTAACCTTAACTTTACCCTTAACCTAATCTTAAACTTAACCTAACCCTAACCTTGACTTTACCCTTAACTTAACCTTAACCTTCACTATAACCTAAGCCTAACCTTGACCAAACCCTTAACCTTAACCTTAACCTTACCCTTAACCTTAATCTTACCCTTAACTTTATCTTAAACTTACCCTTAGCCTTATCCTAACCTTTACTTAACCTTAACCTTGACCTTGACCTTATCCTTAACCTTAACCTTAACCTTAACCTTAGCTTTACCCTAACCTTAACCTTACCCTTAACTATAACTTTCACCTTAACCTTGACATTAAGGGTAACTTTAAGGTTAAGGCTATGGTTTTGGGAAGGTTATGTTTAAGGTTAAGGTTAAGGTTTGGTCAGGGTTAGGGTTAGGTTATAGTTAAGGTCAAGGA
Source organism: Pinus albicaulis (assembly GCA_034641835.2). Lineage (NCBI taxonomy): Eukaryota > Viridiplantae > Streptophyta > Pinopsida > Pinales > Pinaceae > Pinus > Pinus albicaulis. The sequence goes on along the minus strand of CM076570.1, from coordinate 471,546,286 downwards.
TAATATTAGGTTAAGGTTAAGGTTAAAGGTAAGGTTAAGGTTAAGGTTAAGATTTTGTTAAAGTTAGGGTTAGGTTATAGTTAAGGATAGGTTATAGTGAAGGTTAAGGATAAGACCTATAACCCTAACCTTGACCTTACCCTTAACATTAAGCTTAACTTTAACCCTAACTTTGACTTTACCCTTAATCTAACCTTAATGTAACTTAACCTTAACCTTTACCTTAACCTAACCTTAACCTTAACCTTACCCTTAACCTTCACCCTTAACCTTAACCTAACCTTAAATTTAAACTTAACCTTATCTTAACCTTAACCTAATAATAACCTTAACCATAACATTAACCTTTACCTTAACCTTAAACTTAACCTAACCTTAACCTTAACCTTAACCTAACCTTAACCTTAACATTAACCTGAGTAAACTCATAACCTTATCCTTAACCTTAAACTAACCGTAACCTTAATTGTAACCTTGACCAAACACTTAACCTTAACCTTAACCTTAACCTTACCCTTAACCTAATCATAACCTTCACTTTACCCTTAACATGAACTTAACCTTAACCTTCCCCTAATCTTAACCCTATCCTTACCCTAACCATAACCTTAAATTTACCCTTAACCTAATCTTAACCTTAACCTAACCTTAATCTTACCCTTAACCTTAAATTTAACTATAAATTAACCCTAACCTTGACCAAACCTTAACCTTAACTTTAACCTTAACCTTAACCTTAACCTTAACCTTAACTTTATCTTAACCTTAACAATAACCTAACCCTAACCTTGGCCAAACCTTAACCTTAACCTTAAGTTTACCCTTAACCTAACCTTATCCTTAACCTTAACCTTGAATTTACCCTTAACCTTAACCTTAACCATAACCTTAACCTTAAAACTAACCTTAACCTGACTAAACCCGTAACTTGAACCTAACCCTAACCTTGACCAAACCCTTAACCTTAACCTTAACCTGACTAACTAAACCCTTGACTTTACCCTTAACGTTAAATTTACCCTTAAGCTAACCTTACCCTTAACCATAACCTTAACCTGAATAAACTCGTAACCTTAACATTAACATTAACCTTTACCTTTACCTAACCTTAACCTTAACCTTAACCTAACCTTAACCTTAACCTTATCTTAACCTTAGCCTGCACTATAACCTAAGCTTAACCTTGACCTTAACTATAACCTAACCCTAACCTTGACCAAACCCATAACCTTAACCTTAATATTATCTTAACCTTAACCTTCACTATAACCTAACCTTAACCTTAACCATATCTTACCCTTAACCTAACCTTAACCTTAACTATAACCTAACCCTAACCTTAAACTTATTAACCATAACCTTATCTTTTCCCTTCACCTTAACCTTAACCTTAATCTATCCTTCAGCTTAACCTAACCTTAAACTTAACCTTAACCATAACCTTAACCTTACCCTTAACCTTACCTTAACCTTAACCTTAACTTTAACCTAACCTTAACCTAACCTAACCTTAACCTCAACCTAACCCTAACCTTACCCTAACATTACCCTTAACGTTAACCTTAACCATAATCTTAACCTTAGGTTAAGGTCAAGGTTAAGGTTATGTTAAGGGTAAAGTCAAGGTTAAGGTTAAGTTAAGGTTAAGATTAGGTTAAGGGTAAAGTTAAGGTTAAGGTTAAGGTTAAATTTTTGGTCAAGGTTAAGTGTTAGGTTAAGGTTAAGGTTAGTTTAAGGGTAAAGTCAAGGTTAAGTTAAATTTATGGTTAAGGCTAGGTTAAGATTAAGATTAAGGTTAAGGTCAAGGTTAGGGATAGGTTATAGTTAATGTCAAGGTTAAGGTTAAGGGTAAGGTTATAGTTATGTTAAGGTTAAGGTTAGGTTAAGGTTAAATTTAGGTTAAGGTTATGTTAAGGTTAGGGTTATGGTTAAGGTTAAGGTTAAGGTTAATGTTAAGATTAAGGTTAGGGTTAGGTTTTAGTTAAGGTTAAGATTAGGTTAAGATTAAGGTTAAGGGGGAAAGGTTAAGGTTAAGGTTGGGGTTAAGGTTACAAGTTTAGTCAGGTTAAGGTTAAGGCTAAGGGTTTGGTCAAGCTTAGGGTTAGGTTATAGTTAAGGTCAAGGTTAAGGTTAAGGGTAAATTTATAGTTAGTTTAATGTTATGGTTAAGGTTAGGATAAGGTTAAGATAAGGTTAAGGTTAAGGGTTTGGTCAAGGTTAGTGTTAGGTTATAGTTAAGGTTAAGGTTAAGGTTAGGTTAAGTTAAGGTTAAGGTCAAGGTTTAGGGTAAGTTTAAGCTTAGGTTAAGGTTAAGATTAGGTTAAGGGTATAGTTAAGGTTAAGGTTAGGTTATGGGTAAAGTTAAGGTTAAGGTTAGGATTAGTGTTAGGGTTAAGGTTAGGTTTTTTTCAACGTTAAGGTTAGCTTATAGTTAAGGTAACGGTTAAGGTTGAGGTTAAGGTTAAGGTTACGGGGATAGTAAGGTTAAGGTCAAGGATAAGGTTATGGGTCTTAACCTTTACTTTCACTATAACCTAGTCTTAACCTTAGCCTTAACCTAAACCTTAAACTAAACTTAACCATAACCTTAACCTTAACCTTGACCTTAACCATAACCTAAACTTAACCATAACCATAACCTTAACCTTAGCCATAACCTTAACCTAACCATAAACTTGACTTTAACTATAACCTAACCCTAACATTGACCAAACCCTTCACCTTAACCTTAACCTTAATCGGACTAAACATGTAACCTTAAACTTAACCTTTACCCTTAACCCTAACCTTACCCTTAATCTTAACGTTAACCTTAGGTTAAGATTATGGTTAAGATTAAGGTTAAGGATAATTTAATGTTAAGGTTAAGGTTAAGGTTACGAGTTTAGTTAGGTTGAAGTTAAGGTTAAGGGTTTTTTCAAGGTTACGGTTAGGTTATAGTTAAGGTCAAGGTTAAGGTTAGGTTAAGGTGATGGTTAAAGTTAAGGTTAGGTAAAGGTTTAGGTAAGGTTAAAGTTAGGTTAAGGTAAGGTTAGGTTAAGGTTTAGGTTAGGCTAAGGTAAGGTTAAGGTTAGGCTAAGGTTAAGGTTAAGGATAGGTTAGGGTTAAGGTTAGAGGGAGGTTAATTTTAAACATAAGGTTAAGGTTAAGGTTTTACTTTACCCTTAACCTAATCTTAAGCTTAAGCTTAATATTAACCTTAACTTTGACCTAACCATAACCTTCAACTTCACCTAACCATAACCTTAACCTTAACCTTACCCCCTTAACCTTAACCTTAACATTATCTTACCCTTAACCTTAACCATAACCTTAAACTTGACTTTACCCTTAACCTAACCTTAACCTTAACCTTAACCTAACCCTAACCATAACCTTGACGAAACCCTTAACCTTAACCTTAAACTGACTAAACCTGTAACCTTAACCTTACTCTTAACCTTAACCTCCACCTTAACGTTGAATTTACCCTTAATCTAACCTTAACCTAACCATAACTATAACCTAACCCTAACCTTGACCAAACCCTTAACCTTAACCTTAACCTAACCTTAACCTTAACCTAACCTAACCTTAACCTGATCCTTAACCTAACCTTAACCTTAACCTTCACTAAAACCTTCCCCTAACCTTAACCTTAACTTTACCCTTAACCTAATATTAAACTTAAATATAACCTAACCCTAACCTTAACCTTAACCATAACATTATCTTTACCCTTAACTATAACCTAATCCTAACCTTGAACAAACACTTAACCTTAACCTTAACCTGACGTTAACTATAACCTAACCTTAACCTTGACCAAACCCTTAGGTTACAGTTAAGGTTAAGGTTAGGGTAAAGGTTCATGTTAAGGTTAAGGTTAAGGGTTTCCTCAAGGTTAGGATTACATTATAGTTAAGGTACAGGTAAGGTTAAGGTTAAGGCTAAGGTTGCGAGTTTAGTCAGGTTAAGGTTAAGGTTAAGGGTAAGGTTAGGTTAACGGTAAAGTTAAGGTTTTGGTTAAGGTTATGGGTTTAGTATGGCTAGGGTAAGGTTAATGTTATGTTAAGGGTAAAGTTAAGGTTAAGGTTATGGTTAAGGTTAGGTTCAGGTTCAGGTTAAGGTTTAGGTTAGGTTTAAGGTTAGGGGAAGGTTAAGGTTAAACTTAATGTTAAGGTTAAGGTTTTAGTCAGGTTAAGGTTAAGGTTAAGGTTAGGTAAAGGTTAAGGTTATGTGAAGGTTAAGGTTAAGGTTAAGTTAAGGTTAAGGTTAAGGTTAGGGTTAATTTTAGGGTTAAGGTTAGGGTTAGGTTATAGTTGAGGTTAAGGTTAAGGGTAAATTTAAGGTCAAGGTTAAGGTTAATGGTTTGGTCAAGGTTAGGGTTAGGTTATAATTAAGGTCAAGGTTAAGGTTATGGTTAAGTTAAGGTTAAGATAAGGTAAAGGGTAAGGTTAAGGTTAAGGTTAGGTTAAGGTTATGGTTAAGGTAATGTTAAGGGTAAAGTTAAGGTTAAGGTTAGGTTAAGGTTAAGATAAGCTTAAGGTTAAGGTTAATATAACCTTAACCTTAACCTTAACCTTGACCTTAACTATAACCTTAACCTGACTAAACCTGTAACCTTAACCTTAACCATAACCTTACGAAACCCTTAAGGTTAGGTTAAGGGTAAAGTCAAAGTTAAGGTTATGCATATGGGAAGGTTAAGGTTAAGGTTAGGGTTAAGGTTAGGTGAAGGTTAAGGTTAAAGTCAAGGTTAATTTGAAGGTTATGTTAAGGTTAAGGTTAGGTTAAGGGTAAATTTAAGGTTAAGGTTACGTTAAGCTTAACCTTAACTCTTAGCCATATCTTACCCTTAACCTTAACCTTAACCTTAACCTTAACTTTACCCTTAACTTAACCTTACCTTAACCTTAACTTTACCCTTAACTTAACCTTACCTTAACCTTAACCTAACCTTAAACTTAACCTTTAACCTTAATATAAACTTAACCTTAACATTAAATTAACCCTAACGTTGATATAACCCTTAACCTTAACATAAAATTAACCTTAACTTTTCCCTTAACCTTGACTTTAACCTTAACCTTCCCGTAGCCTTAACCTTAACCTTCCCCTAACCTTAACCTTAACCTTTACATTGACTTTAACCTTAACCTAACCTTAACCTTAACCCAACCTTAACTTTCTCCTTAACGTTAAACTTAATTTTAAACTTAAGGTTAAGGTTATGGTAAGGGTAATGTTAAGGTTACGGGTTTAGTCAGGTTAAGGTTAAGGTTATAATTAAGGTCAAGTTCAAGGTTAAGGTTAGGTTATAGTTAAGTTCAAGGTTAAGGTTAGGTTATGGTGAAAGTTAAGGTTAAGGTTAAGGGTGAAGGTTAAGGGTAAGGTTTAGGTTAAGACCCGTATCCTCAACCTTCACCCTTAACCTTAACCTAACCTTAACCTTAACCTTACTAAACCTATAACCTTAACCTTAACCTTGACTTTACCCTTAACCTTACCTTAACCTTAATTATAACCAAACCCTAACCTTGACCTTAACTTTACCCTTAACCTTATCCTTAACCTTAAACATAAACTTGACCTTAACTATAACCTAACCCTAATCTTAACTATACCCTTAACCTTCACCTTAACCTTAACTTTTCCCTCAATCTTAACCTTAACTTAACCTGACCTTAACCTTAACCTTCCCCTTGACCTTAACCTTAACCTTAACCTTGAATCTACCCTAACCTCACCTTAACTTTACGCATAACCTAACCCTAAACTTGAGGTTAGGTTAACCTTGACCAAACCCTTAACCTTCACCTTAACCTAACCTTAGCCTAACCTCAACCTAAACCCTAACCCTAACCTTAACCTTATGTTAAACTTAACCTAACCTTAACCTTAACCTTAACCTAACCATAACCTTACCCTTAACCTGAAACTTAACCTTAACCTTAACTTAACCTAACCCTAACCTTGACCTTAACCTTAACCTTAACCTAACCTTGACTTAACCTTAACTTTAAATTTACCATAACCTTAACCTGAACCTTACCCTTACCCTTAACCTTACCCTTACCCTTACCCTTAACCTTAAGCTAACCCTAACCTTAACCTTGACTTTACCTTAACCTAACCCTAACCTTGACCTTGATTTTACCTTAACCCCTTAACCTTAACCTTCACTTAACCTTAACATTACCCTTAAATAAACCTTAACCTAACCTTAACTATAACCTAACCCTAATCTTGACCAGACCCTGATCCTTAACCTTAACCTTAACCTTATCATTAACCTTATGTTAACCTTACCTTAACCATACCCTTAAAATTTTCCTTAACTATAAGCTAACCATCACCTTAACCTTATCCTTAATCTAACCCTAACCTTAGGTTAACCTTAACCTTAACCTTAGCCTAACCATAACCTTAAGCTTAACCTTAAACTTAACCTTCCCCTAACCTTAACCCTAACCTTAACCTTAACTATAACCTAACCCTAATCTTGACCAAACCTTAACCTTAAGGTTAAGGGTTAAGGTTAAAGTTAAGGTTAGGGTTAAGGTTAGGGGAAGGTTAAGGTTAAGGTTAGGGTTAAGGTCAGGGGAAGGCTAAGGTTAAGGTTAAGGTTATGCTAAGGTTAATGTTAAGATAAGTTTAACGTTAACGTTAAGGTTAAGTTTATCTTAAAGGTAAAGTTAAGGTTAGGGTTAGGTTAAGGTTAAGGATATGGTTAGGATAAGGTTATGGTTAAGATTAAAGTTAAGGTTAAGGTTAGGTTAAAGTTATGGTTAGGTTAAGGTTAAGATTAGGCTAAGGTTAAGGTTAAGGTTTCGTCAAAGTTACGGTTAGGTTATAGTTAAGGTCAAGAGAAAATTTAGGTTAAGGGTAAAGTCAACGTTAAGGTTAGGTTAAGGGTAAGATTAGGATAAGGGTAAAGTTAAGGTTAAAGTTAGGTTAAGGTTAAGTTCAAGGTTAATGGTAAAGTTAAGGTCAAGGTTATGGTTAGGTTATAGTTAAGGTTAAGCGTTTGGTCAAGGTCAGGGTTAGATTAATTTTAAGGTTAAGGTTAGGTTAGGATAAGGTCAAGGTTAAGGTTATGGTTTTAGTCAGGTTAAGTTCAAGGTTACAGTTAAAGTTAAAGTCAACGGTAAGTGCTTGCTTAAGGTTAAGGTTAGGTTAAGTTAAGGTTAAATTTAATGTTATGGTTAGGTTAAGGGTAAAGTTAAGGTTACAGTTAGGATTAAAGTTAGGGTTAAGGTTGGGGGAAGGATAAGGTTAGGTTAAGGTTAAGGTAAGGGTTAAGGTCAAGGTTAAGGGTAAAGTTAAGGTCAAGGTTAGGGTTAGGTTAAATTTAGGGTTAAGGTTAAATTCATAGTTAAGGTTAAGGTGAAGGTTAAGAGTAAGGTTAAGGTTAAGGGTTACAGGTTTAGTCAGGTTAAGGTTAAGGTTAAGGGTTTGGTTAAGGTTAGGGTTAGGTTATAGTTAAGGTTAATTCTAGGTTAAGGGTAAAGTTAAGGTTAAGGGTTTGGTCAAGTTTATGGTTAGGTTAGGTTAAGTTTATGTTAACGTTAAGGTCAAGGTTAATGTTAAGGTTAAGGTTAAGGTTAAGTTTAAGGTTAAAAATTTGGTCAAGGTTATGGTTATGGTTAAGGTTAAGGTTAAGGTTAAGAGGGTAAGGTTAAGTTTAAGATTTAAGGTTAAGGTTAAGGTTAGGGTTAAGGTTAGGGGAAGGTTAAGGTTAAGGGTTTGGTCAAGGTTAGGGTTAGGTTATATTTAAGGTTAAAGTTAAGGTTAAGGTTACGAGTTTAGTTAGGTTAAAGTTAAGGTTAAGGGTTTGGTCAAAGTTAAGGTTAAGGGTTTGGTCAACATTAGGGTTAGGTTATAGTTAAGGTTAAGGTTATGGCTTTAGTAAGGTTAAGGGTAAGGTTAAGGTTAAGGATACTGGTTTGGTCAAGGTTAGGGTTAGATTATAGTGAAGGTTAAGGTTAAGTTAAGGGTAAAGTCAAGGTTAGGGTTAATGTTAAGGTTAATGTTAAGGTTAAGGATAAGGGTAAAGTCAAGGTTAAGGTGAAGGGTCTTAACCTTAACCTTCACTATAACCTAACCTTAACCTTAACCTTAACCTTAACCTTAACCTTAACCTTAACCTTAACCTTAACTTAAACTATAACCCAACCTAAACTTAACTTTAACTATAACCTAACCCTAATATTGACCAAACCATTAACCTTAACCTTAAACTTAACTTTAACCTTAACTTTAACCTTAACTTAACCTTAACCTTAACCTTAACCTTCCCATAACCATAACCATAAACTCAACCTTAACCTTAACCTAACCTTAACCTAACCTTATCCTTAACTATAACCTAACCCTAACCTTACCATATCCATAACCTTAACTATAACCTAATCCTAGCCTTAACCTTACCCTTAACTTAACCTTCACGTTAACCTTGACCTTGATCTTAACCTTAACCTTAACCTTAACCTTAACTTAACCTTAAACTTGACCTTAACCCTAACCTTAACTTAACCTTAAACTTGACCTTAACCTTAACCTTAACCTTAACCTTAAACTTAACCTTAACCTTAACTTAACCTTAAACTTTAACCTTAAACTTAACCTTTACTTTACCCTTAACATAACCTTAACCATAACCTTATCTTTACCCTTTACCTTAACGTTAACGTTAACATTAACTATAACCTTAAATTTAACCTTAACTTAACTATAACATTAACCTTCACCTTAACCTTAAGCTTAACCTTGACTTTACCCTTAAATTAACCTTAACCTTAACTTAACCTTAACCTTCACCTTCACCTTACCACCTTAACCTTAACCTTAACCTTTACCTTAACTTTACATTAACCCCTTAACCTTAACCTTAACCTTACCTTAACCAAACCCTTAACATTAACCTTAACCTTAATCTTAACCTTAACCTAACCTTAACCTTCATATTAACTGTAATCTAACCCTAACCTTTACCAAACCTTACCCTTAAGGTCAAGGTCAAGGTTAAGGTTAAGGTTAGGTAAAAGTTAAGGTTAAGTTTGAGGTTAGGTTAAGGTTAATTTTAAGGTTATGGTTATGCGAAGGTTAAGGTTAAGTTTAAGGTTAGGTTAAGGGTTTGTTCAAGGTTAGGGTTAGGTTATAGTGCAGGTTAGCCCTTAACCTTAACCTTACCCTTAACCTTCACCTTAACCTTAACTTTCACTTTACCTTTAACCTAACCTTAACCTTAACTATAACCTAACCCTAACCTTGACCTTAACTTTACCCTTAACCTTGACCTTAACTTTGACCTTGACCTTAAACTAACCTTAACCTTAACTTTAACCTTAATCTTATCTTACCCTTAACCTTAAGCTTCCCAAACCCTTAACATTAACCTTAACCTTAACCTTAAACTTAATCTTAACCTAACTAAACCCATAACCTTAACCTTATCTTAACCTTTACCTTAACCTTAACCTTAATCTTAACCTTAAATTTGGTTAGGTAAAGTCAAGGTTAAGGTTATGTTAAGGGTAAACTCAAGGTTAAGGTTAGGGTTGGGTTATAGTTAAGGTCAAGGTTAAGGTTAAGGTTACGGGTTTAGTCAGGTTAAGGTTAAAGTTAAGTGTAAAGTCAAGGTTAAGCTTAGGGTTAAGGTTCATGTTAAGGTTAAGGTTCATGTTAAGGTTAAGGTTAAGCGTTTGGTCAAAGTTAAGGGTGTGGTTAAGGTTAAGGTTAGGTTAAGGGTAAAGTTAAGGTTAAAGTTAAGTTAAGGGTAAAGTCAAGGTTAGGGTTAAAGTTAAGGTTAAGGATAACGACAAGGTCAAGGTTAAGGTTACGGGTCTTAACTTTAACCTTCACTATAACCTAACCTTAACCTTGACCTTACCCTTATCATTAACCTTAACCTTATCTTACCCTTAACCTTAACCTTCCCAAACCCTTAAGGTTAAGGTTAAGGGTTTGGTCAAGGTTAAGGGTGGGGTTAAGGTTAAGGTTAGGTTAAGGGTAAAGTTAATGTTAAGGTTAAGGTTAAGGGTTTGGTCAAGCTAAGAGTTAGGTTATGGTTAAGGTCAAGGTTAAGGTTATGGTTAAGGTAAGTTTAATATAAGGTTAAGGGTAAGGTTAAAGTTAAGGTTAGGTTAAGGTTAGGTTAAGGTTAAGGTTAGGTTTAGGGTAAAGTTTAGGTTATGGTTAGGTTTAAGGTTAAGGTAAGGTTAGGGTTAGGTAAAGGTTAAGGTTAAGGATAAGATTAAGGTTAAGGTTAATGGTTTGGTCAAGGTTAGGTTTAGGTTATAGTTAAGGTCAAGTTTAAGGTTAGTTTATGGTTAAGGTTAAGGTTAAGGTTAATGTTAAGTTAAGGTTTGGTCAAGGTTAGGGTTAGGTTATAGTTAAGGTCAAGGTTACGATTAGTTTAAGGTTAAGGTTATGGTTTTAGTCAGGTTAAGGTTAAGTTTAAGGTTAAGGTTAGGTTAAGGGTAAAGTCAAGGTCAAGGTTAGGGTTAGGTTAAGGGTAAGATAAGGTTAAGGTTAAGGTTAGGTTAAGGACAAGGTCAAGGTTGAGGTTAAGGTTAAGGTCAAGGTTAAGCATAAAGTTAAGGTCAAGGTTAGGGTTAGGTTATAGTTAAGTTTAAGGTTAGGTTAAGGGTAAAATCAAGGTTAATGTTAGGTTAAGGTTAAGGTTAGGTTAAGGTTAAGGTTAGGGTTAGGGTTAAGGGTTTGGTTAAGTTTAGGTTAAGGTTAAAGTTAAGGTTATGGTTAGGGTAAGGTTAGGGTAAGGTTAAGGATATGGTTAGGGTAAGGTTATGGTTAAGGTTAATGTTAAGGTTAAGATTAAGGTTAAGGTTAAGGGTTTAGTTAAGGTTAAGGTTACGTTAAGGTTAATTTTAATCTTAAGAGTTTGGTCAAGGTTAGGGTTAGGTTATAGTTAACGTCAAGGTTAATCTTACGGTTAAGGTTTAAGGTTAAGATAAGGTTAAGGGTAAGGTTAAATTTAAGGTTAGTTTAAGGTAAAGTTAAGGGTAAAGTTAAGGTTAAGGTTAAGCTTAACGTTAAGATAAGTTTAAGTTTAAGGTTAGGTTAAGGTTAAGGTTTAAGGTTACGCGTCTTAACATTAACCTTCACTATAACCCACCCTTAACATTAACCTTTACCTAACCTTAACCTTAACCATAACCTTAACCTTAACCTTGACCTTAACTATAACCTTAATGTTAACCAAACCCTTAACGTTAACCTTAACTTAACCTTAACCTTAACCTTAACCTTGACCTTGACCTTAACTATAACCTAACCCTAACCTTAACCTAACCTTAACCTAACCTTAACCTTGACTTTACCCTTAACCCTAACCCTAACCATAACCTTTACCTTAACATAACCTTAACCTTAACCTTAACCTTAACCTTTACTTTAACCTTAACTTTAACCTTAGCTTTGATTTTACCCTTAACCCTAATCTTAACATAACCTTTACTTTAACATAATTTTAACTTTACCCTTACCTTAACCTTACCCTTGACCTTAAACTTTACCATAACCTTGACTTTACCCTTAACCTAACCTTAACCTTAACCTTAACCTTATTTTAACCTTAACCTAACCTTAACCTTAACCTTAAACTAACCATAACCTTACCCTAACCTAACTTAACCTTAACCTTGACCTTAACCTTAACTTTAACTTTACCCTAACCTTATGGGTTTATTCAGGTTAAGGTTAAGGTTAGGTTAAGGGTAAAGTCAAGGTTAAGGTAAAGTTAAGGTTAAGGTTAGGTTATGGTTAAACTTAAGGTTAGGTTAAGGTTAAGGTTAAGGTTAGATTAAGGGTAAGATAAGGTTAAGGTTAAGGTTAAGGTTAAGGTTAAGGTTAGTTTAAGGTCAAGGTAAAGGTTAATGTTAAGGTTAAGGGTGAAGTTAAGGTCAAGGTTAGGGTTAGGTTATAGTTAAGGTTAAGGTTAGGTTAAGGGTAAAGTCTTGAATGACGAAATCTTTCAGGAGTTCGATTTAGAGTTCACCACCGCTAAGTCGACAAAATCATTGGTTTTTGTTGATCTTATCTTCTCTCTCTTGACAGACTCCGTTCCATCCCAATCCGAGGATCATATCCCGGATGAAATATTATTTCTCATCAACACTCATGACCCATGGTATGGTGACATTATCGTGTATCTTCAAACATCTACGTTCTGGTCTGAATTGACAAAGGATGCTTGACGTTAGATTTAGCATCAATCTCAACCATACCGCATTGTAGGAGATACCTTGTACCGTGTAGGAGTTGATTCTGTGCTCCGCCGGTGCTTGACCCTTGAAGAGTCTGAGAGAGTCTTGAATAACTTTCATAGTGGCGCCTGTGGTAGTCACATGTCCGGATATGCCACCACCCAGAAGATTCTGCGTGCGGGTTGCTTCTGGCCATCTATTTTCAAAGATTGCATTGTTGCAGTCTAAAAGTGTCACGCGTGCCAAGTCTTTCAGTGCAAGATGCGTGCACCACCCCTACCCTTGCATCTTGTCATTACTGTAGGCCCTTTCTTTAAATGGGGCATAGATTTTATGACATGTAACCCTCACTCGGCTGGGGGGGATGCTTATATAATCGTTGTCGTGGACTACTTCACTAAGTGGGCCGAAGCGATGCCTACATTAGCTACCAATGGTAAGAAAGCTGCCCAATTTCTTTTCAACCATGTTATTATGCGTTTTATAGTCCCTCAAGCCATTGTCACCAATCATGGCACCCATTTTCTGGATTACATGATGGTTGATCTAACATCAAAGTTGGGCTTATGCCATGATAGATCAACGCCATACTACCCCCAGGCGAATGGCCAGGTTAAGGCCGTGAACAAGGTTTTGGTCACGATGCTTCAACGAACGATTGGTATCCACAAATCCAACTGGCATATCCAATTGTTCTCAACTCTTTTGGCTTATCAAACGTCTGTAAAGAACGCAACCAGATTCACACCTTTCCAATTGGTGTATGGTTGAATGCGAAATTACTTCCCTGAAGTTGGTTGTGGAACTATCGCCTGACACTTCTCCAGAGGAAGAACGTCTCTTGTATTTGGAATGACTGGATGAAACCTGCCGCTTAGCTGCCTTGGTTATTGAGGCACAGAAAAAGCCGGTTAAACTCCACTTCGATCAATTGGTTTCTCCACGTTCTTTCAATGAAGGGGACCTCGTCCTCCTATATGACCAAGCACATGATAAACTTGGAGCGGGAAAATTCCAGCCCATGTGGCATGGGCCCTATATAGTTAAACGAGTATTAAAAAATGGGGCCTATGAGCTTATCGACTACGAAGGAGTTCCTCTAGCACAACCTAGGAATGGGTTGTACCTCAAAAAGTACTACGCTTGAGTTATTCTTGTGTGGTGTGTGTGTACATAAGTGAGTGTTTTCATTTTTGTGCATGTGTGGTGTGGTGTGCTTTGTAAGCATTTTTCTGCTGATTGAGTCTTCCTAATTGTGCAGATGTCTATTACTCCTTTTGTCGGTTTCGCGGATGGTGCCTCCCGCAGTACCAAGAATCTGTCTTTGGCAGCCTAGGTAATCTGCGATCCTGCTGGTGAGTTGGTCAATTTGTAAGGTGTTTGTCTAGGGCCTACCACAAATAATGTCATGGAGTATAGTGCCATCTTGGAGTTATTAAACAAGGCTGTTAACCTCGGTATTCGTGCATTACTTGTGTATCTAGACTCACAGCTTCTAGTACTACAACTTAACGGTCATTATTCAGTTAGAAACCCATCCATTTCACGTCTGTATCTACGTATTCATTTACTGGAAAGAAATTTTGATTACATCACATATCAACACATACCAAGACACATGAATGCGTTAACAGATGCAGTAGCTAATTTGGTTTTAGATAGACATTTGCGCAACTTGTAAAAAACATCATCACATGAAAAAAGATCCATCCAGAAATATATATATGTCGAATATTTTTTAGTTTGTGTACATCACATAAAATCAAGAAATATACATGTCTATTTTAATAATAGCTGGAGACAACATGTCTCTCAAAAATATGCATATAAAATGACCTAGATGACTAATCAGTGTGGTGCTCGTGGTAACATGTCACCGTGCACACCAATCGCCTCAAAAATCGATGGAGGCAACTAGGCACCTCCATAGTGTGCCTCTGGTAAGCCATCGGGACATCTCCTAGCCGTGCGTAATCCGGGATCCCCCGGGTGATACCCTCCAAGTTTTGGACTAGCTCGCTCCCTTCGCCACCCTCAGCTTGAGGATCATGTGCGAGAGGGGTCCTCCGTGCAATGGGCAACATGCCGGTGGGCCTCTCTGGGCCAACATCTAAATTCACATAGAACTGTTATTAGAATATGCATGTATCACAAAAAAATCATAAATGCATAAAAAATAAAAAAGAGTCATACCAATCTCCTCGTCCCAGTCATCCCCCTTCGGAAGTGGAAGATCTGGGTCTTCTGTGAAGTTGGTATCAGCATAGGGCCAGTCCTCAATGACGATCAGCTATCACCGTAGCCATACAAAAAACTCAGGCCTCTAGGACATCTGCTGGCCCCCTCCTGATCTGGGCATGAGTGCTACCCATCGAGCCATCCTCGACTCCCTCAATTACAGCTCGGCGAGTATCGCCCCTTGGCCCTGGAAAATTGGTTATCATTCCAGAATGAACGACACCAGAATGGAACCGTACCCAAACTGTTTCAGTTTGGCCTTCTTGCACTTTGTCAGCTGCCGTTTGATATTTCTTGTTACAGCAGTGACCTAATCAAAAAGTGTAGGATTCATGCATTCAGAGGCTAGTAGGAGTTGTGCTTTGGTTGCCTCATGTGGTGCTTGCGACCCCGCAACTGGTGTAATGGTGTGGAGCACTACTCGGAGTGCTAGATCGTGGACTATGTGAATGTCCACTTTCCCACTGCCCGATCCTATCCGTGCCCCTGGGCACACTCTCGCCATTACTATCTCCATTTTTTCACCAGAAGGTCTACTACATGTCATGATTGGCACTGGGTCTCTGCGGGACAATCCGGTTATGAAATAAACATCAGAGACCTCATGTTCTAGTACTTGGTCTTGGAGCCTAAACACTTCTTGGTTCTCGTCCCATATGCTAATCAAATATTGCAATAGCTTAGGTTGAGCTCTCAAACATGGTGTGAGAAAAAACTTTTTGAGACCACAGTTTCGGAGGTTAGTCATGCAAGCTTCATTTTGCATGGCCATTTCATCCTCTTCACCATGCTCCCTCTCCTTCCACTCAATCACCATTGTGGCTGGGTATCTGCACCAACATGGTCAAAAACACCTTATTAGATCTCTGTAACACTTAAAAATTCAACTGATTGGCTCACATTTTGACAAACTAAGGCGGAAATTTGAGTTGCGCCATTGGCACGAATGTTTTGCTAACATCCACGCCAACTGGTGCTACCCCTTTGCAAAAAGGAGCCAATTGGCGCAGGTCCATGCCCGATACCCGCGCCAATTGGCCGAGCCCTAATTTTGCAAAGGGTTCCCCCAGAGATCAAAGACACAATGGAAACTTACAAAAAATGAATCAAAACAAAGCTAAGGGGAGTGTCTCTTACCTAGAACAAATGAGAATGTATTGGATTGGTCACAATCGTCGCCGCAAGTCTGCACAGCAAAAGTTCACTGTTGCTCTCCAAAAGAGGTAAAAAGTAAAAGTAAATATTTTTTTACTATTTGTGGCATATTTATAACTTTTCAAAGTCAAATTAGGTTTTGAAAGTCATTTTTCCCAATATTTTGCTATATTTTGTCGAAAAATGGATTTTACGCTCACTTTCATGTGCAGCAACAGGTTTTTATGCAGCTTAGACTATGATACAAGTTGTATTTTATAATTTTTTGGACTCGATAAAAACACGAAACAGTCATTTCTAGAGTCATATTTCAGCTCCTTTTTTACTCTCTAAACATGAAAAGACTGTCGAGTCCCTTGTCGTTTTAATCTCGTTAAAGAGCCTGCGAAACGACATCTACCCAGTATACGTTTACCCATTTTTCGGGCTGGGATAGATTATTTATGAAAAAGAATACCCTAGCCTATCACGACTAGGAGGTTTTCTCAGAAATATTTTTCTACCTTTTCGGGTCTGAGGAACTATTTACGAAAAGGGAATTTTTGAGTTTACTTTTCCACTGTCTTTTCAAACTCTCTAAACATGAAAAGATGTTGAGTTCTTCCTTTGTCAGACTCGTTAAACCCTGATGACATCAGATTCAGTCGTAATGACGATATTCTAGTTTCTCCTTCCTAAGGCTCGTTAAATGTACTAGTATGGATTCGTCCAAAGGACAGACTAATATTACAAGCACATGATATCCCCTTCAAGCTTGTTTTCAAAAATAATTGGGGTACTTTCCAGAAATGGTGGGAAAAAATGGAACCAGTATCATTGTCGTGTCGGCAGTATGTTGCTCTTGAACATGTCACTTGTCTACATTCATGTTAGGTTGGGGACATCTCAGCTTTTTTTCTGCTTGCCTTCGTGGGTTTGGGTAATCCCTTTTGACCTCTCATCTACTCTTTTCCTCGTTGTCATGACCTCTGATCTTTTGATGTCAAATATTGCCAAATCCACTGTTGTGTCGCCGATATGTTCAAGATAAGTTGACCTCTGCAATTTAAACTGTCCTCTGATTCTCATCTAATCCTGATTCACAAATATTATGTTCCTCTGTCTCACGTCGATGATGTGAGAAAAATTATGGCCCACCTTTGATCAAGGTCACTTCCTATCGAATTCAGCTCATTATCTAGGAAGCTGATCTTGAGGCTCCCTTCTGGTACCTTGGAGCCTGCATGCGTCAGTGGCAGGTTCTTCACATCTGACTTAAGGTTTTCATCATTGACCTCTGATCGGATGATTCTATGGGTGTTCAACGCTAGCTCATTGTTCACATTCCATGGATTTTACCTATAGTACCTTAAGGGCCATTGTCATTATTGGTGGTTCCTCTCGTGTCTGTTAACAGCTCTCATCATTGGCTGGTAATCAAACGATGTTCTTGCATGTTCAACTTTAGCTCACTTATTCACATGCTAGAACTTGTACTCTGTTCGGGTCGAGATGGAGTGCAAGACCCTAGATTTTGTCTATTGGAATCTAGGCTGAGATTTTGTGGATTATCATGATTGGTTACATGACTCATTGAACGGATGGTTGCGACCATACCTAAGTCTACTTATTGATCCTTACTAGATGGTTGTGTCCATGCCTTGGATCCTGATTATTGTATACTCTGTTATGGATGGTTGCGCTCATTCCACATATATCATGTATTTGAGATATCAGTTGTACTTGCCTACGCAGATTTTTTGACGGCAGTGTTTTCAGTTGGACATGTTCTCGTAAATAATTTCACCCCTCTCTCTCTCTCAGGCCTCATGCTTTAGGGGGCATCTGTTACACAGTAATTTTTCACCGTCCCTGCAATCGCCCATATCGCACATTGGAGGGCTTATTTCGTAACCTGTGAGCAGTGACATGACCTGAAACCACTTTCATGGAATCCCCTTGACAAGGACAATCATTCCCCTAAAGACAATTTCCTGTGAAAAGCCTTAAAAATAACCCTTTTGGCCTTGGCACGACTAGACAGTTCAGCCCTTGCGCCAATGGGGGAAATCTACCAAAGAGGGTGTGCCAACTGGTGCTCTGTCCCAGTGTATTACTCGCGCCAAGCTTAATAAGGATTGTTTAAAAAAAATAAATGGTGGAAGTTTTATTCCAACCAACTCTTAAACGAGTCTCTAAAATGAGTTGGGAGGTTTGGCTCCAGATATCCATGTAGGGGAAGTGGTTTTCCACCTATCATGGAAGCTTCCTTGAGGATAGGGCCAATCCCACCATTGTAGGGATCCCAACTCCCCTTCCACCATCTATATAAGCTTGTCATTTTTCCTTTGAAAGCTAGCCTGAATAGAGCTGAATCATTAGTAAGGAGATTATCGTCAGACAGTCGAAGAGAGAGACTTGTCCCATTCCCGACGAGCTTTACCGAGACGTACTCCACTGTCGACCCACCGAAGGAAGATCCAGCATCAGAGCTCAGGTTCTTTCTTTCTTTGTTCTGATTAATAATAAGCGACTTCGATTATGGTTCCACTCAGATGTTCATGTTTCATGTTATGAGTTGTATCTTCTCTGACTGATACATAGTTGCATGTATTAGGTTTTATGCTTGTGTGTTTTTTGTTTCTTCATGTACATGTAGGTGTTCGAACGTGCCTAGTGTTTAGTCAATTTAGTGTCCTAAATTGTTAACATAAATTATCGACCAGGGCTAGTAAACTGATGAAGTGTGATGCACTATATGTGCTTAAGTATCACTTTTTCTTACTTCGTTGTTTTTAGTGTTTTATTGATGTTTTGGGGTTTTTATGTTTGATTCTTAGCATGTTACTCTATGCTAAAAAGATGAAGTTAGATCTATGTCAAAAGAGAGAAAATGAAATGAATTAAAACAAATTTTATTTGCAAGTTCTGTTCCTAACTAGAAAATGATGAAAATAGAGAGTCTTAATCCATAGATATTACAACTTCTAAATGAACATTCATGAAATGAAAAGTAACTCAGAACACTACAACTTAATCTGATTCATTTAGTTAGAGATTTGTTGGAAGAGCTTGTGAAAAACATTAATTCTAATGCAATGAAGATCTCCTAAAACATAAAAGGAAATGTTGAAACAAACAGTAACTTAGAAAATTACAGTGAAATCTCATTAATTTGATAGAATTTTATTGGAAGAGCTTGAGAAAAAGATTACTATAATGTGGTAAGGATCTCCTATGAAATGTTGAAACAACTTATAACATTACAACTAAATCTCATTCATGAGTTAGAGGTTTATTGGAAGAACTTTTGAAATAGATTAATCATAATGTGATAAGGATCATCTATGAAACAAAACAACCAATAACTCACAATATTACAATTTAGTCTCATTCGTGAATTAGAAGTTTATTGGAAAAGCTTTTGAAAGAGACTAACTACAGTATAATGAGGATCTTATTTTTAACTAAACAACAGAAAATGAAATGCTAATAACTCAGAATATCACAATTGAATCCCAATCATTTAATAGAGATGTATTGGAAGAGCTTGAGAAAGGGACTAACTGTAATATCATGAGGATCCTTTATCTAAGAAAATAATATGAAACATAATGCTAAAAGCTATGATTTCAGAAAGCAATCTAAGTAAGGAAATATGACAAAATAAAATTGAAAATGACTTATCTGGAAAACATGCAAAACCTCCTTAAATAGCAGGGGCCCTCTGCTACTAATTTGGTGAAATTCTTCAGCTCCTTAAAGTTGTAATTAAAACAACATCAATGAACTGAATTTATTTATTGAATACACACAAATCTACATCCCATTCCATCTTAAGCTTTGTTACAAAACACTCTCTAATCCTTTCTCTTCTTCTCCTATTTTTTTACTACTCTTGATAGGAAAAACCTTCCCCTATTTATACAAAAATATGAGAAGTTATCTCATTAATGAGAGTCCATGAATCTCTCCTTCTATCTCTAGAGTTACAATCAAAATAGGAAATGATAAGACACATGTCTTTTTAGAGTTTCAATACAAATAAGAAATGAGATACATATCTTCTTAGAGTTTCAATACAAAAAGGAAATGAGACATATGTCCTCATGATCCCATGATCTTCTCCACTCAAATTCGAATTTTGTTTTGGGAGGCCACATAAAGGTCTTTCAGAAGCTTCCTTTTGACCTACACATGTCACAAAACTCATAACACATATATAGATATATGAAACTATGTTAATTTTCTAGTTTCTAATCATAAATTCACTTTAAACACATAAAATAAATAACTTTGGAAGACAAGGATCCTAGCCCATATATTTATGAAAATGGTTACTTGATGTAGGGTTTTAGGTCAGATAGCTATAAAATGAGAGCTAAATGGTAATAACATAATGGAAATATTTATGAATATGGAAAAGACTTTTGAGACTCAACATACCTCCCAAATGAAGTTGTTGCATGTCCTCATGCAACTATTGCAATGATTCATTTGTTCAGGAGTTGATCTTTTATGAGTTTTGAATTATATTGATTCATTTCAAAATTTTCTTTATAATATTTTCTTTTGGCAAAGTATAATACATTTTATTGCAACATTTTTTTTATGCTTGGTTCTTGTGTGACAACCGGTTTTTTTTTTTAGCAATGGTTCTTGTGTAACAATGCTTTATTTTCTATGTTGCATCAAATTTCATGAAAACATTTAGAATCAAATACTCCATCAATGAATTGATAATTTTCAAGGCATATAATCTTTTGGATCATGTTGCAACAATAGTTGGTTGGGAAGTATATGTGGGTGGAAATGAAATGAAAATGTGTGATAGTGTATGACATATGGATATGAAATGATATCCCTTCCCCCCAACTAAAGATATGACAATGTGAAAAAGGGAGTGAAATTTTTTTCCAAAGTTATAATTTTAGCATTCTAATGAATTACATGACTAAAAATTAGAAAACCACATACCTTCACTTACCTTAAATGTGGATGAGTTGTGTATACTGAAGAGTGTGGTTGTTGATGTTGTTGAATCAGGAACTATGTAAACAAATGAATTTGATTTGATTCTTTGTTCTCTTTGTTCTCTTTGTGTTGATGGTAAGATTGGGATCTTTATTGCTACTAAAATTATGTAGTCTTCAATTGTTACGAAATCCGATGGTACAATTCTAGCGATGCGAATAAATGTGTTGATGTCGAGCATGAAGAGAAGTCATTGGATTACCGACCATTGATGAATGTCGTTAACCAATGCGAGACAAACTCACCATTAATGTCAATGAGTGCCAAGGTACCTAATTACATCTTGCAAAGTGCAAATAAATGGGATGATGTCGAGCTACTTGCAAGATCTGACGATCAAGGGACAGTGATGCATTCCCATGATTTTCAGCGAGAGAACTTGTCATTAATGCATACAAGCCTCAAGGTACTATTAAGGACTCTAGTCTTGGACCTAGATAATGTGCTGATGTCGATAGGCCAAGACTTGTTAGAAGGGACACCTTAAGGAATCCTCCATCATCTAACGCGAGCATGAAATAATAATTTTTGAAGGACTATGGATTCAATAATTTGCATTGAAGCAAGGTTTATTTTCAAAATGAAAAGGATAGGAAAAGGAAAATGGAAATGGACAATGAAAAATGGAAAATGACAATGGGAAATAAGCATGTAAATGAGCTTCTTTATTTTATTTGTGGAGTAGAAAAAAATTAATAGAAAGTGTATGTGAATGAAGGAAAATGAACAACTAACTCTTGCTGGGAAAATAATGGTGGTTTGCTTTGAATTTCTTGGTTGGATTTACAATTCAAAAAGATAGGAAAAGTAATGCTCTTGATGGATATGAACATGGACTTGTTCTTATGTTTCTCATGAAAACAATCCTTTGAAAACCAATCATACGCACAATTAGTTTCCTTCAATGATCATTCGATCATCCCAAATCTGCAAAAAAAAACTTGACATAAATAACATAAGTGTGTTAAAAAAGAAGTAGCTAATTTCTTTCTGATTCTTACGCAAAAATTAAATGTCAAATAAAACAGATTAAGGTAAATCAAAAAGTTCTATATTCGGTCCAATTCATGATATCGATAACAATCCATTTTTAAATAATAACCATGAAAAACAAATCAACTCCCTATTGTCGGATGACTTCATGCACTGTGCTTAGTAAAACAATTGGCATCACAAAGATTTGTTGTGTTCTGCAAGTTAAGACTTTATAGAAAAATACACATCAACAATATTAATGCCAAATGTTTAGAAATCATCTAAATAATCTTCCAATTGTCCTGCAAACCATTATTATTATTATTATTATTTTATTTATTTATTGTTTTTTTTTTTTTAATTTTTTTTTTCTTTATTAAAAAGAAATTATTAATAAAGATTTTATTTTATTTTATTTATTTTTTAAATAATATTTTATTTTTTTAATGAAATAAAGCATGAATGAAATAATTGTCCTTATGAATATTTTTGAAACAAAGTCATGACAATGCCTCTTTCATGCAAGATAAAAATAAAAAACTTGAAATTTCTAAAGTCAAGTTCCTAACTATGAAGGAGATGAAGGCAAAATCCTTCTTAATTTATACAACTTGCATTTGATGCACATGTGATAATGTCTTTGACTCAAATAATCCATTTGTCACTCATCATGTGCCACCACGGACGAATTATGCCACATTTTCCTTCAAATAAGGAAATCAGATCCTTGATTATTTCTCAAAATTGAATTTTATAAAACCGTGACTATTTTCATTAAAAAAAAAAAAAACAGTTTTCTCTCACACACACTGCAAATTAGTGCTCCAAAGAACCCTTAATTTCTCCCAAATGGCTGCGAATTTCAGAAAGTTCTAATAAGATTACCTAATTCACCCCGTTCCAGAAAAAACTCATATTTTATTTTTTTCTAATTCGCCTCGGTTTGCTCAGAAAATTCGTTTTAAAATCAGGTTTTTTTGACAATTACGCATTTCGTTTTCTGAAAATTACTTTTGGTTTGATTTGTTTTTATTTGCGGGTTTTGAAGTGTAATGGCTTGTATCTCACAGAGAATTTCAGATCGATCTCCCTCATTCCAATTACTTGCAATGGAATCTGCAATCTTTTTTTCATCAACAGTCTAAAATATTCTCTTCATCAGCAATTTCTTCATATGATACACTTCCATTGTCTGTCCCTACAATTGAATTTGTAATCTTCTCTTCATCAGCAATTTGCAATTTTCTCCTCATCAACAATTTGCAATCTTCTCCTCATCAACCGTTTCTTCATGTGATATACCTTCATCGTGTGCAAATTTTTAAAAATGATTTCTAATAATTGTTGTTTGAGGAAAAACGAATATGGAAAAGAGAAGGTTCCTTTTTTTTTTTAAAATTGCAGTGCATGGGTCTTTGTGTAGATTGAAGGACTGCATATATGCGTAAAGCCAAGCCAAAGGTTGGCCTCATGCATATGCGTGGGTGTTATTTCCATGAACCAATTTATTTATTTTATTTTTTTTAAATTAATTTTTTATTTATTTTTTAATTGATTTGTTAATAAAATTATATATTATATTTTCAAAAATTCAAAAATATACATATATCTTTCATTAAACAAAACAATTATTGAAATTAAAAATTTTCATCATTTTTAAAGTTTATTGTAAAATGAAATGAAATGATAAAAACATAATTTATTATTATTTTTAACATAAAAATTCTTTTTCTGATCCTCTAGATCACACAAAGTGCAGGAGCAGAGCATACTTGAGAAATTATTAATTTTTTCTTTTAGATGTAAGAAATAAGGCTACCTAGTTACACTTCCCTGGTAATGGCGCCAAAATTTTTAGTCAATTTAGTGTCCTAAATTGTTAACATAAATTATCGACCAAGCTACTAAACTGATGAAGTGTGATGCACTATATGTGCCTAAGTATCCCTTTTTCTTACTTCGTTGTTTTTAGTGTTTTATTGATGTTTTGGGGTTTTTATGTTTGTTTCTTAGCATGCTACTCTATGCTAAAAAGATGAAGTTAGATCTATGTCAAAAGGGAAAAAATGAAATGAATTAAAACAGAGTTTATTTTCAAGTTCTATTCCTAACTAGAAAATGATGAAAATAGAGAGTCCTAATCCATGGATATTACAGCTTTTAAATGAACATTCATGAAATGAAAAGTAAATCAAAACACTACAACTTAATCTGATTCATTTAGTTAGAGATTTGTTGGAAGAGCTTGTGAAAAATATTAATTCTAATGCAATGAAGATATCCTAAAACATAAAAGGAAATGTTGAAACAAACAGTAACTTAGAACATTACAGTGAAATCTCATTCATTTGATAGAAATTTATTGGAAGAGCTTGAGAAAAATATTACTATAATGTGGTAAGGATCTCCTATGAAATGATGAAACAACTTATAACATTACAACTAAATCTCATTCATGAGTTAGAGGTTTATTGGAAGAGCTTTTGAAAGAGATTAATCATAATGTGATAAGGATCATCTATGAAACAAAACAACCAATAACTCACAATATTACAACTTTGTCTCATTCGTGAATTAGAGGTTTATTGGAAAATATTTTGAAAGAGACTAACTGTAGTATAATGAGGATCTTATTTTTAACTAAATAACATAAAATGAGATGCTAATAACTCAGAATATCACAATTAAATCCCAATCATTTAATAGAGATGTATTGGAAGAGCTTGAGAAAGAGACTAACTGTAATATCATGAGGATACTTTATCTAAGAAAATGACATGAAACATAATGCTAAAATCTATGATTTCAGAAAGCAATCTAAGTAAGGAAATATGACAAAATAGAATTGAAAATGACTTATCTAGAAAACATGCAAAACCTCCTCGAATAGCAGGGGCCCTCTGCTACCAATTTGGTGAAATTCTTCAGCTCCTTAAAGTTGTAATTAAAACAACATCAATGAACTAAATTTCTTTATTGAATACTCACAAATCTACATTCCATTCCATTTTAAGCTTTGTTACAAAATATTCTCTAATCCTTTCTCTTCTTCTCCTATGTTTTTACTACTCTTGATAGGAAAAAATTTCCCCTATTTATACAAAAATATGAGAAGCTATCTCATTAATGAGAGTCCATGAATCTCTCCATCTCTAGAGTTACAATTAAAATAGGAAATGATAAGACACATGTCTTTTTAGAGTTTCAATACAAATAAGAAATGAGACACATATCTTCTTAGAGTTTCAATACAAGAAAGAAATAAGACACATGTCCTCATGATCCCATGATCTTCTCCACTCAAATTCGAATTTGGTTTTGGGAGGCCACATAAAGGCCTTTTAGAAGCTTCCTTTTGACCTACACATGTCACAAAACTCATAACACATATATTGATATATGAAACTATGTTAATTTTCTAGTTTTTAATCATAAATTCACTCTAAACACATAAAACAAATAACTTTGGAAGACAAGGATCCTAACCCATATATTTATGAAACTTGATGTAGGGTTTTAGGTTAGATAGTTATGAAATGAGAGCTAAATGGTAATAACATAATGGAAATATGTATGAATATGGAAAACACTTTTGAGACTCAACACCTAGCGGGAGAATTGTGATCTGCCAAAGTGAGGGACAGAAGCGCCATCTTCTCTGCAAACGACAACAACGTAGGACTTAAGGTAGGCCTCTTGTCACATCTTTGTCTTTTGAAATTATGAACCTGCATCTTAGTGTGACTCAGTTGTTGCTAGACCCGATCTGGGCTAGTAGGGATTTACCTCTCCAACAATAACTATAACCTAAGCCTAACCTTAACATTAACTATAACATAACCTTAAACTTGATGAAACCCTTAACATTAATATTAATCTTAACCTTAACATTACCCCCCTTAACCTAACCCTAACCTTGACCAAACCCTCAACCTTAACCTTAACTATAACTTAACCTTGACCTTAACTATGACATAACCCTAACATTGACCAAACCCTTAACCTTAACCTTAACCTTAACATTAACCTTACCCCCTTAACCTAACCCTAACCTTGACCAAACCCTTAACCTTAACCTTAACCTTAAAGTAACCTTAACCTTAACTTTATCTTAACCTTAACCTTGACCAAACCCTTAACCTTAACCTGACTAAACCTATAACCTTAACCTTAACTATAACCTAACCCTAACCTTGACCAAACCCTTAACCTTAACCTTAACCTAACCTTAACCTTGACCTTAACTATAACCTAACCCTCACCTTGATAAAATCATTAACCTTGACTCTAACCTTAACCTTAAGTATAACCTAACCCTAACCTTGACCTTAACCTTAACCTAGCCTTAACCTTGACCTTAACTATAACCTAACCCTAACCTTGACCTTAACCTTCCCATAACCATAACCTTAACCTTGGCATTACCCTTAACCTAACCTTAACCTTAACCTTAACTTTAACTTTACCCTAACCTTAAGGGATAAGCTAACCCTAACCTTGACTAAATCCTTAACCTTAACCTTAACCTCAACCTTTACCCTAACAATAACCTTAACCTTAACCTTGGATTTACCCTTAACCTTCACCTTCACCTTGACCTTAACCTAACCTTAACCTTAACCTTAACCTTATCTTACCCTTAACCTGACCTTAACCTTAACTCTAACCTAACCCTAACCTTTACCAAACCCTTAACCTTAACCTTAACATTAACCAAACCCTTACCTTAACCTACTTTAACTTTAAATTTAACCTTAACTTTAACCTTACCCTTAACCTTCACCTTAACCTTAACTTTACCCTTAACATTGACCCTACCCTTAACCTTCATCTTAAACTTAACCTTAACCTTACTAGACCCATAACCTTAACCTTACATTTACCCTTAACCTTGACCTTACCCTTAACATTAACCTTAACCTTAACCTTGACCAAACCCTTAACCTTAACCTTTAAATGACGAAACCTGTAACCTAAGGGTAAATTTAAGGTTAAGGTTAGGGTTGAGGTTAAGGTTAAGGTTAGTTTAAGGTTGACCTTGACCTTGAATTTGACCTTTACCTAACCTTAACCTTAACCTAACATTGACCTTAACTATAACCTAACCTTAACGTTAACCTAATTTTAACTTTAACCATAACCTTAAATTTACCCTTAATCATAACCTTAACCTTAACCTTGACCTTAACCTTAACCTTACTCGTAACCTTCACCTTTAACCTTAATCTAACCCTAACCTTGACCAAAACCTTAACCTTAACCTTAACGTTAACCTTACTAAACGCTTAACCTTGACCTAACTGTAACCTTAAACTTACCTTAACCTAACTTAACATTGACCTTAACCTTAAGCTTAACCATAACCCTAACCTTAACCTTAACATTACCTTAACCATAACCCTAACCTTAACCTTAACCTTACCTTAACCATAACCTTAACCTCAACATTAACCTAACCTTACCCTAACCATAACCTGAACTTTACCCTTAACGTAACCTTAACCTTGACCTTAAGGTTAGGGTTAGGTTAAGGGTAAAGTTAAGGTTAAGGTTATGGTTAAGGTAAGGTTAAGGGTTAGGTTAAGGTTCAGGTCAAGGTTAAGGGTGAAGGTTAAGGTTAAGGTTAGGGGAAGGTTAAGGTTAAGGGTTTAGTTAAGGTTAACGCTAGGTTAAGGTTAAGGTTACGGGTTTAGTCAAGTTAACCTTAACCTTGACATTGACCTTAACATTAACCTTAACTTTACCTTAACATTAAGGGTTTAGTCAGCTTAAGGTTAGTCAAGTTAAGGTTAAGGTTAAGGGATTGGTCAAGGTTAGGGTTAGGTTATAGTTAAGGTCAAGGTTAAGGTTAGGTTAATGTTAAGGTTAAGTTAAAGTTAATGTTAAGGGTTTGGTCAAGGTTAGGGTTAGGTTATAGTTAAAGTTAAGGTTAAGGTCAAGGTTAAGGGTAAGGTTAAGGTTAATTTTAAGGGTTTGGTCAAGGTTAGGGTTAGGTTATAGTGAAGGTTAAGCTTAAGTTAAGAGTAAATTCAAGGTTAAGGTTAAGGGTAACGTTAAGTTAAGGGTAAATTTAAGGTTAATGTTAAGGTTTTGTCCAGGTTAGGGTTAGGTTATAGTTAAGGTTAAGATAAGGTTAGGTTAACGGTAAAGTTAAGGTTAAGGTTAGCATAAGGTTAGGGTAAGGGTAAGGGTAAGGTTAAGGTTAAGGTCAAGGTTAAGGTCAAGTAAATGTTAAGCTTAAGGTTAATGTTAAGGGTTTGGTCAAGGTTAGGGTTAGGTTATAGTTAAGGTCAAGGTTATGGTTAAGGGTAAGGTTATAGTTAAGTTAAGGTTAAGGTTAAGGTTAGGTTAAGGTTAAGATAAGGTTAACGTTAAGGTTAAGGTTAGGGTTAGCTTAAGGGTAAATTCAAGGTTAAGGTTAAGGTTAGTGTTACGGGTCTTAACCTTAAACTTCACTATAACCTAACGTAAAGCTTAACCTTAACCTGAACCTTTACCCTAACCTTAATCTTAACCTTGACCTGAACCTTAACCTTATCTTAACCTTAACCTTCACTATAAACTAACCTTAACCTTGACCTTAACTATAACCTAACCCTAACTTTAAGGATTTATTCAAGGTTAGGGTTAAGTTATATTTAAGTTCATGGTTAAGGTTAGGTTAAGGGTAAAGTTATGGTTAAGGTTAGGTTAAGTGTAAGTTTAAGGTTAAGGTTAGGTAAGGGTAAGCTTAAGGTTAAGGTTAGGGTAAGCTTAAGCTTAAGGTTAAGATTAAGGTTAAGGTTATGGTAATGGGAAGGTTAAGGTTAAGGTTAAGTTAAGGTTAAGGTTAAGGTTTGGTCAAGGTTAGGGTTAGGTTATACTTAAGGTCAAGGTTAAGGTTAGGTTAAGGGTAAAGTAAAAGTTAAGGTTAGGTTAAGGTTAATATTAGGTTAAGGGTAATGTTAAGGTTAAGGTTAAGGGTTTGGTGAAGGTTAGGGTTAGGTGTTACGGGTTTAGTTAGGTTAAGGTTAAGGTTAAGGGTCTGGTCAAGGTTAAGGTTAGGTTATAGTTAACGTCAAGGTTAAGGTTAGGTTATAGTGAAGGTTAAGGTTAAGATAAGGTTAAGGTTAAGTTATAGTGAAGGTTAAGGTTAAGATAATGTTAAGGTTAAATTTAAGGTTAGGGTTAGGTTATAGTTAAGGTTAAGGTTAGGTTAACGGTAAAGTTAAGGTTAACGTTAGGTTAAGGTTAGGTAAGGGTAAGGTTAGGGTTATGGGTTTAGTCAGGTTAAAGTTAAGTTTAAGGGGGTAAGGTTAAGGTTAAGGGTAAAGTAAACGTTAAGGTGAAGGTTAGGTCATAGTTAAGGTTAAGGTTATAGTTAAGGTAAAGGTTAAGGTTAGGTTACAGTTAAAGTTAAGGTTAAGGTAAAGGTAGAGGTTAAGGTTAAGGTTAAAGGTCTTAACCTTAACCTTCATTATAACATTAACCCTAACGTTAACCCTAACCTTAACCTTAGCTATAAACTAACCCTAACCTTGACCAACCCCTTAACCTTAACCTTAACCTGACTAAACCTGTAGCCTTGACCTTAACCTTACACTTAACCTTCACCTTAACCATAACTTTACCCTTAAGCTAACCTTAACCTTAAACTTACACCCTTAACCTTAACCTTAACCTGACTAAACCTGTTACCTTAACGTTACCCTTACCTAACCTTAACCTTAAGCTTAAACTAACCTTAAGTTAAGGTTAAGGTTAGGTTAAGGTTAAGGTTAAGGTTAGGATAAGGGTAAAGTCAAAGTTAAGGTTAGGTTAAGGTTAAGCTTATGGTTAAGGTTACAAGTTTAGTTAGGTTAAGGTTAAGGACTTGGTTAAGGTTAAGTGTAAGGTTAAGTTTAGGGTTAGGTTATAGTTAAGGTTATGGTTAGGGTAAGGTTAGGCTTAGGTTAAGGTTAAGGTTAAGGTTGATGTTATGTTAGGTTAAGGTTAATGTTACGTTAAGCGTAATGTTAAGGTTCAGGTTAGGTTAAGGTTAAGATTAGGGTAAGGTTAAGGTTACGGGTTTAGTGAGGTTAAGGTTAAGGGTAAGGTTAAGGGTTTGGTCAAGGTTAGGGTTAATATTAGGTTAAGGTTAAAATTAAGGTTAAGGTTAGGTTAAGGTCAAGGTCAAGGTTAAGGTTAAGGTCAAGGTTAAGGGTAAAGTTAAGTTCAAGGTTAGGCTTAGGTTATAGTTAAGGTTAAGGTTAGGTTAAGGGTAAATTCAAGGTTAACCTTGACCTTCCCATAACCTTAACCTTAACCTAACCCTTAAGGTTAAGTAAAATTTAAGGTTAAGGTTACATTAAGGGTAAAGTCAAGGTTAAGGTTAGGTTAAGGGTAAGGTTAGGGTAAGGTTAAGGGTAAGGTTAAGGGTTTGGGAAGGTTAAGGTTAAGCTAATGTTAAGATAAAGTTAAAGGTAAGGTTAAGGTTAAGGTTATGGTTAAGGTAAGGTTAGGTTAGGGGTTAAGTTTAAGATTAAGTAAGGTTAAGGTTAAGATAAGGTTAAGGGTAAAGTTAATGTTAAGGTTAAGTTTATGGTTATGGGAAGGTTAAGGTTACGTTAAGGGTAAAGTCAAGATTAAGGTTAGGTTATAGTTAAGGTTAAGGTTAAGGTTATGGGAAAGTTAAGGTTAAGGTTAGGTTAAGGTTTTGGTCAAGGTCAAGGTTAAGGTTAGGTTAAGGGTAAGGTTAAGGTTATGGGTAAAGTTAATGTTAAGGTTAGGGTAAGGTTAGGGTAAGGGGAAGGTTAAGGTTAAAATTAGGTTAATGTAATGGTTATGGGAAGGTTAGGTTAAGGTTAAGGTCAAGGTTAGGTTATAGTTAAGACCAAGGTTAAGGTTAGGTTATAGTGAAGGTTAAGGGTAAGGTTAACTTGACCTTAACTTTACCCTTAACCATAACCTTAACCTTAACTATAGTCTAAACCTAACCATAAACTTAACCTTACCTTACCTTAACTTAATCTTAACCTTTACCTTGACCTTAACCTTACCTTAACATTAACCTTACCCGTAACCTTAACCTTAACTTTACCCTTAACCTTAACTTTACGCTTAACCTAACCTTAACCTTAACCTTACCCTTAACCTTCACCTTCATCTTAACTTTCTCCTTAACCTTGACATTACCCTTAACCTAACCTTAACCTAACTAAAACCGTAACCTTAACCTTGACCTAACCTTAACCTTCCCATAACCTTAACCTTAACCTTAACTATAACGTAACCTTAACCTTAACCTTAACTATAACCTAACCCTCACCTTGACCAAACCCTTAACATTAACATTAACATTGACCTTAACCTTAAACTTACCCTTAACCTTACTCTTAACCTTAAACTTAACCTCGACCTTAACTATAACCTAACCCTAATCTTAACCTAACTTTAACCTTGACCAAACCCTTAACATAACCTTAACCTTGACTTTACTGTAATGTAACCTTAATGTTGACCTTGACCCTACCCTTAACATTAACCCTAACCTTAACCTGACTAAACCCATAACCTTAAAATTAACCTTGACCTTAACTATAACCTAACACTAACCTTAAGGTTAAGGTTAGGTTATAGTGAAGGTTAAGGGTAAGGTCAAGGTTAAGGGTAAAGTTAAGGTTGAGGTTAAGGTTAGGTTAAGGGTAAAGTTAAGGTTAAGGTTAGGTTAAGATTAAAGTTAAGGTTATGGTTAGGCTAAGGTTAAGTTTAATGTTAGGGTTAAGGTTAAGGTGAAGGTTAAGGGTAAGGATAAGGTTAAGGTTAAGGTTAAGATTATGTTAAGGTTAATTTAAGGGTAAAATCAAGGTTAAGGTGAAGGTTAAGGTTATAGTTAAGTTAAGGTTAAGGTTAAGGTTTTCTGTTAAGGTTAAGGTTAACCTTGACCTTGACCTTAACCTTAACTATAACCTAACCTTAACCTTGACCAAACCCTTAATCTTAACCTTAACATTAACCTAACCTTAACCAAACCCTTAACATTAACCTTAACCTTAACCTAACTTTAACCTGACTAAACCCTTAATGTTAGGTTAAGGGTAAAGTTAAGGTTAAGGTTAAGGTTAAGGTGAAAGTTAGGTTAAGGTTAAGGTGAAAGTTAGGTTAAGGTAAGGTTAAGGTCAAGGTTAAGGTTAAGGATAGGTTAAGGTTAAGGTTAATGTTAAGGGTAAGGTTAAGGTCAAGGTTAAGGTTCCGTTAAGGGTAAATTCAAGGTTAAGTTTACGTTAAGAGTTTGGTCAAGGTTAAGGTTAGGTTATAGTTAAGGTCAAGGTTAATGTTAGGTTAAGGTTAAGGTTAGGGTTAGGTTATATTTAAGGTCAAGGTTAGGTAAAGGTTAAGGTTAAGGGTTAAGGTTAAGGTTAGGGTCAAGGTTAAGGTTAATATTAGGTTAAGGGTAAGGTCAAGGTAAGGTTAAGGTTAAGGTTAAGGCTATGTTAAGGGTAAAGCCAAGGTTAAGGTTAGGTTAAGGGTAATATAAGGTCAGGGTAAGGTTAGGGTAAAGGTTCAGGTTAAGGTTAAGGTTAAGATAAGGTCAGGGTAATGTTAGGGTAAAGGTTAAGGTTAAGGTTAAGGTTAAGGGTTTGGTGAGGTTTAGGGTTAGGTTATAGTTAAGGTCAAGGTAAGGTTAAGGTTAATGTTCATGTAAGTTTAAGGTTAAGGTTAAGGTTAATGTTAAGGGTAATGTTAAGGTTAGGGTTAGGTTAAGGTTAAGGTTAAGGTTAGGTTAAGGGTAAATTTAAGGTTATGTTTAGGTTAAGGTTAAGGTTAAGGTTATTGTTAGGCTAAGGTCATGGTTAAGGTTAAGGTTAAGGTTAGGTTAAAGATACGGTTAGGTTAAGGTTAAGATTAGGTTAAGGTTAACATTAAGGTTAAGGTTAATGTTAAGGGTTTAGTCAAGGTTAGGTTTAAGTCAAGGTTAATGTTAATGGTTTGGTCAAGGTTAGGGTTAGGTTATAGTTAAGGTCAAGGTTAAGGTTAAGGTTAAGGTTATAGTGAGGTTAAGTTTAAGGTTAATGTTAGGTTAAGGTTAAGGGTTTGGTCATGGTTAGGGTTAGGCTATAGTGTAGGTTAAGGTTAAGGTTAGGTTAAGTTAAGGTTAAGGTCAAGGTTAAGGGTAAGGTTAAGGTTAGGTTAAGGTTAAGATTAATGGTTTGGTTAAGGTTAAGGGTAAGGTTAAGATTAAGGTTAAAGTAAAGGTAAGGTTAAGGTTAAGTTCAAGGTTAGGTTCTAGTTAAGGTCAAGCTTAATATTAGGTTATAGTGAATGTTAAGGTTAAATCTAAGGTTAAGGGTGAAGGTTAAGGTTAACGTTAAGAACCGTAACCTTAAATTTCACCCTTAACCTTAACCTAACCTTAGCCTTAACCTTAAATTTAACCTTCTCCTGACCCTAACCTTAACCTTAATTTGAACCTTAACCCTAACCTTAACCTTAACCTAACGTTAACCTTGACTTTACTCTTAACCTTAACCTTAACCTGACTAAACCCGTAACCTTAACCTTAATCATAAACTAATCTTAACCTTGACCTTAACTATAACCTAAACCTAACCTTAACCAAACCCTTAACCTTAACCATAACCTTAACCTTAACCTTCCCATAACCATAACCTTAAGCTTAACCAAGGTTAGGGTTAGGTTATAGTTAAGGTCAAGGTTGGGTTAAGGTTAAGGTTAGGTAAAGTTTAAGGTTAATGTTAAGGTTAATCTGGTAAGGTTAAGGTTAAGGTTAAGCGTAAGGTCAATATTAAGGTGAATGCTATGGTTATGGGAAGGTTAAGGTTAAGGTTAAGATTAGGTTAAGGTTAAGGTTAGGTAAAAGTTACGGGTTTAGTCTGGTTAAGGTTAAGGTTAAGGTTACGGTTAAGGTTAAGGTTAAGGTTAAGTTATCCTTAACCCTTAACCTTACCTTAACCTTAACCTTAACCTAACCTTAACCTGAAATTTACCCTTAACCTAACCTTAACCTTAACTTTACCCATAACCTTAACCTAACTTGAACCTTGAACAAACCCTTAACCTTAACCTTAACCTAGATAAACCCGTAACCTTAACCTGAGTAAACCCATAATGTTAACATTAAACTTACCCTTAAGCTTCAGCTTAACCTTAACCTTAACCTTAACTATAACCTAACCCTAACCTTGACCAAACCCTTAACCTTAACCTTAACTTTAACCTTAACCTTCCCCTGACCTTAACCTAACCTTAACCTTAACTTTACCCATAACCTTAACCTAACCTTAACCTTAACTTTACCCTTAACCTAATATTAACCTTAACCTAACCTTAACCTTACCCTTAACCTTGACCTTAACCTTAACTTAACCTAACCTTAACCTTAACCTTAACTATATCCTAACCCTAACCTTGACCAAACCCTTAACATTAACCTTATCTTAACCTTATCCTAACCTTAACCTTGACCTTAACCTAACTATAACTTTACCCTTAACCTTAACTATAACCTACCACTAACCTAACACTAACCTTGACTTTACCCTTAACATAAGCTTAACCTTGACTTTGCCCTAAACCTTACCTTACCCTAACCTTAACCTTTACTTTACCCTTAACTTAACCTTAACCCTCACTATAACCTAACCCTAACCGTTACCAAACCCTTCACCTTAACCTTAACCTGACTAAACCCGCAACCTTAACCTTAACCTTACCCTTAACCTTCACCTTAACCTTTAATTTACCCTTAACCTAACCTTAACCTTGACCTTGACCTTAACCTTAACCTTTGCCATACCCTTACCGTTAACTTTACCCTTAACCTAACCTTACCCTTAACCTTAACATTAACCTTATCTTAACGTTAACTATAACCTAACCCTAAGCTTGACCAAACCTTAACCTTAACCTTAACTTTACCCTTAACCTAACTTTAACCTTAACCTTAACCTTGGTTAGGGATAGGTTAAGGTTAAGGTTAAGGTTAGGTTAAGGGTTTGGTCAAGTTCAAGGTTAAGGTTAGGTTAAGGGTAAGGTTATGGGTAAAGTTAAGGTTAAGGTTAGGGTAAGGTTAGGGTAAGGTTAAGGTTAAGGGTAGGGTAAGGTTAAGGATAAGGTTAAGGTTAGGGGGAGGTTAAGGTTAAAGTTAGGTTAATGTAAGGTTAAGGTTATGGTTTTAGTCAGGTTAAGGTTAACATTAAGGTTAAGGTTAAGGTTAGGGTAAGGTTAAGGTTAAGAGAAGGTTAAGGTTAAGGTTAGTTTAAGGGTAAAGTTAAGGTTAGGGTTAGGTTAACGTTAAGGTTAAGGTTATGGTTAGGTTAAGGTTAAGGTTACAGCTAGGTTAAGGTTACTGTTAGGTTAAGGTGAAGTCCAAGGTTAAGGGTAAAGTTAATTTCAAGGTTAAGGGTTTGATCAAGGTTAGGGTTAGATTAAGTTTAAAGTTAAAGTTAGGTTATGATAAGGTCAAGGTTAGGGTTAGGTTAAGGTTAAGGTTACGGGTTTAGTCAGGTTAAGGTTAAGGTTATGGTTAAGGTTAAATTCATGGGTAAGGGTTTGGTTAAGGTTAAGGTTAAGGTTAAGGTTAGGTTAGGTTAGGTTAGGTTAAGCTTAAGCTTAAGCTTAAGGTGAAGGTGAAGGTTAAGGGTAAGGTTAAGGTTAAGTGTTGGTGAGGTAAATCCCCTTTGTGGAAAGAGGCAATCCCACTAGCCCTAGAGTGGGTCTAGCCACAAACAAAACATGCTATGACATCAATTCCTAGTTAACGGATGGATGGAGATTCGATCTATAACTTACGATATATCTTTCGTTGTTGTTGTCGTAGAAAGAGTGGCTACCTCTCGCTCCTAGTTTGACAGATCACGATCTGCTCGTTCTCACACTCGGATACCTACTGTTAGAGTCGGTATTCTCATCCCTCCGTCAAAGATCAAAATCTCTTTTGTTGCATTTCATTTTAGGTGTCTCATTCAGTTCAGTCATCTGCATTCCGTTAGGGGCATGGATTTCCTGATGGTAGGGGGATTTTTACTCATGTTCCTCATGTCTTGTACCTACTGGTCTAATTCTGTTCATCAAATTCATGTACAGTCATGTTTGGTCTCTTTCTTGGCAAAGAATCATTTTAGGGTTTTAGGGTTCATTAGGTCTAGGGTTTCGCTAAATTTGGTCTAAAAAATGTCTAATAATGCCAGCATGTACATGAGGGAGCTTCAAATAATTTTTCATTGAAAAAAATTCATCGTCATAATGCTTGATAATGATTCTTCTTCAAAGCTCTGTTTTGAAGAAAAATCGTCAATTTCATCTTTGTAATAAATGTAATATAATTCTCAAAGTTGTTTCAGTTGTGAAGTAATTTAGGCGCAGCCCTGGTCACCTTTTTCAAACACCATGTTAGCTATCCCTACAAAGACAGACAAAGAGATTCATCATCAACTCAAAAATCAAAAGGAAACAAAAACAGAGTTTATGTGAAAAGTGCCAAAGTTTCAAATATTACAAAAGTGGATTTTTCAAATTAAAAATCAAAGTCATTGGGCATATAAGATATTTTCATTGTTTCTAAAATCCATTTGCAAGCCAAGACAAGAGTGAAGCCAAGAAAATCGTGGAGGAAGTGAAATTAGTGATTTTTAGGCTAGACTGTGTATTGAATTTGTTGTGAGACACACTGGGCAACTGGCGCGGCGCACTAGTTGAGCGCGGTGCATTGGGCTGCTCTACACTATGCATTTTTGTTCCTGCGTGGCCATACAAGGAGCGCGACACATTGGGTTATGCGCACGGTGCACAGGGCAGACACACAAATTTGTTGCCATTTATCCCAATCATCAAATCGGTTCGATCAATTTTGGTCCAAGTAAGTTCATTAACGTATGCTTGGTGTAGATTGAAATTGTATATGAGAATTTGAATGTAAAAAAAAACCCTATCTTCTTGAGAATTGCTCCTTAGGGTTTTGAAATTGGAGTTTTAAAATTGATTTTGGTGCCAAATTTGTTCATTCCTCACTGTTTATTCCTCCCCCTCATTGTTATACTATCAATACAAGCCCATCCCCTATCCCCTTACATTCCTAAAGTCACTTCATTCCCTATCATTCATATTGCCCAATCTCACTTACGAAATTTCCCCAAATCCCAA
Organism: Pinus albicaulis; assembly: GCA_034641835.2. Classification (NCBI taxonomy): domain Eukaryota; kingdom Viridiplantae; phylum Streptophyta; class Pinopsida; order Pinales; family Pinaceae; genus Pinus; species Pinus albicaulis. The sequence goes on along the minus strand of CM076570.1, from coordinate 471,509,576 downwards.
AAATTCAAGTGACTGTCCCTTATCCCTAAGTTTGTCAAATCACAGGTTTTCAAAAGGGAAAATTATCACTTGACAAAACCCCACTATCTCCACTACCCTATTTCCCACAGTCCCTCCCACATTTGGCAATTGAAACAAAAACACCAAATTCTCCTTTTCATCACATACAAGCCAACATACATATTGCATAGACTTTGAAACACCATGCAGACGGACACCGACACATCATATGATAGAGATAGTGATTGCACCACTGAACTACATGCACCTAGAAGGCAAACAAGGAAAAGAACATGCTAAGGCACATGAAGAACCATTATTGGGCATGCAATCATGTTTGCAAGGCGCGAATGAAAATTCTGAAGGCAAAGCTAAGGAGGGCACTAAAGCGTCGCAAAAGGCATGCTAAACTCCAAATTTTGGCCGAAGCTTCTTTGGCCCAGCATAGTACTTGATGAGGGACCTTCAGCCCAAATTTCAAGAAATTTGGGAAATATTTTGTCAATTTTGAATTTTTTGGCCTTAACACAGATTTTCTTGCCCGACGCGTAGCGCCACTTGGCGTGCGCTTACAATTGGCAGCTCTTCAGGGGGGGAAATTTGCATTTTCAAATTTTTCATCAAAATTTATGCATGCCTATGGATTACCTAAGGATTTTTACAAGTTTTGGGTTGCCTGAAGGGTAAAAAACACCCTAAAAATGGCCTTTCTGCCAACTTTTACACACACAGGAAGCAGTGTTGGGAGATTTGATTTTTGGAGAGGCAAATGGAAACCAAATCCAGATATTCCACTTGGGTTGGAAAGTAGACAGGTAGGTATTTCCGACGAGCTATCCTGCACTCAATTTTGACTTCAGGAAGGCCCTCAAAATCAGCCTCAATGTTGTGCTACGCATAGAGATTTCAGGTGCGACGCATAGAGAAATTTGGTCTCATTTTCACTCAGCAACTCAGATTTTCGCCTAGTTTTGGCCAGTTTGACTTTTTCATGTAAATATTGATGTAAATTGATGTAATTTCATGACTTTGATGTAATTTTGGCACATATCTACTTATTCTAGTAGATTCATTCACCAAAAGGTGAAATGTAAGTGAATGAATCAGTTTCCTACCTTATAGAGGCAAGTTGTTCCATTGCCTATTTTTCAGTTCTTAGTTTAGATATGGTTGAAACAGCTCATACAATGGTGAGCTCAACCCCTAGAGGCATGGGGATGGGTTAGGATTGTCTATATCATGTAATTAATTAGTCATTTTCAGGGTTGGACACTTGGGATTGCTTGGCACTTCATTGTACATTTCGTCTCTGCAATTTTGGCAAAGGAATAGACCAGGGTTTGCAGCACTCTTTGGGATCCATGTGGCTCTGTGTTTTTATGGTGTGTTTCTCTATGCAATTTTAAGTTCACTGATGTTTATTTGTATCATTTCCCTTCTCTGTTCTTCTTAAATTAAACAAATGAGTGACAAAGGTAGAATTCATTAGATTGTTGTGCTCTGCCTTGAAATTTTGTTTAATTTTTCATGTTTTCATCTATTTGAAGAGGATCCTTGAGAGCCTCTTTCTCTCTTCATCTCCTCACTGGTCTAAAACATCCATCCATTCGATTCAAAGCATCAAAAAAAATTCCTTCCTTGCCCCAATCAAAACTCTTCAAAAACTAGGCCTCATCCCCAGACCCAAATTTGCCTTTCCCTTTGATTCCAACAAGAACCCCCAAAATCAATTAAAACTCTTTTACTTATATACCTAGCCTTAAATTAGCTTTTATTTCAAGTCATATCAAGCCCTATTGATTATTTTTGCTGAGATTGACCTGGAGAGAGCCCTCTCCTGATCTTGTAGGGCTAGCTACCAGACTGAGCGTGGTTTGATGTTACCCTGAACTCTACCTTTCTTCAGCCTGAGGTGGGTTTAGGAAATAACATAGTGGCGACCATACTGGGGAGAAAATGGTTTGCTTATTAGTTTATTTTTTTTATAAGCTATAGACGGAGCCTGAAGTTATTCCAGGTAGCCTTTGAAAAGCTCTTTCTTTGCATTAGCGAAAGTAGATAAACGCTGATTCAGTCAATCTCCAGTCTAGTTTGTAAACGTAACATCTAACTTGTAAATTTCCCAAGTACATGTATCAAGTTCAGATCTGATTTTTGATGGTGGACAACGATCAGACATAAGAAGGCTGAAATCATTCACCTGGTGACTCCAACTCAATGTAGAGACTCCACTGGAGGACTAACTCTTTCTCTGAGAAAATGGAAGGATCTTACACAAAGTTCAGGTATCCAAAGTGGAATGGTATTCAGGATCTAGTTTGCTTTCTTGTAAATTACTTCTTTTCTGTTCTTGAAGCTGTCCTGAAAGTTTTTCAGAATTTGTTTTATGATAAAGGTGATCAAAATATTCACTTGACCTATTCAAAAGGTGTAAATACTAAGTTTCCCTTTGATCCCAGCCTCCTTACTTTTCCCACATATTATGATGACTCTCTTCAGAGTGATGAGCCTAAAGAAAACAAAACTGATCCTGTAGCTCTTGTATATACTCCTACACCTTTTATAGTCCCAGATAGGTATAGACCTCTTGTTTTACCTTATGTTCTCCATGCTTTCCCTGCAAATTATTACCTATATTTGCCGAGATTTTATGGTGAATGTAACAATGTCAACGATGAGCAACATGTGCAGAATGTTGAGACTTTTCTAGACCTTTTTGAAGTTGATGACGAGGATGTTAGTATTAGGCTTTTTGCTCTTTATTTGCAAGGCAAAGTCAAGAGTTGGTTCAAAGCCCTGCCTGATGCGAGCATCTCATATTTCCAGCAGTTCGCCAAAGTTTTCCTCGACAGGTGGGTGATCAGACAAAACCCTTTCCTTATTTTAGACGAGTATGCCCAGCTGAAAAGACAGTCAGGGGAGACAATACAACAGTTTTCCACTAGATTCAATCGAGTCTATTATTTGATACCTATCGATATAAGACCCCCTCCTGGCTCGGCCCTTTTACATTACCCAGGCGATTTTGATCTGGAAATGGAGTTTCGGCTGAGGGAAAGGAATGTTGCAACACTTGAAGAGATGCAGAACAGTGCAGTAAATGTAGAAGCTAATCTGTTGATCAAAAGAGCAAGGTTGAAGGAAGAAGAAAAGAAGAATGTTACAGAACACCTGACACCTTCAGAGGAAAATCTTGACCTTTTGGTAAACACAGTAGAAGAGATGGTGCGGAAAATGATTGCAAAAAATGAAAATGACGTTCAAGAACAAGCTGCTGATCCAAAACATTTTGTTTCTTATCCCAGCTGTCATAGATCTGATAATGATTGTTTTGTAGATCATCTTGGAGAAGAGAAATATGTTGATTTGACATGTATGCTTGATGATGTGTTTTATACTGATGATTTTCCTCAGTTTGATCAGTATGATGATGATTATGTTCTCCAAACAGAAGCTAATATTGCAGACAAATCAACAGCTAGTTTGTGGGAGAAAGAAGTTCACTTTCAGCATCTTGAGTATAGTGATCAACTGATGCATATCAGCTATGACAATGATGAGGAAAGTGCAACAAATTTTGAAGTAAGTGAAGGATCTTTGCCTTTTTGTTTTGATTTGTTTCAGTTCATCAGAGACAACTTCCATGCAATCAGAAACCAACTGTCAACAAGTCTTGATTTGGACCATCTTGAGGGCAATGAAAACCTTGTTCAAGACTTCTCATATTCATATTTGCAGCCCCCGAAAGCCATTTATTGTCAACTTGCAGATGAAGACATGGAAGCTGGCACATATGATCAAACGATACAAGATGACTCCATACCATTTTGTTTTGAATCATTTCAGTTTTTGAAGGGTAAATTGCATAGTAAACCTTCAAATGAGCAGCTTGTAGGAAATCAGCAATCTCTCAGTTTTAATGTTGAGGATGAGATAGATAACGAAATTCTTGAGCAAGTTTTTAATGAGAAATATTCTCCTGAAATGACTGATAAAATCATTTATGATACAAAACCCTCCCTAGCTCCAGATTTGCAGCCACCAAACACAATTGAAGGTTTGATTACAAATGAAGGCATGGAAGCCGAAATACATGATTTAATGATGCAAGAGGATTCTATACCCTTTTGTTTCGAAGCATTTCAGTTTATAAAGCAGAATCTTTGTAATATCTCTAAAGAAAAAGATGAACAGCCAGTAGGATGTCATACAGTTTCAATGGGTACATCGCAGCAGTCTTCTCAAGTTTTTGATGATCCTATTGCTCGTGTGTTGGATGATTTTTTCTGTAAAAGTTCTTCTCCATTGGCTAACCATGTGCCGGAAAAGAATGTTGATAATAATATTATTCAAAAGTCGACTTCATTGTCTTGTTTAACATATTTTTCATTAAAAAGCCCATATCAAGGTTTGCAGTAATATGAGGAGATTGATAAAGGAGACTTTTGTTCCATTTTGAATCAGCAACAGAGTTTGGTTATTCACGATGAAACACCATGTCAGCTATCCCTGCAAAGACAGACAAAGAGATTCATCATCAGCTCAAAAATCAAAAGGAAACAAAAACAAAGTTTATGTGAAAAGTGCCAAAGTTTCAAATATTAAAAAAGTGGATTTTTCAAATTAAAAATCAAAGTCATTGGGAATATAAGATATTTTCATTGTTTCTACAATCCATTTGCAAGCCAAGACAAGATTGAAGCCAAGAAAATTGTGGAGGAAGTGAAATTAGTGATTTGGAGGTTGGACTGTGTATTGAATTTGTTGCGCGACGCATTGGGCAACTGGCGCAGCACACTGGTTGAGCGCGACGCATTGGGCCGCTCTACACTATGCATTTTTGTTCCTGCACGGCGCATACAAGGAGCGCAACGCACTGGGTTGTGTGCGCGGCGCACAGGGCAGACACACAAATTTGTTGCCATTTCTCCCAATCATCAAATCGGTTCGATCAATTTTGGTCCAAGTAAGTTCATTAACGTATGTTTGGTGTAGATTGAAATTGTATATGAGAATTTGAATGTAAAAAAAAACCCTATCTTCTTGAGAATTTCTCCTTAGGGTTTTGAAATTGGAGTTTTAAAATTGATTTTGGTGCCAAATTTGTTCATTCCTCCCCCTCACTCTTATACTATCAATACAATCCCATCCCCTATCCCCTTACATTCCCAAAGTCACTTCATTCCCTATCATTCATATTGCCCAATCTCACTTACGAAATTTCCCCAAATCCCAAAAATTCAAGTGACTGTACCTTGTCCCTAAGTTTGTCAAATCACAGTTTTTCAAAAGGGAAAATTATCACTTGACAAAACCCTACTGTCCCCACTACCCTATTTCCCACAGTCCCTCCCACATTTGGAAATTGAAACAAAAGCACCAAATTCTCCTTTTCAACCCAAACAAGCCAACATACATATTGCATAGACTTTGAAACACCATGGAGACGGACACCGACAGATCATATGACAGAGATAGTGATTCCACCACTAAAATACATGCACCTAGAAGGCTAACAATGAAAATAACATGCTAAGGCACATGAAGAACCATTATTGGGCGCGAAATCATGTTTGCAAGGCGCAAATGAAAATTCTGAAGGCAAAGCTAAGGAGGGCACTGAAGCATCGCAAAAGGCATGATAAACTCCAAATTTTGGCCGAAGATTCTTTGGCCTAGCATAGTACTTGATGAGGGACCTTCAGCCCAAATTTCAAGAAATTTGGGAAATATTTTGTCAATTTTGAATTTTTTGGCCTTAACACAGATTTTCCTGCCTGACGCGTAGCGCCACTTGGCGCGTGCTTACAATTGGCAGCTCTTCAGGGGGAAAAATTTGCATTTTTGGATTTTTCATCAAAATTTATGCATGCCTATGGATTACCTAAGGATTTTGACAAGTTTTGGGTTGCCTGAAGGGTCAAAAACACCCTAAAAATGGCCTTTCTGCCACCTTTTGCACACATAGGAAGCAGTGTTGGGAGATTTGATTTTGGGAGGGGCAAAAGCGAAACCAAATCTAGAAATTCCACTTGGGTTGGATAGTAGACAGGCAGGACTTTCCAACGAGCTATCGTACACTCAATTTGGACTTCGGGAAGGCCCTCAAAATCAGCCTCAAAGTTGTGCTATGCATAGAGATTTCAGGCGTGGCGCATAGAGAAATTTGGTCTCATTTTCACTCAGCAGCTCAGATTTTCGCCTAGTTTTGGCCAGTTTGACTTTTTCATGTAAATATTGATATAAATTGATATAATTTCATGACTTTGATGTAATTTTTTCACATATTTACTTATTCTAGTAGATTCATTCACCAAAAAGTGAAATGTAAGTGAATGAATCAGTTTCCTACCTTATAGAGGCAAGTTGTTCCATTGCCTATTTTTCAGTTCTTAGTTTAGATATGGTTGAGAAAGCTCCTAAAATGGTGAGCTTGACCCCTAGAGGAATGGGGATGGTTTATTCTTTTCTATATCATGCAATTGATCAGTCATTTTCAGGGTTGGACACTTGGGATTGCTTGGCACTTCATTGTACATTTCATCTCTGCAATTTTGGCAAAGGAATAGACCAGGGTTTGCAACACTCTTTGGGATCCATGTGGCTCTGTGTTTTGATGATGTGTTTCTATATGCAATTGTAAGCTCACTGATGTTTATGTGTATCATTTCCCTTCTCTGTTCTTCTTAAATTAAACAAATGAGTGACAAAGGTAGAATTCATTATATTATTGTGCTCTACTTTGAAATTTTGTTTAATTTTTCATGTTTTCATCTGTTTGAAGAGGATCCTTGAGAGCCTCTTTCCCTCTTCATCTCCTCACCGGTCTAAAACATCCATCCATTCAATTCAAAGCATCAAAATAATTTCCTTCCTTGCCCCAATTAGAACTCTGCAAAAACTAGGCCTCATCCCCGGACCCAAATTTGCCTTTCCCTTTGATTCCAACAAAAACCCCCAAAATCAATTCAAACTCTTTTAATTATATACCTAGCCTAAAATTAGCTTTTATTTCAAGTCATCTCAAGCCCTATTGATTATTTTTGCTGAGATTGACCCGGAGAGAGCCCTCTCCTGATCTGGTAGGGTTAGCTACCAGATTGAGCATGGTTTGATGTTACCCTGAACTCTGCCTTTCTTCAGCCTGAGGTGGGTTTAGGAAATAACACCTACACATACACAAGAAACAAAGATGATATAAAACATATTATTTTACATCTATAACTATCAGTCAGTCGAAGAAGACTAAATCGATGCATCAATAAACACAACACAAAGTGGAACCAATACCATAGTCGAGTATATTATTGAAAGGAAGGAAGAGTACAACCAAGCTTCGACGTTGCAGTCTCCTCCAACAGGGTTCCACCGGATCGCGTCTCACAAAGCTCGTCAGGAATTCGGACGGGGTTCTCTCTACGAAATTCTCCTTGGTTCTACCTTCTCGATAGATATTACTCAGCTATAGTATCTCTTCTCCAAGTTCAGCTTCTTGGCTATATGTTTAGCTAGCTTTTGTAAAGGGAGAAGGCCTGTTTATATAGAGGAGGAGGGAGAGGTTAGGATCCCTATAATCATGGAGGGGAGTCCTATCTTCAAAGAATGTTCCATTGGAGGTTAAAAAACACTACCTAAAGGAAGAGATACGTGGCTCATCAAGTTTAACCACTTGCTGTGACTCATACCTGAGGTGGCTAAAGGAAAATTCCATCTCTAATTTATTAAAAAACATTCCCAAAAAGGCTGGCATGAGCACAACAAAGAGACAGAGTGCCAGCTGGCGCAGCCTCTAGTTTACATCCTCCACACTGATGCGAGGGGTGAACTGGCTACCCGCGCCAATGCCAAAACATAGGTTTTTATGGGCTTTCTAAGGAAATGTTCAACAGGAGAAATAATACTACTCACGGGTCACAGGAAAGACCCTCCGATATGCGGGGCGAGGGATTGCAGGGATGGTTATAAAATCTTGTGTAACATTAAGGTTAAGGGTTTGGTCAAGGTTAGGGTTAGGGGTAAGGTTACAGTAAGTTTAGGGTTAAGGTTAGGGGAAGGTTAAGGTCAAAGTTAGGTTAAGGCAAGGTTAAGGTAACATTAAGGTTAAGGTTACGGGTTTAGTCAGGTTAAGGTTAAGGTTAAGGGTTTGGTCAAGGTTAGGGTTAGGTTACAGTTAAGATTAATTTTAGGTTAAGGGTAAAGTTAAGGTTAAGGGTTTGGTCAAGGTTAAGGTTAGGTTAGTTTAAGGTTATGTTAACATTAAGGTCAAGGTTAATATTAAGGTTAAGGTTCAAGCTAAGGTTAAGGTTAAGAATTTGGTCAAGGTTAGGTTTATGGTTAAGTCTAAGGTTAAGGTTAAGGTTAAGGGGGTAAGGTTAAGGTTAAGGTTAGGGGAAGGTTAAGGTTAAGGTTAAGGTTAAGGTTAAGGGTTTGGTCAAGGTTAGGGTTAGGTTATAGTTAAGGTTAAGGTTACGGGTTTAGTCAGGTTAAGGTTAAGGTTAAGGGTTTGGTCAAGGTTAGGGTTAGGTTATAGTGAAAGTTAAGGTTAAGTTAAGGGTAAAGTCAAGGTTAGGGTTAACGTTAAGGTTAAGGATAAGGGTAAGGTCAAGGCTAAGGTTATGGGTCTTAACCTTCACCTTCACTATAAACCTTAACCTAAACCTTAACCTTAACCTTAAATTTAACTATACCCAAACCTAACCTTAATCTTAACTATAACCTAACCCTAACCTTGACCAAACCCTTAACCTTAACCTTAAAATTAACTTTAACCTTAACCTTAACCTTAACTTAACCTTAACCTTAACCTTCCCATAACCATAACCATAACATTAACCTTAACCTAACCTAACCTTAACCTTAACCTTAGCCTTAACTATAACCTAACCCTAACCTTACCCTAACTATAACCCTAACTATAACCTAATCCTAACCTTAACCTTACCCTTAACTTAACCTTGACCTTGACCTTGACCTTGACCTTAACCTTAACTCAACCTTAACCTTAACTTTAACTATAAACTAACCTAACCTTGAAATTAACTATAACCCTAACCTTGACCAAACCCTTAACCTTAATGTTAACCTTAACTTTCCCGTAAACATAACCTTAAACTTAACCTTAACCTTCACTTTAACCTTTACCTTGACTTTACCCTTAACCTAACATTAACCCCTTAGCCTTAACCTTAGCCTTCCCACAACCATAACCTTAACCTTGAATTTACCCTTAACCTAACCTTAACATTAACCATAACCTAACCCTAACCTTGAGGAAACCTTAACCTTAACCTTAACATAACCTTAACCTTAACCTTAAACTTCCCCTAACCTTAACCCTAACCATAACCTTAAGCTTAACCTTAACCTTAACCTTCCCATAACCAAAAACTTAGCCTTAACCTTGACCTTACCCTTGACCTTAACCTTAACCTTAACCTTGACCTTAACCTTAAACTTACCCTTAAACTTATCTTAACCTTAACCTAACCTTAACCTTAACTTGACACTTAACCTTACCTTAACCTTAACCTTAAACTTACCCTTAACCTTATCTTAACCTTATCTTAACCATAACCTTAAGTTGAAGCTTATCCTAACCTTAACCTTGACTTTACCCTTAACGTAACCTTAACCATAACCTTTTCCTTACCCTTAACCTTAACCTTAACCACAACCTTAACCTTAACCTTAACATTAAATTAAATATAACCTTAACCTTCACCTTAACCTTAACCTTACCCTTTGTTTGGCTCCAATTGATGATGTCAATTAGAGTTTAATTTAATGTCGACCCGGGAAGGTAAACTTAGAAGTGCTTATCTAAAATATATAGATCTAAAAAGATTCCTAATTTTTCCAAGATCTTAAAGTCCCCTTACAAGAACATATTCATTAAGATCTCTTTCAATAACTAATCAAGCCTGAATCTAACAATTGTTTGAGATCTATGGTTCTCTCAAGAACATATTCTACGAGATCTCTTCCAACATTATAACATCTAATAAGAACATAAAAGCTGAAATAAAATAAACCTAGATCTAATAATTGTATGAGGTCTTACAGTTCTCTTACAAGAACACTTTCAAATAAGACTCTTCCAATATTAGAACATTTAACAAAACTTTAAAAAAAACTGAAATGAAACAAACCTAAATCTAATAATTGTATGAGATCTTATGGTTCTCTTACAAAAACACTTTCAAATAAGATCCTTCCAATATTAGAACATTTAACAAAACTTAAAAGCTGAAATCAAACAAAAACATAAAATAAATCATACCTAAAATAAAAAAATAAGCATGCAAGTGAGGCCATGGGGGCCCTCTATAACTCCACAAGCACACCACTTCAATGGCGACTCAGATGTAGAAGAAAAATTGAAGTATGATCCTTTATTTCAAAATCTCCATTACAAACCAACTCTAAGATTACAACTCTAAACTTCTAAGATTACATACTCCAAAATTCTAAGATTACAAAACTTCAAGATTACAAAAACTAAGATTACATATGGAGGAGATTGTACTCCTATTTATACAATGAGATGAGTAACAAACTCATAATGATCATCCACTAATCTCTCTTTAGTTCCACACATCTCTCAACCATCTAGACACATAACCCCTTTTGTCCTTGATCTTTTCCATGAGATCATTATCTTCTCCATGAGGTTTATCTTCTCAAATTCGAATTTGATCATCCAAGGCCACATAAAGGTGTCTTGGAAGCTTCCATGGTACCTACACATGT